>VZTB01003382.1:937018-1148679 GCA_013397245.1 Thryothorus ludovicianus
GGTGCCGCTCCCGCCCCCGCCGCGGCCGAGGGACGCGCGGGGCCCGGGACACCCCCGGGACACCCCCGGGACACCGCCGGGAGCGGTGGCGAAGGGGCCGTGCCTCCCCCGCTGCAGGGCGCGCGGCAGCGCGCAGGGTGCGAGTCCCGCCCGGCCCCGCCGGTGACTCATCCCGCCGCCGTGCTCGCCCGCCCGGTATAAATATCTCATTCATCGCCGTAGTAACTGAGGGGCTCACGCCGCGCTCCCGCCGGCGGCTCTGGCGCCGCTCAAACTTGGAACGGCTTTTTTTGGGATTCTCAAACCCAAATAGGCACGTGAAGACAGAAAGTGAATGGAAGCTCGTTAATGAAAGCTGTGTTTGTCGCAATTTCATGTTGTCCTGAGATGGTTTGAAGCTGCAAACGATTGAGGACCTTTGTAGTCGGTAACACATGCAGCTTTTGATTTTCTTCCTAGAAGAGAAATCACGCCGTTTGCCTAGAATGCTCACTTAATTGCATTTCTGTCAAAGGTCAGCTACAACCACCGTCCAGATAACGAACAATTATGTTATTCAGTATTTCTATCCATTAAGGGCCACCAGAGGATCAGTAGTGGCTGCAGTATTGATTCATTTCCAGTACGAACTGACATGTTCAAACTGAGTAGTTCTCGGTTTATTATAAACAATCTCTTAGTCATACCCTCATACACAGTTGGAAAAGTACTCCAGAGAAATTATCTCCCGAGCTGATCACAACTGGGTGCTTTGGCTAGTCTTGCCTGTTACGGGAAGTGTTTTCAGAGACAAACTGCTGCAAGGTTTAGCTAGTCCACACATGCAGGTCTCACCCGAAATCCCCACACAAGCCTTCTGGTGAGGCTGCAGAGTGCCTGAATGTTTTCCATCTTGTTGATATGGGGTGTGGCTTTGTAGAGCAGCAACTCCTTGAAATTCGGTACCTTCGGTAAAGAGCACCGTGTAAACCCGGGGCTGTAGATGCAGCCGAGCTGAGAGTGGCTGCCTGTTCAGAGATTGATGTCGGGAAGACCCAAACCGTGAGCGTGTCCATGTCAGGCAGCCCTAAAAATGTGGTTGGAGCTGCAGTGCTGCCCTGGTGCTGCCTCTGTGCCTGCCCGTGCTGGGCTGAGGCCGTGTGCGTGCTGCAATAATTCAGCAGCAGCAGGAGGTGTTCTGCCACCTCTGCTGGTGGGGTGATGGCGTTTGTGACCCAGGCTCGAGGTGGGGAACGTGCCCAGCTCTGGAGTGACTCCGTTTTGGAGTGCAAGCCGTGATGCTGCTGTCTGGAAAAAGCTCTGGCAATGCTGGTGTTTCTGAAATCCATAGGTGACATTGATTGCCTCCTGTTTGGTTTATAGAAACCAGCCGAACTGCTCTGGGCAGTGGAGCAGTGATGTTGCATTTTGGGGTTTGAATGACGCACAGTAAACACATCTTGATGCACAGGAGGGTTTTACAGACAGACTCTGAAACACAGCCTGGCCTCATTGCTGGAGATTATATTCGCTGTATTCATTGGTAGGCTTGTGCTGCCCATTATCCAATTTATAACTCTGCCGTGGATTAGGACGTGACAGATGGGGAAATGTCAGTCCTACCCAACCTCCTGCTCTCAGGTTGCTTGAGCAGCTCAGCCCACATGAAACAAGTGACAGCAGGGCCGGAGGAGTGACAAGCTAAGTAAGCTTCAACAGGTATAGCCTTCTATCCCCCAAGGGTACAGGCACTGAGGAGGGTGATTTTTTTTTTTTTGTAGGGAGTTACAGATAATAATGTTAATCTCTGTAGCTTTTTAAGGACAGTATTCCTGCAGAGAACCTGTTAAACCAGAAGCAAACCCTGGCTTTGAGACCTAGGGAGTCTGTGTAATGTCTTGCTTCCTCTGCTCCGTTGCATCTCCTGTACAAGCTTATCTCCTTAAACACTTTCTGGACTCTCTTCCATTTTGCTTCTTTAGCAGAGAGCTCTCTTTCCTCTGATCAGGTCTCTCAAGCTGTATGTCCTTTTTCAATCCCGCCCATTCCTGAAAAATGGCCTTTTCTGAGATATTTACAGTATCTGAGTCAATATTTCTGTGTTTCTCTTTGTAAACAAAACCAGTCATTCACAATCCAAAATGAGTCATTCAGTTACTGTGCTGTGGGCTTCTCTCAAAGGAAGACCAGTGATTCTGAAGTGCACTTCCACTCATGACATTCTTTCATGTGAGTTTGAAGATTTCTTCCATTCAAGTTCTTATGTCTCCCTTCTCATTTCAGTATAAAACTGCCTCTCAGAATCTGTCCACCATGGTAATTTTTTTTATATCATTCTTTCCTCAGGGAAACATTAGCCACTATTTAAATAAGCAATGGTCTGATTCTCTCTCTGGTTTTTTTCCCCTCCTCCCCTCAGAAGTGCTGAGCCAAGCACGCTGTAATTTTTGTGAATTAGGGCTCCCTGTTGCACTGTGCTGCTTTGGATATCATGCTTCTTTTGATCAACTTTTTTTATTTCACTTTCTGCATGATTTGGAATTATATTTTGAAGAATAATCTCTGCTATATATCCAGACTTGTTCTTTGGTCCACAGCACAGTTTCTGGATGTCTCTGGACCATCTGTCAGGCTGATTTTTTTCAGGAGAGATCAGTTCAGGTTATCTGGAAGGGCTCCCATTCACTGTGTAGGCATTGCGAGAAGCATTTTAATTTCAGGGCTGTGGATTTCTACTGAACAAACCAGAACTGAAACATGCTGGGGAGCTTTTTGCTTTTTGGTGAATGGCACCTTTCACACCTGGTGATAGGAACATGTGATGTGGTGACTGACTGTGTGTGGGGGTCTGGTCTGAAGGGCAGATCTATTCTTAAAGGATCCTAAAGTCTTCAGAGCAGTTATTTTTTTCCAGATCCTCTTGCTCTGTGAAAATCACAGAGGCTCAAGGAAGAGGCTCAAGGGTAACTGTATTGTGCAAAAGCTGTGTTTTTTTCTGCTGTGATTTCTTAGGTTTCTGAAGCAGGATGTGTTGACTCCAAGTTTGTTTCTTGTGTGTATAATTCACTGCTTTGGTTCAAGCTGTAGCAGAACCTTTTTGGCAAAGGCTTTCAGGCATTTTCAAATACATGGAGCAAGAGGCAGGGCTGCCTTAGTATGGTCTTCATGAGAGAGCCCTTTTCTGTTTTCAGTACTGAATGAGTTTCAAAAACTAGAGTTTCTAAAGAGAATAGTCAGCCAATTTTACACTAGTTCTTGTTTTGCAGCTTTTAGTTTGGTGGTAAATTTTCTTTGCCAAGCTACCTACTCCCACAGCAGCCATGCCACAGCACAGTTCCAGTTCTGTTTATCCACAGTAACCAGTGTGCAGCTGCTGTTAATCTGAATTCCTTCTCAGGGAGGAGGGATTAGAAGTTAGCCCAGACATCTTGAATAGCTAGACAGGCAAGTGCTTTTCTTTTGCTTTCTCGATTTATTTTTTTTAATCTTGAGACTTCGTTTGCAGATTGTTCTTTGGTTTTGGAACTTGATTCTTTCTTTTAGTTCCAAGGCATTCCCAGTGCAATCCATAATTCTCTTGAGATGGTCCAATTTCTCTTCCCTGTATATAGCATTTTGCTCATTCTAACTGCTTTAAACTTGATACAAATTTTTCTTCTAAGTGTAACTGCAGTCTCACATTACTAAATTTTCTGGCTCTTTCAGTGCCTGTTCAGTAGCAGTTCTGTAGCACAAACTCCCTTGTGTGTGTTTCATTTAGACACCTGTTCTGGTGGCCAAGAATGGGCTACTGTTTGTTTGGGAATGACTCTTTGAAATCCTAGAGACCTCGAAGAGTTTGTCAGAAACTCCTGGATAGTATTATTTGATCCATTAAGTTGGCAGCATGTTGGAGGTAGATATCCAGACTTTGCCAAACAAAAAAGAGCTAAAACATGTTGATTAATCTCAAACATCCTTTTAATCTGTTGCATGACTTTTTCCCCACTTCCATGTTATTGTTTGAGATTTTACTTTTTACCATGTTTGTTTTTAATTTCTGTCTACCTTAGTTTTTCTTACAGGTCTTGTTTGGATATTTGAAAAAAGCAACAAAACAATCAGAGTGAAACAGGGAGGCATTCTTTGGCCAGATGTTACTGTTAGGTGTAGATTTCTGGTTTATACTTAATAATATCTGGGTGAGAAATCCAGGACAAACAACCATCTGTTCTTCCAATCCCTACAATGAATGTGGAATTTCCTTTGTTGACCATATGTTTTCCACTGCTGTCGGAACAGTAAAATTAATTCGAGGCAATTGTGGTCACTTTTTCTGCATTACAATTTTTGAGCATCACAACAGTGAATCTGAGAAAGCAGAGAAAATATTCACGGGAGGCTCTGGGAAGGAGAGACTCCTCGGAACCTGGCTTGTTACCACATGTTGTGGTGGAGGAAGCGTTCAGAATCTGTCAGAACATGAACACGTGTGGTTTTGTGTGTGCTGGAGATGGGAGATGTTGGGAGGAGGACACGTGGTGAGGGACTGCTCGTTTTGCTTCCAGGGGAGCGTGAGTGTGCCAGGCAGGAGTGGGAAATGCCACTGCAGGCAGGGAGCTGCACTGGGGCGCACTTGGGTTTACTCTGCATGGTTCTTATTAAAATAAGGATGCGTAGGATATCAGGGCAAAAACCTGGATATTGCTTCAGAATTGTTACATAATTTCTGGTTACGTGTGGGTTCATGACCTGTTGCAGCCTCATAAACAACAACAAACGAAACACTTGACTGTTCCCTGACAGGCTCCCCGGGCTCCCCCGAGCGCAGCCAACCCGATGGCGTCCGCTGCTGCCGTGCCTGTAGGATTTCACTATGAAACCAAATACGTAGTGCTCAGCTACCTGGGCCTTCTAGCACAGGAGAAGCCACAGGAGCATCCTCCTCCTCCTCCAACTCAAGGTAATGTCTGCATGTTCACCTCCAGCCGTTTGCATGTGCAGCTGTGCTTGCAGTCAGCTCTTGGGGTGTTTCTGCAGGGTGCAGAGTGTGAGCCTGATGTTCCATGTAATGAATCTCTGGGTTTGTGCAGTGAAAAATGATTACATTTCAGTTGAAGGATGAGAGATGCTGATGGAGACAAAGCTGTTTGTATGTAGATTACTGTTTTAATTTGAGCTATGCCAGGGCTGACTGGTGTTTAGGAAGCAAGCAGATGGTTTTAGTCGCTGGCCTGAGGCTCGGGGGATGGATATATTTTACCTTTGTTGAGCCATCATGAGAGTTTCAGCCCATGCTTGCTATTTTTTTGGGACACAAGTGGAAGTAAGCAGGGGTGAGGTGGTGTTTACTGGCATAAACTGAGTGGTGTCTTGAGCAATCTCCTGTGCTAAATAGTTTTGCCCTATTACACTGAGGCTCCTGTTGTTGTCAGTCAGTGGTGGTGCAGAGATGTGGCCTATGCTACTTCTGTTTTTTTATTTATTTATTTATGAGAAGGACTGCAGGGAGTCAGGTGTTTCTTCCAGTGCAGGTTTATGGATAAAAGAGGTTAAATGAATAAATAGAAGGCAGACTAAAAGAAGTTGGGTAGATTGTGTTTCACATACACCTGTTCTTTATTTTGTGGTGGCAGGCACTTAAGTAATGTTGTTTGTCAGGATTGCCTGGGTGACTTATCACTTCTTAATGACATTTTAGTCACTACTACTTCTGTGATTCAGAACTTATTCTGATGAAAGGAGGATTAACAAAAAACCCAAAACAAACAGAGACAGTATGCAGAATCCTTTTTTTTCTCTTTGAACAATCATTTAAGAATGCATATGCTGTCATTTACTGAACTTACCTGTCATGAAGTGAGAAATTCCTGAAAAGAAAAGATTACATCAAAGTTATGACAGAACTACTTCTCAATTTGGCACTAATCATACAGCATATGCTGGTTATATAGTATATAATTCATTAAATTAGTTTTAGTATATTTAATTCATAAAATTATTCTTATTATGTTTAAAGTATGTTTGCTACTTCCACTTTTGACTGCATCTGTGGTCCATGAAAGGAGAGTCACCTTAGCTGTTTCATAAAACCTTTTGTTTCATAAAACCCTTCGTTGAAACATGTGCTTATTTTAGCAATAACATCTCATTCTGAGCATCCCACCCATTTATAACTGGGCTGTGACTGGAAATGTATTAACTACATATAAAGATCCAATGTATAAGAGTCTGCTTTGTTCTATAAATAGAAGATTCAGAAAGGAAAGTGTTAGTCTTAAAGCTTTTTTAAAATTATTTGGCTGTCGTTGCCTTTGAAGTATTTGCAAATTGAGGTGAAACTTTTCTGTTTCAGAATTAGTTGATTCTCATTATTGAAACCTCTAAGCTTCTAATCTGGATTACAGAGGTATATTTCAACTAAATTCTAAAGAGGAAGCTACAAATGCTTAAATGAAAATTTTGTAGTCACTTAAGAAGACTTTACTTCTCAGATATTGTTTAGGTGTGTTAGCTCGTGTGACAGCAGTGTGTAGTTGGATTTGCTACTAAAATACACTAAAACATTCATATATTACAACTTCTAAAAAGGAAATCTTCCTACATTTTCCCCACCTCATCCCCCAAACCAGACAGTGACAGTGTCTCCTCTCCTGGTCGTGTTTCACTTTAATTAAATCTTTCTTTCAATGTTTTTGCTGCTTTCTGATCAAAGCCTCTGGATTAAATAATTTTGCCTTACTTTTAATTTTCCAGCTTGTTTCTCACTCTGTTTTGTAATGCTTTGAATGGACTTCAGACTGTATTGAACTAAGCAAATGCTTTATCCTTGTACTTCAGGATTTGTTTCATTCTTTCCTAACTCACTTTTCCTAATGGTGATTTTCTCCCTTCCATGCTTCTGAGAGGTTTCTTTTGTCTGCTAGGTACATTTTAAAAACCCTTTCTCCTGCTTTTTTCCACTTTGCTTGTAACTAAGCAGTGTTTGAGCTGCACTCCTGGGCTGTGTGTGGTTATTTCAGAGTCCATCTCCACTGAGTGTTGAGCAGTTCATTGCTGGGCACGAGGCTGATGCCTGCTTGCTGTAATCTGCAGTCCCCTAGGAGGGGAGCAGAGCCCATAATGGACATTTCCTGCCCTGCCTAATGCCCTGCTGGGAGGCAGAGCTGGGTGGTGGGGTCCTGAGTGTGAGCTGAGAAACCTGGCTAGAACCAGAGAGCTGGGAGAGCCAGGAAATGGAAGTGAACTGTTGTTGTCTTATTCAGCTTAGGAGGAGGAGACTCCTGGCATGCAGGAGGGGTGACAGCAGCACAGCACTGCTTCCTGCTTGTCAGTGTGTTTTCCAAGCACTGTCACCAGCTGTTGATACAACACTTCGAGTGATCCCAAATTCCTTCCATTGTGGATTTCTGTGGCACTTCAAAATGCTGGACAAGTCTTTCTGCTCTGCAGCTGAACGCCGTGGATTTGTGAATTGAGAGGATTCCATTGAGAAACACCTGTGCTTAATCTTCTTTTGCTTTGATTTGGTTATTGTGCTGACAGACCTTCCACAAGATGCAATGAAGCTGCAGTTTTGCCTATTCCTGTTTCCTTTACAGTTGCAGAACACTCCTGTATTTTGTGTTCCATTCATATGAGGCCTTGACTCTGGTTTGCAGTACTTTCCCTTCATTTATTTTTCTTAGATCCAAATGAGACTGTGCTCCTGGTCTGTTGTTTGAGTGATAATCAGGAATGGGAGTATCCAGGACAGGTTGTAGCTTGCCGTGTTGGAGTTAACCTCCTTGTCTGCCTGAGAGGGACTCCTCTAGAGGGCAGTTCAATGCAGGATCCCAGTTCCTGCCAAATTGTGGCACCTGCAGGAGGATCTTCTGCCTTTCCATTGCAGGTACAGAGCATGGGAGATGAGGAAAAGCAGCCCACTGGGTGTTGTTAGGATTTCTGTATTTCCCTTGAGTCTCCTACTGCACTCTCCCAGATTTCAGTGAAATTTCCACACTCCAGTTAAACTAGAAAGTGTATCTGGTGGGTCAAAAGCACCCAATGAAGAAAGTGATCCTTCCCAACAGGACTGGTACTATTTTATCTCTGCCAGAACTGGTAGGAGAGATTGAATGCTTTTGTTTGTTCCCTTTCCTTCCCTCCTACCATCATCTGCCTCTGTTTTCCTGCATTTTATGCTATGTTTTTTCCTGGTGTATATCTTTCTATTTCAAAAACTGAGATAAGAATAAAACTTTTAAGATAGGTTGATAGGTTTCCAGTTAAAACTCCTCATTTTTTGCAGGCCTAATGTGCTTTGCAAGACTGATGGTTTTTTTATTCAGTGAATAGAAAATTCAGAGAAATTACATAGAAAATTACATTGCTGTGTTTTCTTTTGGGTCTCCTGTTTGGTCTTGGTTTTGTTGCAAGAAGGATGGCTTCAATCACAAGCACTGAAATCACTTCTGGCTTCAAGCAAATAAGATTGATCTAAAGCAACACCTGACGAGCACTTGGACATTTTTATTTTGATATCTTCTTTTCATCACAGGGACTGAAGAGAGAGCCATCCACTCTCAAGAGTACTTCAGACTCTTGAAGAAAAGACAGTTTTATTGGACAAGCCAATCTTTTAACATCATAGCTCTATAATGTTCTGTAATGGATTTCAGTGTCTCCAGAGGTAAATCCAGCAAATTTAACTGGCCAGTGCTTTGAGAGATTTTTCCTGTTAGTTTGGCCAGAATAGTGATTCTGCATAACAGTCACTGCAGTTTATTCAAAGCAAAATCCATTAGTAGTAAATCCTGTTACTTTTTGGTAGGTTTTCAGGTAAAAAATCAGATAAATAGATAAAACACATAGAGTAGCATCACCTGTGTAAGTCAATGTGGTTTGAGGCAACAGATGAGTACATATATTTAAAATGTGTGGAAGTTGTCTGTTCATTAGATTGTGGAGAGATGCTTTGTATTTTTTCAGAACTCATCCTACCTATAAGTACTGGTTCAGACACAAAATATAGTTACTAAGTGTTGAAAAACATCTCTGCACTTTTCCCCCTGAAGTCACTCTCCTTACAGAAGCTTCCACTCTGCTCCCTTTGTTAGTAATACTAACTTTGCAAGTGAGTCAAAGTACTTTGGGTTTGTGATTCAATGTATTTGTATTATAAATGTTTCTTTGTATTTTATCAAGGAGTGACTTTTAATGTGTTTCTCTTTTTTAATCTACTTCCCCCTTGCTTGACACCATCCTGTGACCTTGTGGCTACAGCAAACACTGTGAAGAAAAGTAGTTTTTCTGTGCTCTCCTTGACAGAGTGAAAAATCTTAAATAATCCCTTAGTTTACAGAGCATCTGAAAGGTTTATAGTCAGTGCCACTACTGCATGGTGACATAGATTGGGCAAGAGGTGAGCAAGGTTTGGACAGTTTTATGGTTTCCCTGAGGTTCATGCTATCCACAGTACTTTAATCCAGTTATTGTGCACAATGTCCATTTATTACCTTTTTGGAATTACCATGTGAAGTGCTGTATGTAGTCAGTGATTGAGCCATTTTCCTGCTTTCCCACACACATGGTACCTTGTAGGAAACTGATTTTTTTAGGTTGTTTTATCTTAGATGATGAACTCACTTGTTAGAGACCTTCCTCTCAGGGAAGACAAACCTGTTTGAGCTGTAAAGATTCACGTTGTAGGACAGAGCAGCCCAGTCCATGGTAATAAAGGAGCTATTCTCTGGGCTGAGGCAAGGAAAAGGAGCTTTCTGGGGTGTGAATTCCCCCTTGATTAAGCCTCCTCTCTGCCCACAAAAAATCTGAAAAACCAACCAACCAAAACATAACCACAGCAACAAAAAAAAGTGCTAATTGGCAATATCTTGTCTCTTAATATTTTAGACATTTTCAGTTCCTTTTAAGCTGAGCCTTCTTATGGTTTATAGAGAGCTTCTTTTGAACATTTCTGAAATTGAGGGCTACATCTCTCTGTGTGTGGCAGTCCATGGTCTGGAGTTTGCTGGTGTAATGGATGTATTTTTAATTAGAGGAAACATGAATAGATTTGTAAAGAGATTTTGTGTATCTTTGTCACTTTTCAGTGCTTACAGTAATTTTAGAGTCTTATTTAATGTTTTAAAAAGTCTGAGATGTTAAAGAAATATTACAGTCATGCTGAAAGTAAATTCTTAAGTCAACTTTATGGAAGTTAATATAGAGAGTCAGGAGAACTAAAAACAAAGATACTGCTAAATTAAAATTACAGACATGAAAGAAAAAAATCAGGAGCAATCTGTGATTTCAGTGGCTTTCTTTTCCAATCATCATTCATTTGAACTAAAAAGGCATAACATCTTTACAGCCTTTCCTTATGGTTGCTGTTGTCCCTTGTTAGCTGAAGTTTTGGCTCACATGATCTAGAATGAGATGTACAGACTCTGTAGCTCTGAAGAATGATTTCCCATCCCTCTTCCTCATGGGATCAAACCTGGCAAACACGTTAGTCTGGTATTGTTACTGAGCTTCTGGAGTTTTACTGGAGAATTACATTTATTTAGTGGTTGGATGCTCTCTGATGTGATGCTTGATGGACTTTCAGAACACATTTTCCTCTCTGTTTTAGGTTACTTCCAAATACCTGAAACCCAAAATCTTAAAAGGAACGTAATTGTGCCAAAGTGAACATTTATTCCATAAATAGAAAGTAGAATGCACTAATTTGATTGTATAAGAAAACATAGCAGAGGTTTGTTGTGCCTCTGGGTTGGGAAGAGGCCTTGCAGAGTTGGTTTACCAAAAGCCCAGGAGAGGCAAACCGATTTCTTGAGCACAGGAAAGCCTTCAATGCTTATGACTCTTACCAACACCATTTCTGGTGTGACCATTTGCATCTTTTATAATGGAAGTATATTCTCATCTAAAATAAGCTGTTTTTTTCTATTTTCTTCTACCTGTTTGTGACTTGGAAGTTGGCTAATTGAGAAAAAGATGCTCCTCACTTAGGACCTTTGCTGTTGGTGTTCTCCCATGCTGTGTGCAGTGTTTGTTGGTAGCAGTCAGTATCCAGGAGAGGCAGATAGCTGGAATCCATTTTTTATCAGGGGAATAAAGAGTGCAAAGTCACTGCTCTGGGAGGGGTAGGGGTTTGATGTTTTGGCATGACTGAATAATCAGGTGCTCTCGGAATCAGCAGCTGCTGCAACGTTGTGGGTGTTACGAGATGGAAACCATTGACTGCTGTGCTGATTATCTAAACAGCTCTTTTGTACTCTAGCAGCAGTGGAATTTCTCTTCCTTCCATTTTCTGGGTGACTTCTTATCAGGTATGACAGCTTGTCACGGGTGATCACTGTCACATGAGTCCCCTGGGAACTCGGGGGGAGCACAGCTTCACACGAGGGCTGCCACTTGCACACACTTGTTGCAGTTGACTCCAGAGCAGAGGTTCAGTTCCTCAGAGGAGCAGCTGACAGGGACTGACAGGGCATTAAGCAAAAGGAGGAACAGTTTGCACCTCTCTGGAATTTATTACTCAGAGTGGCAAAGAGATGCTTCTTGGGAGGGGATTTAAGAAGCTGAGTAAAGTTATTCTGAACATGTGTGGTTAAGTCAAATGGAATTAAACTGGCTATCATTTGTTCTTTTAGACTGGTTACAGAAATGTATGAAAACTGACTTAAGCATACGTTGGTTTAGAGGGATTCTTGTGCTGAGTTTTTAAGCATTAACACATGTTCAGTGGGTTGATACTGTGGTTTTTAAAGTTGTTTTTCAGTTGTAGGAGACCTTGAAAGCTTATTGTCTAGTGGTTTCTTAAATACAGGAAATGCATGGTGTACTTCACTAGTATGTAGTTAACTACAAATCTGTGTGTGTTAAGTGCTTTTTATGGTTTTCACACGTCCTTTTATGAAATTTAGTGATTTTATATGTCCATTGTGGAAGAAAAGGGAAGGCAAGACAACACTTAAAGTGAATCCAGCAGAGAAACAAACCAAAGAAAACAGGCCACAAAGAAAGATGTGTTAGAAAGCTCCACTGGCTGTTACAGGACTCACCTGAGGATCTGGATGTGGAGTGAAAGTGATGAGGAGGAAATTGTGTCAGATGATACCAACATTACAGATACAAATCCTCTCCCTTTTTGTTTTCTTTGACTGAGTGAAGAATGTCTGTAGAGCAGAACATTGTAGAACTGTAGCCCTTGGTGTAGTGCAGAAAGGGTGAGAAATTCAAATGTCCTGAATACCTGGGTTTGCTTGGAAACAATTTTGTGTCTCTTGGTACAGCATAAGGATGAAGATGATTGAGAGTCTATGTAACCCTGACTGATATGGCTGAAACAACTTTTTGTTACCAATATCTAGAGTCAGCACTTAGAAAATGTATTTAGGATCCCAAACCATGGCATGTGATCTTCTGGGGATATGTAGCCATTTCAAATTCCTACATTTCTTGGTTAGGAGGGGAGAATTGACAACTGGCTGACAATTGTGAAGTCCTTTGCCTCTGGTGTTACTTGTGACCCCAGTGTTAAATTGTGGCCTGTAGACTCCTCATGACCAGGGAAATGATGCACAATTCACTGGTTCAGGATTCTTCATTGATGTCATTGCATAGTTGCTCTCAGAATGTTGGAGATTTTGCAGGCCTCAATATAAATTTTACATTTTGCTACTAAAAATCGAGCTTATGCTAGTCTGCTTTGTTTGTGTAGTTTGATAATAAGTGTGTTAGGTATAATGGCTGATTGTTTATGTGCCTTGGTTTGATTTAGGTCTTTAATTGAACATGTTGCCTTTAAAGTTTCTATGTAGTCGGTTTGTAGCCTTACAGTTTGTTTCTTTTTTTTTTTTCTTTTTATTTAAAGCACCAGTTCTACCTTGAATAGGCCTGGAAGTTTATCTGTTTCTGGGTTCATGTAATAAAACTTTTGTAATAAGTCCTCTTGAGGGACCATACTTGTTGCTGTCTGAAATCAAACTTTCTCCTCAAATTCCTTTATATTTAATATTTCAATACCATGTTCCATTATCTACCTTGTTTGAAACATGAAATTAAAACATTTGAATGATTTCTCTGATTTCTTTCAGGGACTCAACAACATGCTCTGGAGAAAGAGGCTTTGGAGAAGATTAAAGTAGAAATCGAGGAGGAGCTCAAACGTCTTGATGAAGAAATCTTGGAAGGTGCTCTTCAGATTTTCCCGTTTCAATCCATAATCCCTATGCACTGTAATGGTGGTTAATTTGTAACAGGTACTCCAGTTAAAGAGATTTTTGAATGCATTGGATCTCTTTATCCTCCTCACCCCACAAGATTTGTACACATTGTCACATGGAGTAAAATGGTTAAACATTACCATTTGGAGTGGTGGAGCCTGGCCAAAGCAAACAACTGGATGACATTTAATAGGCTGCTGTAAATAATGAAAAGTAAACAGCACTTTAAGCTGCTGCACTTGATGGCAGAAGTCCTCAGGAGCTAGTATTTCAAGGAGTGTGGACTTAAACCATCAGACTTCTCCCTTCCACCAGGTTTATTTTTTGTGATGTGCTTTGACCTGGAGACGTGGCTTTTACAGGACTGCCAGCAAGGAATGATTTCAAACCCATCTTTGCTTTGCATGTGTGTTGCAAATCAGAAATCTGAAATAGAAACAGTCTAGAGCTGTTTAAGTTCATTCATATGGAGCTTTCTTAGAATTTTTAAATTGAGAAGGAAAAGGTTATATGAACAAAATAACATTTTAAAGAGTGATACTCCTGCAGAGATGTTCATGTGGGCAAATTTACTATGAAAAGAGGCTCTGCTGCTCCATCAGGGTAGGCATCAGCTTAAAATGGGAGAATAGCTGCACATTCAGCAAACTTGCTGGTTAGGATTCAATTGTGAAACAAGAGCTGGTGGGGAAATGTAGCTCAAAGTCATCCCTGCCTTGTAAGTAGCACTTTCAGAATGTATTTGGACATTTTTTCACTATGATTTGTTCATTGCATGCTTTGACTACAGAGCTGTGATTTTTTTTGTCCCTCATGTAAACTGCTGAGATAAGAAATCTGAGACTGTTGACATTCTTCTGTAAATCTGTTTTATTTTGTGTACCTTCTTATCTCAGCATTTAACACTACAGGGTTTGACTGCCACACTTCCCCAGTGTTCAGCCCTGCCAATCCAGAGAGCTCAATAGAAGACTGCCTGGCTCATCTGGGGGAGAAAGTGTCCCAGGAGCTGAAGGAACATCTGCACAAAGCACTGCAGAGCTTGCTTAGCAAGTGAGTTTCCATCTGCTTTTTTAAAGGTGTTTCCTTTTGCACTGTGACTGCTGCTGGTTTTTTGTTTTGTTTTGCTTCTTTTTTTTGTTTTTGTTTTGTTTTGCTATGTAATGTGCAAATACTTCTTTGTGATATTTTCCCTTTGCAACAATGTAAATTCTAAAATTTTTGTAACCTTTTCCTACTGAATTTCTGAGGCTGCTTCAAGCAGTTTGAGTTGCTGGTGAAACTGGCAGCTGCCATTGCCAGTTTAATGAATGCTGGGCTGTAGCCACATAAATGTCTTTAGCCTTCCAGCTAAGAGTGGAGCTGAAGGTGTGTTTGTGGTGTGGCCCTTGATGAGAGGATGGCAGTTACAAACCTTGTGACCATCCTGAAGCAGATGTGGCCCCTGGGCTAACCTTGGTGCCTTAACAGCTGTGCTGCCAGTTTGAGCTTATTGTATAAACAGCACGTTGCAGTTGGCATGCTGCTATCTTAATTAATGTCATTGCAGATTGGTACAATTGTTGTAGTTGCCTGATTTTTCTGTTACAAATTACCAGCCTGAAATTTAATGAATTCACATTAAATACTTGAGGCTTTTCTCAGTGACCTCCAAAATGTGTTGGTAGAGAGCTGGGGTTGGAAGGTGCTGCTTTAGGAGGAGTTGCATAAATGCAGTCATGCATTTAAGGGGTTCTAGCTTGTAGTTATATTCTAGGCTTCCTGTGTTTTCTATAGGAAAATATTTGCTTCCTGAGTTATTTTTTTATGTATGTACATGCATAAAGTCAGAAATGCGTGTGAAACTGTGTTGCCTTTTTCTAAAGCAAACTATTTGCTGTCTTAATCTCTTGATAATATCCTTCCTGCAGCTGTTCCTGCTCTTCTCATCCCATTGATTGATTTAGATTTTGTTTCAAAGAATTAATGTGTCAAGAGAGTGCCCTTAAAATGATAAACCCAAATTATGTTTTTCCCACTGTGCTTTAACTCTGTTCTTTGCCTCTTGTTGCTAGAGTAGTGCTATTTGATGCAATACTCATTTATTTGGATTATATTTTCCTGCCCTCTGGCATGCATAGAAACAAGTGTTAGGGTGCAGTAGGCTGCTGGATCATGACAGGTTCTTGGAGTTCAATAAGCATTTTTGTGTCCAATGCCAGTTACCACTATTTCCAATAAACTGAAGTCTGAACTTGGCAGAAAGCCTTTGCTGTTATTGACTCTCAGATGCCAAATGGTCTTGGAGGAAAGTGTATGGGAGAGAGGAATTTCATCACCCCAATTCAAGGAAGCAGAGATGTGATAAATCTAGACTAGAGATATCTACAGAAGTGTGAAGGGGTTTTGTGATCAAAAGTGCTGTTTCTTGCAAATAAAGGTTTCAGCTCTAACATAATGCTAATGCAAACAGTCTGTGTTAGGCCATAGGCCTGTATTATTTACAAAAGTTTACTCTGCATTGGCCTCTTGCTCAGGTATGAATTTCTTAGTGGAATTTTCTGTCTTTAAAATCTTAGATTATTAATATAAAATATGCAAGAGCTTAGAATTTTTCTAGCATATCAGAGAACCTACTTACGTAATGTCTTTTAAGTTGTAGAGTATCAAAGTATTAGGAAATTCACTTAACCAAGTTATATCAAAGTGTGTGAAAGGGAGAAAGGTGATGCCTTCCTGAGCCTGTCTGGTGCTGGTTTTTTATGTCCTGAAACACAACACTCGCCAGCTCTTGAAAATTACTTGCTGTAATATACGTGAAAATATTTGATTCTCTTGAAGCTTAGAACTTTCTTTTATTCACGTTCTTTTGTTTCCTTTTATAACTTTCAGTGTTGGTTTCACTTCTGCAGGCCGGTGACGTATCAGGAGTATCGGGAGCGCACGCAGGAGGCAGCTGCTCATGCCAGTGGGTGGAACAAGGTACCAGCTCATCACCTGCCTCATGTCCCCATGTTTGTTCTGGGTACTCTTGTGCTTCACAGAGGGCCAGGAATAGAGAGAACTTGGGTTTAGTATGAAATAAATTGCACTCTGAGAGTGCTAGATGTGTACATTATAGATAATTTAGCTAGAAGTTACTGAATGGTAAAATGAAAAGTTAGTTTGTTAAAATTGACTTTTTTTTTTAATATTATTCCCAAGAAAGGTTAATTCCTGCAGGAGTTTTGGAACAAAATCTGAGACCGTTTTTTCATAATACTTCTCCACTCTTTCCCTCCTTCAATGTCAGGTTTAAAATATATTTAAAAAAGAGTGCTGAACATGGTGAAAAGAAAAAATTGTCAGTATCTTCATAATATTTAAATTGTTCAGAAAACTTAGGGATGGTGTTCCTACCTGGTTTCAAGAGTAGTTATCTTAAATGATAGGAATCTTCTTTTTTAAACAAAATGCAAATCTGTAAATTAATTATCTTAACATACTTTTAATGTAGAATGAGTAGATTATTCTTCCCAGATTCATCTCTCATTTATCATTCAAATTCATCCCCTTAATCATTCTCTGATGGATTCAGTGGGCATCAAAAAAAGAATGAAAGAATGAAATAACTACTTGCAAATTTAATCACAATTCGAGTGTTAAAATGTAGACTTAAATTTAAAATAGAACAAGAAATCTTTTTTCCCCCCTCTTTACATTTTTTATTTCAGGAATACTTTTCCCTGGCTAAATTTTGCTTCTTCAGAAACTGTTCATCTAAGCAAGGGTGTGGGCACTTGTAAAGCAGTGTAATAAACATTGCATGACAAGTTAGTGCCCATGGCCTCAGCAATTATCATTGCTTTCTGTGTGTGCTCTTTCAGTTTGTCATCTTGTGATTCACAGCATTTTGGTTTAAACAACCATGAAAACTGATTATTACCAACAAGGTGGCTTAAGCCAGCACATTTCACTGTTAAGCTGGTGATAGCTAAACCCAAGCAAAAAGCCAGTTTCTGTGGCTCAGCTGGCAAGGGAGGATGTGCCTGGGCCTTCTCAATGTGCTTTGGGTCCCCACCTGCTGCAGGTGCAGCCCTGGGTGGGAATGGGCTGCCTTTGGGGGTTTATGATCCAGCCTTCATTGGTGCTGCATTCCTGCAGCCCCTGGGGCTCGTGGGTTTTGGTCCCCATCAGCCTGTGGTGGACAGCATCATCCAGAACACCTTTGCCATCAACTCTGCTTGCCCCTAACATTTGCTGCTACAAAACATACAGTCCAAAACCAAACCTGAGTGGAAATTTTGTGCCTCAACACAGCATCTGTTTGTGTTGTTTTTCTGGTAGCTATGAGCTCCAGGAATGCCCAGCAGTTCCTTCAATAATCCTTGTTTTGAGGAGATGGAATACATTTGTGTTGGTTTCATTTCCTTTTAATTTCCTTTATCATCTTAATCAGAATTGTGTTTTATAACAGAAGAAATCTAGATACCTTTCCTGCCATCTCAGCTCAGCTTAATTTTTACTCTAAAGAACCTGTTAGAAAAACATGTTGATGTTGAATTCTATAAAGGAAAAGAGTCTTCATCTTTTATTAGAAATATGGCTCTCATGTAAAAAATAACTAATTCCAAACCACCTCAGACAGGGCAGATTGAATTTCTATAATAAAATGAACATAAAAAAAAAATTGAAATCCTTCACTGCTGAGTTTTTATATTTTTTGCTTAAACCTGAATATTATGTACATATATCCAGAATGCATAATCCCACAGTTGTGCACCATCTGAAAGGATAACAGATCCTGTTATTGAGAGCCAGAGTGTCCCATTCTTTCTGATTATGGGGGGCAAAGGGTAGTGCAACAAAAATAAAAGAAATAATCATGTGAAGAATTAGATTAATTTTAAGGTGAAATAGTCAAAAGCTACACAGAACTGCAGTAATTTTGGATATAGCTTACTCAAAAAAATATGGCTTTCTCAAAGCCTTTGGGCTTTGGGGGCTTTTTGTGTACATTTAAATTTGTAATATTGTGCAGTGGGATTGCAGTTGTGTAGTGGATAAAAGTGTTTCATTTATACAATGAACTATCTTCTGATAGTAAAGTGAGTTTTATAATGATTCCATAGAAGATTTCTCCTGCCAACTATTTTCTGTATGTGCTTTTCCTCAGTCAAAATAGAAATAGCCCCTAGCATTCCTTCCCAGGCATCCTGGTGGTTGCAGTTGCTTTGAATTGCAAAGGCTGTAGTTTTACTTTGTTCTTGTTATATCTCACCACCATTCACACAGCTGCTTTTCTGCACAGAAAGGAGTTGTTAACTTTCATGGAATTACTGTGAGGTAATTTCTTCCATGGCTTTAGGGACAGTCTTGCAAACCTGCTGCTGTTGCTGCTGGGGCAGGAGTGTCAGTAATGTCAGCAGGAAGGGAGGGCTGGGTGGTGTTTGTTGGTCTGTGTGGGGCTGGATGTTAGAGTTTGAGTCTGGTCCCTTGCTCTGAGGCCTGAAGAGGCTTGCTGAATTTGGAGGAATGGGTGGATTAGGCATCAAGCTGGCAAAGGAAGAAGGGAACAATCACATTCACTACCCCATCCTTTGAATCCCTTCATTTCCCAAGCAGCCTTTCCTTGCTTTTGCTTCTCTTGCCTTCAGCTTATGGCAAATATTTTGAGATCTCAGTTCATGCTGTTCTAGAGTTACGTGGGTTTGCCCAAAGCCTCTGAAAGATGCCTAGGCCTTGACAGCTTGGGTGTTTTTTTGATCCAAAAATATTGAAGCTTCCTCTTGACACCTCATCTTGACCTGCTCCTTATATCTGTACACTGTGATCTTGCACCTCTTCTGCCTCTGATTTGAGATTAATTGCAAGAAACTCAGAAACCCCAACACTTTTAAAATTCAAACACTTAAACTTCTGGCACCACGGCATCCCTACTGAAGTGTTAACAGTTACCAGTGTTAACTGTTCATCACAGAACAGCAGTACTATATATATATATATATATATATAAATAAATAGACTGATATATCTGTNCTCAGTGTGATGCCACCATAAATTTAGTACAAATCTGAATTTCAGCTTACTTTGCCTATTCATGTTCCTCCAGCTTTGCACCCTCAGATGTGATCTCTGGTAGCAGTAGTGCAGGATATTTACAGAAAAGAAAACCAGGCTGATGGGGGAAGAGACTGGAAAAGGAAGGAGGCATTAGGAGTTGAGTATGAGCAGTAGTAGAGCCTTCATCTCCCTTGTGCAGCTGGGAAACAGCATTCCAGTCTGCACAGTGAATAGATGTGCAGTGCAGTTGCCTCAATTAAAATGCTGTAAAACAAATATTTTTCTCTTGTGTCATAATAATGCTTTTTCAGATGCTAATGACTTCAGTTCATGCCAGTTTCCTGACCTTGGCGAGGTGCTGCATATAAACATTGCTCAGAGGGCCACTTGCATGCTCTAGGAGAATAAATTTAGAGTTTAAAAGCTTGACTGCATGTTGTTTAGGTAAACAAACATAATTTCAGAAGGAATTGTCTAGAACCATATAATGTGAAGGAGGTGGATTCACAGAATCTTGCATCCTCCAGGGCAGTTTAGGTTTAGGTTGAGGCTGAGCATTCAGTTAAAAGGTTTCTAAAGAGGAATGGGAGTAGGAAATGAGGGAGGAAGATCTCTCTCTGTGTTAAATTTGGCATCAGAGGGAGACTTTGACATGGAAAGGGCTTTGTGCTTGTCATTTTAAACATGTTTGTAATGTTATGCTGCTGGGTGGAGGTGTTTGTTTCTGTCCTGCCTCAAAGCCAAGTGTGAGCTTCTAAACAGACAGTCTAGTGCAGTGCTCCTGTTCAGGAATGTGTATGAGGTTGCTCTTTGCATATCCCTTCAAGCTATTCATGATGTTGGGTCTTTCCACTTCTGGGGTAGCAAGTTCTGAACCTGTTCTGCTTCTCTACCTGAACCCTGTGCTGGGAAAAAAAGTGGGGCTTAAGAAAACACTGCAGTGGTGTTCTGTGAAATTCTCAAGTTGAACTGTGGGTTTTTGCTTAGCAGATTAAGTGCTTCTGTTTAAATGCTTCTGTGCATTTTATTGTTTGTTTGCCTTGTGTCTTCTCAGAAATGAATTGTATAGTCCCTGGTGTGTTTGAACTTGATTCCATCCTTTCTGTGGACACATGAATTCTCTTCTAGCTGCACAGTAGTATTGATAATGCTTTCTGTATTTACTCACGACTCTTGTTTTTTGAAGGTCTTGGTGCCCCTGGTTCTGTTACAACAATTTCTGATGGAGCTGACCAGACGGGGCCAGGAACCACTGAGTGCCCTTGTGAACTTTGGGGTGACATATCTAGAAGATTACTCTGCAGATTATATCATTCAACAAGGAGGATGGGTAAGAAAACCTCATTTCTAAGTGTGATCCTAGTAGGGGTGAAAGCTAAGAGGGTTTGCTAGAAGTAAGCAGATGCAAGAAGGAACGACTCAGAAAAAGAAATTAAAAAAATAATCAGGAGGTCAGGACCAGAAGGGGATCTTGGACAGTCATCTATTTCTCTTTTCTGCCCCAAGGCAGAACTTTCACCCATTTTTTTCTGATGTTGATATTAAAGACCTGTGTGATTGGACTCTACAGTTTCACCAGGCAGTCTGTTCCAGTTCTTTGCATGTCAGGTTTGTTGGATTGCTGTTGAAATTGAAGAGGTCCTTAGGTGTCAGTTAACAATTAATTTTCATACAGAGTGTGTTAAGGTGCTAATTTGTTGCAGCATGGTGAGCTTTGTGCTTCCCTGTTAATATACATGGAGCACTGCATTTGGAAGCAGACACCTCTAACAAGAGATGATGTGTCTGAGAGGCTCCTCTTTTTAATGGTATCTTCATCCTCTGGTGACTGCTGGAAAAGGTATATGGGTTTTTTCTTCCTCTTAAATTTCAGAGAGTTTCATAGCAGATACATAATTGAGGAGCACTTCATACAGAAATATCAATAGGTAATAATTTATTTTTATAATAAGTGGTAAGATAGCTAATGCATATTAGAGTTTATCACTGTAAAGGAACATGCATAGAATAAGCAATCAGGATTTCTTTGTGCTGCACTTTTCCTTGAAGAAATATTTAATTCATGGTAACCAGTGTTCCTGAGTCATGGCGTGCTGAGAAAGTTTCATTTAGAAATACTTCAGAAAGGCAGCTCACAGCTGATGAGCTGGGTCTTGAAGGCTGAGCCTAAGATTACTGGGTTTGGGAAGAATGCCAGATTTGAATGGAATTAATCTGGAATTTGTGAAATGGCTCCAGCAAGCTGATTTATTCTAGAAAAAAAAGCTGTTCAGGAAAACCCAGTGGTAAAAAAGTACTAGTAGGAAAAATCTCATTCAGAAGCTTCTCGTATTTCAAGAGTTTACCTTGATTTTTTTTTTTTTTAAGACAAGCTTATTTTTTTGAGATGTTCCAGAATTTCTGCTCATCTGCACCTTCTTTACCTGTTCCATTCCTGGCAGCTGTGAACAGTTCTCAAGGCCTTCAGGAAGGATTGTTTGTCTTTAATGAACAGAAGCACGAACAGCAGCCAAATCACCTTAGGTCATTTGATAAATGCACTCATATCTCAAAGTATTTTCATCCCAGGGCAGGCCCTTACTTGCAGCTTTTAGACAGATCGATGTTAGTACTTTTTTGCTTTTCTGCCTTGTTTTTTGACCTCCACAGGGGCTGTGCTGTGTTCTCCAGCCCCTTTTTGAGGCCTGCTGTGAACGCGCTTCGTAGAGCGCAAAGCTTCTGAAAACAAGCGGCTTTCCAGCACGGCCTGAGAGGGAGGGGGCTGTGCTTTGTGTTGGGGTGGCTGAGCAGGGATGTTCAGCCCTGGGTGGTGGTGTCCAGCAGGCTCCCAACGTGTCTGTGCACATCCAGCCAGGCAGAAAATCAGACTGACACAGGCAGTGCAGCAAACAAGCCAGAGCTATTTTCGAAATAGCACAAGAGGTGAGGAAAGAGGCAAGGTGATGAAAATCCTTTCCAGATGAATTAATGTAGCTGCACTAACCTTTGTGAGTAGCTCTGGGGATGGGCTTGGGGACCCACGGGGCACTTAGCTTTTTGTGGAGGAAGAGGAATATATGTCTATATTGTATTTTTTCCTCCCTGTAAGGAAAAGGTTCGTTTTCACCCTGTGGCATGTTTCTGGGTTTGTTCTGAGTCTATGGAATGGCAGTGCTGGGAGAGGGCCAGGATGGGAGAGGCTGTGTTCTGAGAAGGGCCAGGAAGAGCCTGGCAGGCTGCTAGCCACACGGAAGTGTTGGAGTGTTTGCATTTTTTAAGATAAGCATCTGCCACAGGGGCTCTGTGTGCTGGATCAAGTTGTCAGTAATAATTTGCTCAAGACATAAGGGCTGTGTGTAAACCTGGGAGTCTCCAGTGACTCATGTTGCTGTGACCCTAAGAGGTTCCATTTTTCTGTTATTTTGGAGCTCTTTGAAGTTAGATCCTTCCTGCAGCTGCTAAGAGCTTGCTTAAAAGTGAGATGCAAGAATAGTCTGTCTGGTTTTCTATGGATGTGGAGCAGAGGAGAGCTTCACAGGAGTCAGCTCTTCAGGGGCAGACCTGAAAAACTCTGTAGTGTCTCTGGTGCTGTCTCATCCCTTGGCACCATGTAATTTGGGATCTTCCTCAATTTTTGGATTGAAGTCAACCTTTGCCAGGAGGGGAGTAGCCAGTGAAAGGTAAGGGGTCAGCTGAGCCCTTGCTGTGCCTCACTGCAGATCTGTGCAGTCAGAGTTGCACAGAGCTGTGTCATCCATTTGCTGCATCATTCTGTGCAGCCACGATGCGGCTGGAAGAGCTCCCAGGGCTCTGCACGTGTGCAAGACTTGAGGTCTCCTGGGAGCTCAGGAGGCTTGTGGGTCCAGGAAAGCATCTCACTGAGGATGGCAGACAGCTGACTAGAAGCAAAATTTCCAGCTCGAGGCAATAAAGGTTTACGAATTGAGTAGCTATGCAGCAGATTTCAAGAAATTGGCTTGGCTTGTGGGAAATGAGAAATTTGATATACTGGAGGATGAGAAGTTGCTTTTTGTTGTGCCATGCCAGTCCCAGAGAGATACAGTGCTGAGATGGTGTGCTGAAACAATGAGTGTTCCCCTCCCATTCTCCCTTCAGGCACTGAAGTTGTCATTTAGCTAACTTTTGATGGCAGTGTGGGACTGGGATGCACTGGTGGGTTGGTTGGTTGGCGAGGGAATGGCTGGCATATTTCTATATTCCCTTTTTCACTAATTGCTCTGACAGGTTTGGCTGCAACTCTTGCATTTACCTGTTTGACTGTTTAAGTTTTAGTATGACCTCTCTTTTGGAGCAAAAAGCATGCTGGGCATTCCATGTTCTCTAAACAGACACATGTGGGGACACACATTTCTTTCTCCTGACTAGTGGGTCCACTGGTCCTACTAAGACCTTCTTTTATCATTTTGAGCCATTGCTAAACATACCCAGCTGGATTTACAAGCAGCTTAGTTTTTTTCTTTCCCAGAACCAGTGTTAGGGCTCAGCAAACAGACTCGCAGTGTGTACGTGCTCTGCCCGCCCCTTTCCTCTTCTCCCCACCCCTTCTCCTCCTCTCCCCTCCCTTCTCTCCTCCTACCTCCCCTGCCTTTTTGCTCTCTCTGACTTCTCCAGGGCTGAATGCTGCTGCATCAGAAGCAATTCTTGGTCTCCTGGAAAAGTGCACAGTAAGACCAGTCAGTTGGTAAGGATTTTTCCCCTCTTCCTTTCCCACCCCTTCCCAAATAATTTATTTCTTCTCAAGTTCTGCAGATGCTGTTTGTCATGGTTAGATTTCATCTTTGTAGAAATATCTGGGAATGTCTATAAGAAGGAAAGAGTGTAAGTTTTCTTGGAAGCTAGCTGCCTTTTCTTTCTCTCAGGCTCCCATTCCTGTCACCAGCCCCTCGCTTTCCCCTTGTTTGAACCTGTTCATCAGAGTGCAGTTAATAATCTTTCTTCTCAGCACAAGCCTGAGAGTTCTATTTGTGACCCGTGGCAGAAATTGTCTTTGCCTTCCAGAGGTCTTGTCTCCTTGAGTTCAGACCTGGATTTGCATTTAACTAGTTAGCTGCCCATGTTGAAGGGAATAAAAGTAAATTTGCTTGAAATCTATGTAGTGTTTACAGTTTCCTATCTCAGCCTTAGAGGAGCTGTTTTCTCTGTGTCTCCAGTGTTTTGTCTTGGGCTTTGCAGCTGGTTTAGTTGTTTTCTTTGCTGCTGGTGATTGAATAATACACGTTAGAGAGTGGTAACATTCTGGAGGAGAAAGAGAGTAAAGAGGTAATTGTCATCCTAGGGAAGCAGGATATTCAGTTTGTGCTTCTGGAGATGAAAATCTCCTTCTGCAGCAGTCCAGGTGTCTGCCCTGGGAATGACAGTGCAGAAATAGAGACGTGCTCTGCTGGAGGAGAGAGAAAGTTTAATGTGGCAGAGATGCAAGAAAGAGCAGTCTAGTTAGAGGAGTCCTAGAAAGGAGTTTTGCTTCCAAAATAATTATGCTTTATGCTTGTACCATGGAATACTGCAGCAAGGTGTCCACTTGTACTTATATGTAACTTCTTTGGTACAGTAATAGATTCTTTTTAATTGCTATGGCTGAAGAGGGACATTAAATAGTAAAGGATCAACTAGATCTCCTTTCTCTTTTCCCTTCCAACAACATCAAATCTGAAGAAGTGGTCTATAAATAACTGAATTTACCTCCTTTTAAACCCATAAGACTGAAAGCTAAAGGGTGTTGCTTTGGTGCGGACTTGCTGCAGGTTGTAGAGGTTCTGTTGGAAGCCAAGGATGGAAGAGGATCATTTTTGCAGGCTCTTCTAGCCAAAGCATTCCTTGAAGGGAATGAGAGCAGTGGCTGCAATATCAGAGTGATTTGATGTGGTTCACTCGACCTTTTTTCCCTTTTTTTTTCCTTAATAAAAAGTGTAGTCCTATTTGTAAGAACTCTGCTCTCTTTTTCGTGGCTCCACCTATCTTGACAGTTTCAGAGGGATGAACAGAGAGGCACACTAAGTGCCTGAGGGCTTTTTGGGACGTCTTTATATTTTAAAATGTTTTGTTCTGGATCTGAGTGTTGTCAGCAGCTCCTTTATAATCCATTTCTCTGAAGGATTAGCTGGGTGATGCTGTCAGGTCTGACTTCCACGAGGATCTGAAAAGGTTTGGTATAACAGGGCTGGGCACAGAGACAGGGAGCAGCCTGAGCCACAGACTGGGCACAGCCAGGTGGGAGTGAAGCCATTCCTGGGCACAGGCACCCCTGCTCCAGCACACAGCTGCTCCTCTGCCACAGCTGCAGATCGTGTAACAAGTGCATTCCCAGCTCTAGGGAGGTTTGTTGTGGTGGGAAGTTGGCTTATTTCCCCATGGGAGATGTCTTAGGATCCCTGGATATAAGCCAGTTCCCCACTCCTTGCCTCTTGTTTTTCAGACCCTGGATTTTAAATGAGTTTGATGGGTTCCTGTGACACTGTTGGTGTGGGGGAGGTGGCCACAGAAGCATAGAATATCCTGAATTGGAAGGGACTCACAAGGATCCCTGAGTCCAAGCCCTGAACCCCCCACCATGTGCCTGAGAGCATTGTGCAAATGCCTCTTGAACTTCATTTCTCTCTGGGATGGGTTATGTTACAAGATAGTACTCTCGCCTAAGAAACTTTCTAGCTGAGCTGAGTGTTTGAAATTTTTATTATATCCAAGGTTGCTCTCCTGGGATACTGTGTTCTGCCAGCATTTCCTCTTGAACCTCAGGATACTCTTTTTCTCAGGGATTTTATGTGGCTCTGTTTAGTTTCGTGTTGAAGCTCAGGGAACATGGAGATTTTTTCTCCTGGTGGCACTCTCTGACCTGTACAGAATTTTTGCCTGTGTCAGGATCAGGATCTGGGTGCACAGGTGGCTTGCTGGGCTGTGTGTTTTCCAGGTGGGCTTTTTTGTGGTTTAGAAATGAGTTTTGTGTGAGTTGCCTATCCACATCACTCCTTGCTTCTACTTTAGGAACTGAACCAGAGAGACCAGTTGAGCTTTTAAGAACACTTCAAACCAAATCCTAGAAGCAGCTTCAACAGCAGTTAGACACAGCTGTTTTGCATTTTCCTGTCTTTGGAGTTTACAGGGCAGGGCACTCCAAGTCTGCTCTGAGATGCAGCAAATGCTCTGCTGGACACTTTATTGGGGATCTCCTCTGTTCTAATCTAATCTCATCTCCATTATAGATGCAATGTGTGCATCTATAAAAGCATCTAACTCCTACTATTTTTTGTAGAGAAAAGAGTTGCTTTTATCTTTGAGACATTCAGAATTTGGATTTGAATGTCTCTTGGCACCAGAAGCAGCTTTGCATAAATCATGCTGAAATTTTTTTGTTAAATAAGGAATTTTTTTTCCTTCTGTGTAAAGGTTTTGCTGTTTAGCAAATATTTACTATAGGTAATGAACCTGTTTGTTTGTATACATTTAATAATAGACATACTGGAAAACTATGAAAGATAATATAGACAACATAAGAGTCTACATTTGGGATGAGGTTTTGTTATATTTGCTGTCTTTAAATTGTAATTGAAAGTTGACAGGTGTTTTTAAGTAACAGTTCTGTACTGTAGGAGCTTTCAGACCTTTTTTTTCATTATTTTGTTACCACCTTGCTGTTGTCCAGTGTAGCTCACCCTGTGGCATACTGGCTGTAGCCTCTCCTGAGGACAGGTGTGCCACATTTGTTAACAGTGCTTCCTGTCACTTGTAGAAGCATGGTGGAACATTCCTGGGTCAAACCCCATAGGCTGAGGACCCATGTGATGGATTTCAGCAGCTGATCTTTTCCCCAAGACTGCCTCATGGGATGTGGCCATTTGCTGTGCTCTGGTCAAGCAGGGAAATGTGCAGTTTTCTGTCTCCTAAGTTGTGCCAACTCTTCCCTCAAGTGGCAGTGGCTGGGATCAGGAGTGGCAGGAAGCTGCAGTGAGGGAGAACCTGGCAAGGTTCTCTTTAGTATGCTGGATGAGGAAAAGCACTCCCAGGTTTGCAAGTTTCCAACTGCAAATTTGAAAAAGATCAATTCTTATGTTTCTGGTTTGAAGCAGTATACTGTCTATTTACCATAAACAAAGCAGATAAAGAAATGCTTACATACATTCCTTATTTACTATTAAATCTAAACTGTAGGGCTTATGTAAGGCCTCCTCAGGTTATTAAAAATCCTTCCACATGTCCCATCCTGTCCTGAAATAATCTCCCTTTTGGAGCCTTGATTCTGGGTCACATCTGTAGATGAATCAAGAGAATCGTCCTAAATGTCATTCAGTTTTTATTGCAGCTGCTTTAAAAAGAAAAAAAACCCCACCAAAGTGCAAACCTCAACTGAACCAGCACAAAATCCAAGCTTTATCCGCTTGACTTTACGTATTAAATCTTAATTCAGCTCAAGAAATATTAATCGTGTATCCTAAATAATGCCTATTACTGTCTGGATTTTCAATTAAAGCTTCATAAGTGCTGGAATTAGCCACTGCCAGTGTGTCAGCTCTGCCCCAGCCTTCCCAGGCACGGGCAGTGTGTCTCTCCCAGCCTGGGGAGCTGTGTCCCTGAGGCACTGACACGGAAGGTAAATTGTCTGTAAAGACAGAAAGGAATCAGCCAGGCTGCATAAGGCTCTGATTTATAGGGAGCCAGCAGCTGATAACTCTTTTGAGGTCAGTGCAGTTTGCGTGAGAAAGGGAACAATGGAACTCTTGAGCCCCTCTGGCCCTCCTGCTGAAGGCAGGCTGCGTGTGTACTGTTGGTACTCGTATTAAAGAGGTATTTGAAATGATGAGGATGTTCCTTGTATAACCATCCTTTAATTTCCCCACCCTCTCCAGAGCAGTTTATCCTGCATGCTACCCTCTGGATGTGCCCAGATCTTGCCTGTATTTTGTGAGAAGCAAATCTCCAGTGAAAGGATGTATTTAGAAGGATCAGGATGGTTTTAATTTCAGGGCAGCCTCTGTAGCTGCTGTCCCCACCGACTACAGGTGGCTCCATGCTCCCCTCTGTGGGCTGCTGAGTCATGGCTCAGAGCCTCTTGGCTTTCACCAGTGCACAGTGTGTGACTCCAGGGAATTCAGGCTGTCTCAGTGTAGCCCTTGTTGGTGTGGTTTTTTTGCTACAATCACCAGAGCTCACAAATTCTCAGCAGCACAGTGTGTTTTTGGAATATTTTTGTATGTGCCTCATGCTGAGTGAGTCACAGCAGCATGTGTGCACGTCTGTTGGAATGTTAAGAGCAGAGCTGTTATCAGTGGTGTGTGTCTCTGTTCTTTCTTCTAACATCACACCACAGACGTGGTCTAGTGTGTTGTGATGTGGTGTGGACAGGAAAGAAATTCATCCTGATCTGTGGAAGTGGAGAGCTGAACAGAGAGGATAGTACAGAGGTTTGTGAGACTGCAGGCTTTACCCCTAATTATTTTGTTGTTTAAATGCTGTTCTTCTGAGTCTGTGTCACCTGTGGAAATAAAAAATTGACTTTGATCATAATAGGCATTCGTAGGTGTCTGTTAGTGGCTTATATTCCAGTGAGAGTATTTCCTACTTTAACAACAACCAGAGCAAAACCTGCTGGTCAAAGGAGTGGGGTACAGTGTCAGGGTGTGTGGGAGCAGGCTGCCTGTCTGTCCTCAGCAGAGGGTGGTGGAAGCCAAGGACACTGACTGACTCCCTGCTGTGCTGCTCTCCAGTGCTGCAACAGGACAGGTTTGGTCAGGCACAGCAGCCCTGACCTCACAGCTCAGTGCTTGGTCTCTTTGGATCCAGTAACCTTTGCTTTTACTTCAATTTCTTGGGTCTTCTTTTCCACTGCCCTTAATTTGCACTGCTGGTTGCTTCCTATTATGTGTAGAGCTCTGTTTTGTTTTAATGGCCTGAGTGGCCTTAAAAAAAAACCCCAAAATGAGTTCTTCTACTGGAACATGACTTTCAGGAGAGTACTGGACTCTTGAACTGGCAGTGACTGCTTGCAGAGCAGAGCTTGCTTTGGGTTTGGCACGTGGTTGGTGTCTGAATGTTTTCACGAATGTAATTTTTACTCATTTTTAATGTATTCTGAATTAAGACACTGTGGTGACCCTCAAATGGTTAGTAAACAGCTTAATTGCTCTTAACCCTTTCCCTGAGGAACTCTTTGCATCATTTCACTTTAGTTCCTGAACATAATACCAAGCTGGATGATGTTTCCCACATCAGAGCAATTTAAAGGCATTTATGAAGAAAAGTTCCTTTTCAAGTGTTCTGTAATATTCCTTTGCCCATGTCCAAATATCTTCAAAAATTCCACGGGCTGAGGGTTAAAAACATCTCTGCTAAATAAAAAGTGTGAGTTCCTGACAGAAGTCACTGTGGATCCGTAAAAAGTTGTGAAACAACCAAGGAGGTATCTTGGAATGGGAAACTGTAGGTAGGAATCAAGCCCCAAATTCACAGGTGTTGAGGGGACAACTGCTCAGAGTTGTTAGGAGAACTATTGTGTGTGGAAAGGAGCAGAGAGAAAGAGAATGAATGGAATTTTTTGCTATGATGGACTGTACAGGAAAGTTTGGAATTTGCACAGAAGGCAACGGCAGTACTTGATAGAGTGTTCCAATTTCCAATCATTCTTGTTACAAACAAGAAAGTTACTGAATCTTTGTTAACTTTTTCACAGACTTCTATTATATGGCATAGGAAACTTTGGAGTTCCTCTCTGCCCCCATCTCTTTGTCCTCATTTCAGCTGGAATCGAGTCAGTTTTCTTCCTGGCTGGTACAGAGCTGTGTTTTGGATTTAAAGTGAGAGTAACATTGATAACACCCTGATGTTTTAGTTGTTGCTAAGTAGTGCTGCCCCTAAAACAAGGACTTTCCAGTGTCCCATGCTGTGGCAGTGAGGAGAGGCTGGGAGGGAGCATGGCCAGGACAGCTGACCCAAACTGGCCAAAGGGATATTCCAGACCACAGGACGTGGAGCCCAGTACACAGCTGGGGTTGATTGCAGGGAATCAGTAGAATCCATATCTCACACTTGCAGTTTCTCCAGCTGAAACCCACTGTCAAATTTTTAGGATGCCTACAGATTTTTCCTAGCTAAATAAAAGCAAGCAAACCCTGTCACCATCTCTGGATGTCTGTGCTTGATTTGTTTCAACTTCAGTTGTGTAGCCAAAGTTATGATGGCAGCCTTAGAAAAGGAACATGTTAAAGAACAGCTAAAATTATAGTAAAATACCAGAATTACTGTAGATACCAGCTTGTTGGTACAAAGTAGAAATACAGGCTTCACAAAGCACTGGAAATGGGATAAATTTAATGTAAGAGGAACACTGTCAGATGAAGGTGGACAAATAATAGAGAGCACTTGTACAAGAAGGAGTGGAGAGTGGTATTCAGCTGGAACACGCATTTGCTTTCTTTTTCTTTGTTCTATTTCAGACTTCAGTATCTTGTCAGGTTAATAATGGGGAGCTCCCAGCAAAGCTCATGTAAAGGGTTCCATTCTCTGGACACGCCAGCTGGGTTCTGTAATCTGCTGAAATGTAGGTCAGGCAGCTGCTGCTCCTGCAGAGGCCCTCTCATCTTTCTTCCAGCTCACCAAGTTTCCAGGTGTCCTGTTCTGTTCTGTCCCATACAGGGAGGGACCGCTGAAGGCATCACTCACGTGTTGTGTCCTCCTTTTTGTTCGTAGGGAACAGTGTTCACTTTGGAATCCGAGGAGGAAGAGTACCCCGGGCTCATTGCAGAGGACAGCAATGACATCTACATCCTGACCAGTGACAACTCAGGGCAGGTGAGCCCCCCGGAGTCCCCCACGGTGACCACGTCGTGGCAGTCGGAGAGCCTGCCCGTGTCCCTGTCAGCGAGTCAGAGCTGGCACACGGAGAGCCTGCCAGTCTCCCTGGGACCCGAGTCCTGGCAGCAAGTGGCCATGGATCCTGAAGAAGTCAAAAGCCTGGACAGCAACGGAGGGGGTGAAGAGAGGAGTGAGAACAACTCTTCCAACTCCGACATTGTTCACGTGGAGAAGGAAGAGATACCAGAGGGGATTGAGGAAGCAGTGGTGGCAGCTGCTGCAGAGACCATGCAGGCGGCGTTTCCAGAAACCTCTGCTTCTTTACAGGAAATCAAACCTCCTGAAATTGCTGCGGCTGAAAAAGCACATCCCTCTGCACTTCTGCGTACGAAACAGGAGGAAAAGGGAAAAGCAGCTGAAGAGCTTGTTGAACCTGAAATCCCCGTGTTAAGTAAACCTGTCCCAAAGTTAGCCCCGTCAGAAGAAAAGGCTGCACCAGAACCTGAGAAAATACTGCTTCCAGGGGAAAAAAAAGCGGGGAAAGAGGGCCATTTGGAAGAAATAGAAGAGAAGTCCTCAGCTGCAGAGGAGAAGCCTATCCTGTTGCCAGAAGGGAAATCTATACTGCTGTACGGCGGGGCTGCTGCAGTCGCTATATTGGCCGTGGCAGTCGGAGTGGCGCTGGCGCTTAGGAAAAAGTAACGAGCTCTCTTGAGGAGGAAGGGGGAGAGAAGAGAGCACATCCGATTTTTGTAGTTGTGTTACCTAAAGGTTGAGCTGCCTGCTGTTTAATTGGACATTTGAGTAACTCAGTGGTGATGAGGTGAGGTTGTTCAATAAGCCTCCAGCTACGGACAATCACGTTTTTAGTAGAATCGGGGCGGGGACTGGTTTTTCTTGATTAAAGTACAGGGGAATTTTTAAAAAAAAAAAAAATCTGCAAATTTAAGAACTTAAAGTGCAGGTGCTGAAGAAAGGGGTGCTCATACTTTAGGAACTGGAACAGAAAATCCCCAGGGGAAGGGGAGAGCCAGCTGCTGCCAACCCCTGGAGATTTTGGCTTCTCAGATTGACCGCTATTGCAGCTGTGCTGTCTTGTCACTTGCGCCCCCGAGCCCCTCCTAACAAACATTAGCCAACCTGAGTCCTGTAGCGAGAGGCTGGTGTCCCTTTTGTCTCAGCTTCCTCTCAGGTACAGCACTGCTCCTCATAACCTTCCAGGTTCCTCCTAAGCCCCAGTGGGACAGTGCTTATTCTTACCTCTTGGCTCACACTGGTTTTGGCCCCTAACGTTTACTGGAGCCCCATCCTGTGAAGATGCTGCCTCTCTATAGCTGTATTATCTCTGAGCATCCTGATGCTCCTGGGGCAGAGGTGCTGCCCAGGAGGGTGGGAGGGACACTGCTGTTTGCTGGTTTGAGAATCCATTTGCTCTGCTCTTGCCCAGCCCACTTTACTGCAAACCCTTCAGTTACCAGAGGTACGAAATTCATGCTGGACACGGTGCCACTGGGATCAGTACTCTGATATCTGGGGCATATTCAGCAAAAATACAACAAGGCCAGTGCCTCAAGTGCAATTCAGACGTTAAATGCTCTGCTGTCCTGTGTCACGCTGCAGTCTGCATTGTCTTTCCCAAGTTAAGCACAGAGTGTATTTAGTCCTAACTTGGTCTTGCCTGTGACAGAATCCCAGCTGTATAAAGCAGTGGATTCTAGTGACTGAGCAAAAGAGCATTAAACATCTCTGTCTGCTTGTTCCTGACCTGGCCCTGAGTGCTGCTCAGTGCGATTTCTTTTGTGACCGTGGATCTGTAATTAGCTAAACTTACAGGTTCACAAATGATGAGCAATTTCCTTTGGCAAAAAAAAGAAATCCCCCTTCCTGCAGTCACAACACTTCAGGTGTGTGTGGAGAGAAGCCTTTCAAGTATTGCCCTACTCCTTAGTGGGGTCCAGCTGCAAGCGTTCCTCCTTCAGCACGTGGTTGTGTGTCTGTCCTTGTCTGTACTGCAGCTCCGTGGGCAGCACCTTGGGCTTCCCAGGCAGAACTGAGGATGCATCTCTGAGGGTTGGTGCTGGCACTGTGGCTTAGACCAGGTGGAGGAAGATGAAAGGGAACTCATGATAATGTAATAAACGAAACATGAGCTTATGGGAATCTTCGCAAAGCACAAAGACAAGGTACTTTTATTTCTAAATGACCATATCAAGAGTACATCTCCCAATAAGCCTGTTTCCTAAGGGATCTCAGAATGAAGAGATCTTAGCATATTCTCTATTTTAGGATATTCTTGCTGCATTTTCCTATCCCAGGATGCTGGAAAGTTAGTCAGAATGTGTCAGATTCTGAGGAATTATTTTTGTGTAAGCTTTTGTGAAATGGATTTTCTAGAAAACTTACTGGATTTTGAATTCTTGTGTGTGTGAAGTTGAATATTAAGAGGAAGGGTGTGTATATACTGCCACTGTGGACTGAACTTTGGGAGTTCTGGACTGTATTGGTGATCATTGGTGGCTCTTCTTCCATGTACAAAATATAGCAGGTTGGCCTTATCAGAAAAAAAAAAACAACAAACCTGAAACTATTATCACATTGCAGAATTGATTTTTTTTTTGCCATTTTCCAGTGCCCTGCTGGTACTCATTGCTGTGCCCCAGAAGGGGTTGCTGGGACTCTCTGGTGTCTGCCTTCCCAGCAGGGCAGTTCCCTCTGCTGGCCCCTCGCAGGAGCTCCCCCCACGTGCAGGAGAGGTTTCTTTGTGCTCCATCTCTCACGGACATGGAGGAGTGGATTTGCTTCATTTCACACATTCAGGGAATGGTGCAGTCTGAGGTGGCCAGGGCAGCTTTATTGCTTGGTCACTTGGGGCAGGGTTGCCCCTCTCCTGCTGCTTTGCTGATGGCTTTGGGTTCTCTGGGGGAGAGAACTGTTCTTAACCTACATCCCCTCCTTACTAAGGACAATGAACCTACTTTTGGTACATCCCCACTTCTAGCCACACAGCAGGTTACTCTGAAGCAGAGATGGATTCTGGGGACATTCTGGACAGCTTATGTACCAGGGAGGGCAGGGTGGAGACAGGGCTGCTGTTATTCCTCTTCTCTGTGGATGGGGTTGTTTCAGTAGTAGAGTGTGGAGATGGGTAGAGGACAGACAAGAATAAATCCAGGCTGGCAAGGGAAGAAGTTCCAAGCTTACTGCCACAAGGACCTCAGTGGGGCATGAAATAAAAGACTTCCATGCACAGCAGTGAGAAGATGGCAGCAGTAGTAAGGAAAATAAATTGCTCTGTTAGGGATTTTTGTAGTCAGGCAGAAGACTTGAGTATCTGGTGTGTTCCTACATTTCATGGAGGATCACTTGCACTGTATGTTTTCCTTCCTTTGGAATGTTCTTCTCCTTCTGTGCTCTTTTAGATTTGGCAAGTCAGTGAGAATTTCAATGGACCACATGTTCAGAAAAATTATTTCATGAGTCTCTTTCTTCTGTAAACACTCCACTAGTTAAAAGGTCAGCTGTGGGGTTGAGTTCTGCAGGGTTTGGAGTCCTGTGGTCAGAGCTGGGATCACCAAAGGGTGGATAAGCTCAGATGGCAGTGTTCCTGCAGACCTGAGCCAGAGGCTGCTCTGCTAAGAGGTGTGAATTAGAAAATGGAAGTTTTCTTCCCCCCTATCATCTTCAAGTATATTACAGTAATCTTAAACTGCAGGGTCCAATTACCCTGAAAGGTGTGCTGCAACCTCCCTTTAGTGGATCTCTCATAGCTGGCAGAGGGAAGACAGGAGCTATAGACTTGCAAAAGGGCATATAGAATTTCACTTGAGTTGCTCATCCCCTTCCCAGAAGTGCCTCAATATCTGTCCTTGAGTGGCCTGTACTTTAACAAAATATCTACCTTAGACCCATTCCATCTTCACTTTATCCTCAGCATACCCTAAAGCTGAGATGCTAAAACAGCAGAGGACTGGATCTGTGAAAAACGTGGGAAATCTTAAGGAATGCAGTGGGCAGCATGCTTAACAAGGAGCTGTTAAGGGAAAGGCTTTCATGATAAGGTGCAACTTAAATTCAGCTGTGCTTAATTCTAAGCTGTGCTTGGTTGGGCATTGTGGCTGGGAGCTGGGCAGGAACAAGAGGCTGAGAGCAGAGACAGTTCCTCTGTTGTCCAAAGCCCAGAGTGCAGATGCAGAGCCGTGTCCCAGCCCCTTGCAGCTCCTGTGTGCTGGGTGGAGCCTGGTGGGCTCCTGCCCCCCGAGTCTCTGGGCTTCAGAAGATCCAGGCTGTGGGGCAAGTCAGTACTACAGGAATCCATCCTTGCTGTTTCTGAGGGCTTCATTCTTCACTCTGGCCATGCTCAGGCAGCTGCAGCTCAAGGGCCAGCTGGAAGCTGCAGTGCTGAGTGCTCTTACCCAGGACAAGCTTTGCTGCCAGAATCCCATTTCCTTCCTTCCCCCATAGTGCTGATCATAGCTAGGCTAAAACTTTGGACTGAATTTTTAAACTAATCAATGCTTTCTAATGGTCACAAATGAAAAGTTTAATTAGTACTAAACAAGCAAGCTTCTTTGAAGTTTGGTCTTCTTTCATTTGAATGATTGTAGTAGATAAAATAATCTGAAGTTATAAACTTTCCCTGTATTTAATGTCAGTTACAGAGATATGGCAGTACTGGCGAAATCCTAGCAAGGTAGATATTAGTATTCTGTCAAAAAACTAGAAATGCTTCTGGCACTGCAGTTGCTGATTGACTAAGCCAGAGCAAATTCCAGACTTTCAGAGTGTAATTTCTAGAATCTTTTGCTGTGAACGGGGGGAGTGGGGTGGTGAGGTACACATGGCTGGCCCAGGTGTGATGCCTGTGGTTATCAGAAAGCCCAGGGCTTCAGCAGAATGTCATATTCTGGGCTGTTTGTGTCTGCTCATGTTGGAGTACGATGGGAGAAAGTGTTTCCCAGTGAAAAATTCCTGTTTGTGTCTTTATTGATGATCTGGATGAGGGGCTCGAGTTTAATATTAGCAAATTTGCAGGTGACACCAAGTTGGGTGGAAGTGTTGGTCTGCTGGAGAGTAGGAGGGCTCTGGGAGGCACCTGGACAGGCTGGATTGGAAGGGTGAGTCCAGTTCAACCAGACCAAGTCCCTGGTCCTACACTTTGGGCACAAAAACCCCCCAAAGCACTGCAGGCTGGGGACAGAGTGGCTGGCCAGTGGCCAGGCAGGAGGAGACCTGGGGGTATGGCTGACAGCAGCTGAACACGAGCCAGCAGTGTGCCCAGGTGGCCAAGAAGGCCAGTGGCACCTGGCCTGGATCAGGAATACGAGGCCAGCAGGAGCAGGGCAGGGATTCTTGCCCTGTGCTTGGCACTGGTGAGGCTGCACCTCAAGTGCTGTGCCCAGTCCTGGGCCCCTCAGTTTGGGAAGGATGCTGAGGTGCTGGAGCGAGTCCAGAGAAGGGCAGCAAGGCTGGTGAGGGCTCTGGGACACAGATCCTACAAGGAGCAGCTGAGGGAGCTGGGAGTGTTCAGCCTGGAGAGGAGGAGGCTCAGGGGAGACCTCGTCACTCCACAAGCACCTGAAGGGAGGGAGGAGCCAGGTGGGGGTCGGGCTCTGCTCCCACAAACAGCACCAGGACAGAATGACACAGCCCAAAGCTGAGCCAGGGGAGGTTTAGTCTGGACAGGGGGAAGAAGTTCTTCACAGAAAGGGTCATTGGACATTGGAATGGGCTGCCCAGGGAGCTGGTGGAGTCACCATCCCTGGAGGTGACTGAAAAGGCTGGATGTGGCACTGGGTGCCATGGTCTGGTTGGCAAGGTGATGACTCAATCTCAAAGGTCTTTTCCAAACCTAGATAATTCTGTGAAACATGGAGGAGTGAGGAACAATAGCTGCTCTACCTAGTAAGGGCAGGAGCTCGTGCATGACTTTATTTGGCTTGGACTGCTTAATTTCAGCACGAGAAAGGTTGCAAGGAGTGTTACTTTGACTTTACCTGTGCTTAAGAGTGCAAGCTCTGTATTGCTGTAACAAAAAGGGGGGATGTTTGTAAAATTTAAGCCAGCACTACTTGACTCATGTAGAGCAAGCTCTCAGCCCAGAGGGAGGGCAGCAGAACTCAGTTTGTGTCTGTTACAGTGAAAGTACCCGACCAGGACTGGGCTGAGGAATGGCACCAGTGCAGAAGGGTCAGCAGTGTTAAGTCCAGGGGAACCACAACACATCACTCAGCTCCACCTCCTTAAGTTAAATGACTTTATCACTTCTTTTCTACTTAGAGCTGATCTTCTCTGTCTCTTGGGTAGGCTGACTTGCTTCCTCCAGGCTAGAGGTCTATGGTCATGCTGTAGAAGTGGGGGAGCTCCTGTTGGCTTCCAGTGGAAGCTGCTTTTGATCTCCTTGCAGTATCTGCAGGGCAGGCAAGGGACACTATCGATGTGGACACAACAAACTGCAGAGGATGCATCTTGTTGCTATACCTTTAGGGGCTTTGTCCTCAGTTTTAACTTGCAGGATAAACTTTTATTCAAGTGTAAACCTAAAAACCCACTCAGACCAAAAGAATGCCGCTTGATTTGTTAAGTAGCAAAGACTAATGGGAATGACTCTGAAGCTGGAGGTTAGGGGATCTCTTCTACTAGGCTTCTGCTGGGTGTAAGCAAATAGTGACAGACTTGCAGGGATTTTGGATTGTGTTGTCAAGAGGCCTGCCTGGGGGAAGAGACCCTGACTGGTCCTCAGGTCACCCATTATCCCAGGAACTCGTCATGCTGTTCCTTCCAATATGCAAGTGCAGCCCTCCTGGGGAAAGCTGTCTAAAGCTTCTTGTGCCATTTGGTTAATAAAAGTGTTTCCACCTTGACAAGGAAGTTCTTCCCAGCTTCATTGTTCAATATTCAGTTCAAGTGAAGGGGTATGTACATTTTTTCCCTCTGCTAATGGGACACTGCTGTAAGACCATGCCCCCAGGTTGCACTTTAATAAATGGTACAGTTTTCAAAAACAACGTGTAGACTGCTTCTGTGCTTTCCCTCTCCCCCTGTTTCAGTGCAGGCACCAGAAGAAAAGGTGGTTTTACTTACAGGAAATTTGCTTTTGCCACGCACAAAGGAAGGACCAAAGCATATCTACTGCTGCCAGCTGCATCATAAGCCATGGTGAATTAGAAGAATGACATGAGTACTTGCACAAAAGATTTTCAGGTGAAAACTGCTGAAGTCCGCAGGGCTGTAGTAGCCATCAGAAATGAGATTTTTATTTAAGTTAAAAAAACCCTACAAAATATTTACATTCTTGGAAAAGTCCTGAGGCAGCTGGATTACAGGTGACACATTTGGCACCTTGTATGATTATATATCAAACAACCTGAGTCCAAGTTTGTTCAACCTGAGATGTGACTACAAGACATGCTACCTTTTCTTAAGCATATCCAGGCTGCATTCCTAAAAAGACTTGCCCTGTGCCTACCCTGCCCTTTTGTTTACAATTTTTACGTCAGTTTTATTTTTCAAGCAAACACAGGTGTATGGTGATTGATATTGAAATATCCTCTTGTCAGCTTTCTCTGGCCACACCCCCCTCTATCACTCAGTGATCTGCTCCCTCTTGCTGCCAGCTTCTCATCAAGACAGATCTGATTCCCACCCACCCCTGCTGATAATTCTATTGATGAACCACCCATTCCATAGCCCGAGGCCTTCCTGGGAACAACACTGAGCACGGCTCAGCTGCAGGAGCAGGGCTGGGAAGTGAATAACTAAAGCAAAATGCTACAGCTGCTTAGGAAAAACTCTGAGGACAGTCCCTGTGCCCACTGGGCCTGTGGAGGCACAAGGCAGGCTCTGCACAAAGGCTGCTGCTGATAGAATAAAAAAATATAGTAAAAGGAGAGAGGCAAGCACTACTCCCTACAGTGGCAGAGCTGGCAAGCAGCTCATACTACTATTACTGCTGTGCTAGTCTACAAAAGCCTATCTATGAAACTCTGCCATCCCTTTCACAGCTCTTTCTCACGAGTTAAGAGTAAATCATCTTCATCCATCGAGGAGTCTTCAGGAGTCCACGTGCTCCACACAGGGCTGGAGAGCTCACTCACCGAGCTAGAGGGAGACAAACAGAACGGGCATTATTAACAGAGCGGGGCTCCCGCGGCGAGCCCTGCCCAGGAGCCCGACGGCTCCAGCGCTGCGACCTGCGCGGCAACACTGCCACCTGCCGTGCTCCTTCCCGGGCCAGCAGCAGCGACACTGCCCGTGGGGACACTGTGGGACAGCCCCATCAACACTGCCACCTGNCCTGCGCGGCAACACTGCCACCTGCCGTGCTCCTTCCCGGGCCAGCAGCAGCGACACTGCCCGTGGGGACACTGTGGGACAGCCCCGGTGCCCAGCTCCAGCCCTGGCAGCAGCAGGGGCCAGTCTCACACAGGTGACACATTTCTGGCACACTGGAGCCAAACTGAGTGCAGGGAAGGGCAGTGCTGAGTGACACGGCACGGTGCCACTGTGCCCAGGGTGCCAGCTGTGGCAGTGACAGTGTGAGCTGTCCCCTCTGCAGGTTGATGCCAACGCTGTCCCTGGCAAGGCTGCAGTGCAGGAGTGTCCCACAGGCTGCAGCACAGCACAGCTGTGTCACCTCTGCTTCACAGGGTGGCAGGATCACAGCCCTGCCCACTCAAATCTCGTTCTCAAGGACCACAGAGTCCCAACATCAGTGTGTGTGTGCAGCCTCTCCCCTCCCCAGCCTCGGGAGCTACTGAAGCTGGGGCCTCTAGCCTGGCTTGCCTGCAAGCTGCACAGCCTCCCCACCTCTGCTCAAGTGCCAAGAGAACAAAAACAGATTTGACCATTTCTCATTGTTCCTCTGCTACTGTTAATTCTCAGGAGCAATTCCTTTCCCCTTCCAGTTCTCCCAGGCTCTGGGGAGCTAAGGAGGACAAGAGCAGAGACCTCAGGGTCAAGACATTGGGGAAATGCAGCCAGTAGAGCTCAGGTCAGGCTTTCCTTCCCTGAGGGAATGAGAGCATCATTAACCAGCATCTTATTGGCACAGCTCCCCAAGGAGGCTGCAGGGAGGAGAGGAGCAGTCACAGCTCTCTCTGCCCACAGAACAAATGCACTCTGTTCAATGGCTGCTGGCAGAGGGGGGCAAGCAGAAACTGTGACATGAACCCCCTCGAGCACACTCAGCTCCAGAGCTCTGCAGGGACTGACATTCCCTTCTGGCCCAACCTCCAGAGCACTACAGGGAAAGCAGCTGGCCACAGGCAGTTCAGAGCTAGGCCACCCCTCAGGGAACAACCCCTCAGGTAAAGGCTGGCTGGGACTCCCCGTGCTGCTGTTTGACAGCACTCACCATTTCAACAATGTAGGTGTGCAGCTGCTGGTTCATGTAGTTGCGAGTGGTGGTAAAGGCACGGCGCAGAAGGGAGGGCACTGTATTCACAATTTTCTTAGTCAAGAGCATTGCTAGCACCAACATGGCCTTCTCCTGCTCCATGTCTGAGGGGATGGATCGTGCAAGCTCTTGCACTACCCTGGACAGGTGCTGCATTATCTCCTGGATGGAAGGAAGAGAGGGATCTCAGTGCAACAGCTGTGGCAGAAAAGGTTCTCAGCACAGCCTGCCAGGACTGTGCTAATAATTGATGTGCTTGTAACACTCCACAGGATGCTGCTCTCCTTCGTCCCAGCCTTGGCAGCCAGCCTGTTACATAAAAAAACACCCCCAAAAACTCTATGGCCCTTGATCCAGATGTAGATCTAATCCTCAGACAGCTTCTTTTTCCTTTTTAATACAAGAGACCTCAAACTCTACTACTCTTGCACAGCAGCAAGGCAAGTTAGATTCTGGGCCAACTGCATCTAGGAAGAAGCCACCCCAGCAGTTCACCCAGCCAGGCCTAAACCAACTGCTACTCCCAAAATTGTGCCTATGAACACACTTAAGAGCACCAGTAAAGGGTCTCATGACTTGCTGTCTTTTCAGTGCTCAGTAATAAGCACAAGTTAAGCTCCTGTCACTAACCTGCTCAATTTTTACCCACATGATGGTCAGCAGATACACAGGACTTGGCACCAAAGATCTTAAGTACTAAAACTAGTCCTTATCCAGACCATTCATTTTCCAAGATAAGCCATTGGGCCATCAAAAGGAGGACAAAATGCCCCAAAGTCAGTCCTTTTCCACAACCACCATTTCACCATCTGCAGAAAGGAGATGAGCCCAAGGAGCCCAATTCACACACCAACTTCTGCCACGGAATCTCCTCTAACAAATCTTCAAAGGTAAGTGTTTGGGATGAATTTTCAGATGCCTTCAAAATCACAGCTGGAAGAATACAGAATATTTAAAAGGAGAACAGCTTATCAGGCTGCTTTTCACTCACCTCTATAGACAGATTCTCATTCAGAAAGTGCTGCACTAGGTCATTTACTACTCTTCCTTGGATTTCTTTATCAAACTGATCTCCAATCTCAGCAAGCTGAGCAGCAATGATCCGAATAACATCTTCATTTGTTGGAGCCAACTCTACCAACACAGAGCAGAATTTAGTTCACAGGCTCAGACCAGGCTCAGTACAGGTCACAGCATTTTGCTAATCTCCATTGGCAACCTCCTTCCCTCCCCTGAGTATATTCATGACAGGTCTAAGCACAATTTCTTTAAGTGCACCCAGGCTGCTTACCAGAAATAGTGGCAAACAGGGGTTTATATCTGTAGTTTAGGTAAAATGCAGCCTCACCCTGTCCAAAAAGAAATCACTGCAGGGCATGTTAGAACATCTCCAATCAGAATTTGAACAGGACAGTTACAGCAAACATACTGCCCAGAAAGGGGAATTGAGAAGCTGTGCATGACCTTGAAGGTCTTTTTCAACCTAGTGATTCTAGAACTCAAGTGATTTGTCAGGACTTGTGTCTTAAGCACAAGTAAAATACAGCATCTTGAAAGGCCACCTCATCCAAACCCCTGCAATAAGCAGGGACATCTTCAAGTAGATTAGATTGCTCAAAGCCCCAGCCAAACTCATCTTGAATGTTTCCAGGGATGGGGCATCCATCACCTCTTTGGGCAACCTGTGCCACTGTTTTACCACCCTCATTGTAAAAGTCTTCCTTGCATGTAGTCTGAATCTGTCCTTTTTCAGCTGAGAACCTTACATCTTGTCCTACCTACTTTTGGAATGAGACCTATGCAAATCTGTGTGAGAGAGGGCTATTTACTGTAGCAGTTCCTCCTCTCCCTGCCCCAGTTGAGGCCAGCTGACACACCCTGAGCAAGGGGCAGTAGTCACTCTGCAGATGGCTAGCAAAGCAGGAACAGGACCAAAAGCTACTTGAGGAACAGTTTCCAGCAGACTGGTAGAGCAGAAAGGTGTTCACCCAGTACCAGAACTTGAGTTCTTCCAAGATCCTGGCCCAAGTATTGATACTGCAAGAGGAGCAGCATGAGGCCTAATTTAACTGCTTAGTATCACTCCTTGAGGGCAGCTATCACCAGTACCAGCTTTGTGCCCTTGTCTGATGTGCTGCAGACAAAACCTAGTGGCAGGTACTCTAGAAATCCATGGAGAAAGTACTAAGCACCAGCTGTCTTAACCTAAAGGTTAAATTCCCAACCAGCACCACCAATAGCCACACAGTGAATTTCTCAATAGAGAAAACATCATTCCTCTGAAACAGACAATGGCAAAGAGAGGAAATGGAAGAAGAAAACCATCATGTTCAGAGAGACATTGGGATGGAGAAAAGGCTGCTCACCTGGCTCACCATTCTGGAGGTGGCCACTCCGATTGCCATCGGTCTGAAGCTCATCGTCATCGTTCCCTTGGAACAACATGATCTCCTGGCTTTGCAGGGAATGCAGCTGGTCTCTGAACTTACAGTCAGAGGATGCCTCCAGGAAGGTGAGCAGCAGTGCATGTTCCATCTGAAGAGATCCATTGACCTGGAACGTGAGGAAATCACTGTTAGGCCCATGCCTAGAAAATGTTCCACTCAAAGCATCTAGGCACGCACCATTTTCCAAACCTGAACACATCTCTGCCTCCTCTGGGCACCCTGAACAGCATCAGCCAGGGGTCCACAAGGCCTCAGAAAAAACAGACTGACTCCTGGGTGTGGACCCACACAGGACTGTCCCATGGTGAATGACAGAAGGCTCTGCTCTTACAAACTGGTGTTGAAAACCCCAGCTCACCTTCTCCTCACATTTCCAGCTGTGGCAATGGCAGCAACCCTGATCCAAGCTCCTCTTTTGAAACAGATGTGTATCAGCAAAAAACATCCATCTCCCTTGCTCAGACATGTGTATTTACCCCTGTGTTTGGGAATTGGGCTTTCTACTTGCAGTGCATTAAGAAGGCAGCAGCTCCCCACTTCCATGTAATCAGAGCAGAGCAGTAACAAGGTGGGAAATAGAGATAAGGGCATAAGCCTGCAAAAACCCCCAAGGTTCACATTTCTGCCTCTTCAAAGGAACTTCAACCAGCTCCATAATAAACCTGATGTTCAGCTCCTTGTAGAGAGCCCAGCAGCTGCTCACTAGAAAAGTGACATGAGATGGCAGATCACTGCCACCTCCAGTGGCACATTCACTCCCAGTGAATGGGCACGTGCTGTCTTCATGGCCACACAACCTGCAGCCTTCAAGCAAATTAATCAGGTTGGGGAGGTCCATGAGGCAGGCAGACTGATGGGAGCAAGAGGCCTCACTGGAACACCAGGCCTCATAACCAGCTAAGGCCTCCAGAAAAACAGGAGACTTTCCAAAAATGTTAAACAGGCAAGAGACCATGATGTGGTATAAACACAGAAATAAAGAAAGAAAAAAAATCTTTACTCCCGTATGTAGATGATCTGCCTATAAGAAAATTCTTAGGCATAATTTTATCTAGGAGGAAGTAAAATATTTAAAGAATGGCTTGTTATGTCAACAACATGCAGCCAGGATGAACCTGGGAACTGAAAGGGAGTTTTGGGGAGTGGAACCTTGTAAAGCCTCGACATAACCATATCTGACTGGGCAGACAAAAGGAGGAACAAAGCCAACAAAAGGCAGAGTTCAGAAATAGAAACAGATGGAAAATAAAGTATATGATCAGTCAGAGATGAACAGAAGGCACATCCTCCATGATCTGAGCATGCATGTCTGCAGACAGTAGTGCAGGTCACCTGGTGACCCCAGATCAGTGGGGCACCACTGGCAATCCCCTTCAACAACCTGCTGGACTGGTCCCTTGGTTTATCACTGATACATTTTTTAATCATATTATGTTCAAAAGGCTTGTGGGAGAGCAGAGTAGGGGGTTAGAATTATATCCTAACATGAGCTGGGTTAGGGGAGGATGACACACTTCAGTTACAGTTCAATGTGTAAGATTTAAGTGTGCTAAGTAACAGCACCATAATTGTGTTTAACATTGCACAAACCAATTCAACGCAATGATCACAGGGCTGTGCCCATTCCTTTTTAGTTTGGCAGTTTGTAGCTTTATCAATAAACATTGTAGTCTCTTACACAGCTACATCTCCAGCCTGCACTCCCAAGGGGATCTACCACACTGAGAGCTGCAAGGAAGCAGCTTGCCACCTAATTGGTTCCATTCACTTCCCTGAATTCAGAGCAGTGCCAGAAACACTGCAGAAATTCTGGGAAATTCAAGAAGGCCACGAGCCAACACTGAGTCTTATCCTCTTCAAAGTGTCTCAGGACAAGTGCACCAGAGACCCACTGTACACTGTGAATAGCTGACTTCAGACATGTTAGCTGACTTCTAACCTGTTCCATGATGGATTCAGGGACAGAGCAGCTCAGGTCACCTTCTGCTTCAGACCAGAAATCCTCGTCCTGTAGGAGTAAGAAAGAAAAATTCCCATAAATCCACATCTTGCAGCCGTACTTATGTGTCTGGCCATGTCTCATAGTAAACATCCCTTTTAGTGATGCATGTCCCTAGTTCTGCAGAGAGCTGCCCATCACACACCATCAGTCAGTCATGAAAAAGGGCTGAGGAAATCACAACTGTCTCAGTGAATGAGAGGCACAGATCTCCTTCCTGCCATAGACCCGTGCCAGACAGAGGAGTGACACAGCCTACAACAGGGCTTTAAAGCCAAGAGCTGCTGTTGGGGGAGGGAGAGACAACCCTCCTTGGAGCCAGAGGCTGGAATGAAGAGCAGGGTGATCAGAGAGGAGCTCCTGAGAGCAGGTGAGCTGATGGGTCTGCATGCACAGCAGAATATTCTGAAATTAAAAACCCAGCTGATATTGCTACACATCTGCAGGGCGCTGAGGGTGCCTCTCCCCACCCTCCATGCAAGAGACCAGCGTGGACACTCAGGCTCATTTCAATATTTCCCAACAAGTATCTATGACGGGGAAGGCTGGATCAAGTGCCAACAGAGGTTTCCAGTCTCATGAGTGTAACTCTGCTAAGCCTGCAGGGAGGGCAGCTAGGCAGAAGGGAGAAGGCAGGACAGAGCAGGAAGAGGCACCCAGTGAGGGAGAACACGGGGGAGCCTCCCTCCCTCCCAAAGGGGAGCTGTAGGAGCACAGTGCTCTCTCCTCACCCTGCCAGGAGCTCATGGGTGGGTCAGAACCTTGCATTTGCTGCCTTAGACACAACAGGCCCACAGCTGCACACAGAACTCTGTGGCTTCAACTCTTGATGAGCAGGCCCTGGCTGAAATTGGGCACTCCCTCCCTACCCAGCCTTCTTCACCCAGGGCAATAACCTGGTTGTTATGCAGGCACCTTCTAACCAAAAATGGGCTCGAAGCACTAAGGAACCCAATCAAAAAGCCTGCTAACCATGGGCTAATGATAAATGACTCTATTTCAAATTAACAACTCCTCACATGTGTGCTTTAAATAACAAGTGTGCTGGTAGGAAAGAGGAAAGTGAAAGCAGAAAGAAATTCAAACTCTGAAGCAAACCACAGCCATATTTCAAGAGACCAGGAATCTCCCAACTTTTCAAAAGCTCTTGGAAGTCCAAGACCAAAACACAATCTCAAATATGTCTGAAACACAACAGCCCACAGGAAGCCTCTTAACCTTGAGCTCTTCTTTTCATGGAATTATGTCAGACTAACAGCTACAACACAGGTTTATCCCTTGCTGCTTTGCATTTTCCTCTGTTCCATTCAAATCCCTGCTGCTGATACTCATCTCTACCCTAAGGAGTTCTGGGTTCAGAGAGTCCTCTGTCCTGCTCTTTGGAACATGAAGGGATGCTGAAACAGGTCAGGGTGACCTTTCTTCTGGGCTTGACTTTGCTGGAAGAGACAGAGACATTAATTCAGCTTTGAGAACTCAAACCAGAACGCTGAGATTAAGAGGAAAGTTGAGATTCTGAATTAAGACTTTGTGCAAACTCTTCAGGAGTTGTCCACACAAGCAGTATTTCTGTAGGTAAAGTAAAGCCTCAGTTTGCACATATTCTGGTTTTAGAGATAAAATTTCCTTTCAATGCAATTTTGCAACTCTCTACTTTAAATGAAGAGGCCCAGACTGCTCCAGTTCAGCCAAGTGCCTGCTGCAGATGTCAGTGGCTGTGCAGGGAGAAGAGACCTACAACACATGAGGGCTCTTCCCTCAGGGATCACATCAGCTCTGTGTAGATACAGACACTCCTCAGGCCAAGTCCAAAAATAGAGACATTAAAAAAAAATTTTAAAAAATCACCCACCATAGCTGCAAATAGCAATTTTGTCTACTTCTGCACTTGAGCAGAGATAAAACAAACACAAACAGATAAAACAAACAACAAAAAGTTCCACCACACTCCAAAGTACTAATATGGCAAAAAATGAAGACGAGGGAGCCTCAATGTGATAACTTCATGAACTGAATTTCCTAAACCACCCATGCAGCCAATGCCCCTGAAGGCAATACCTGCCCTCAGCTAAGAAAGTTCTGCTTGGGTGGTCTGCAACACACCAGAGAAGAGGAAAAAGGATTTCTCTCACATCTCTCACACCCCAAAACTGCTTTCTACTTCTACAGCACAGGGAAATTTTTTTTTTTTTTTAGTAACCAATTAATTACAGGAACTTCAGCTTTTACGTAACTGCTTTGAATCAATGCAAAGGGCTTTGATAGTCACAAAGTTTCTCCTGAGAAGTCAAACTCCTTAATGGAATCTCAAAAAAAAAAATTCCCAAAAACAAAACCAACCAAACAAAAAATGCCAAACAAAACAAACAAAAAAACAAACCAACCAAAAGTCCCCTAAAGAACAAATCCCAAACAGTTAAATGTAATTATGCTGATATCACCCAAATTTTGACAATTATCAAAACTTTGGAACCCTGGTGGTTTTAGATTCAGGTTGAGATTGTTTCTGGTAGAGGTGACCTTTTATTGGGTAAAAAGAATCTTTAGTAGAAGAAGGAGAAAAGATGGATAAAGGGCACATCTGCACTCAGATTCAGAGTCAAACTAGATCATTTGCTAAGGCTGCTTTAGGGCTGCTGTAATCTTAGAATGAATTTTTACAGAATATATTTTAATTGAAACACCAACTAATTTTAATACATTATTCATTTCTTACTTCAATTCACTCATTAGACAAATGAGCTGCTTCTGAGAAATCACTAAATGCCTTGAAGTGTTCAACACTAAGACTACAACCAGCTTTTTTAGAACTGTTTTTTCTCTCTTTCTTAGAAAAAAAAATGAAGGGGGGACTTGAAGTACAAGTTTAAGACCCTTAAATCAGTTCTACAGAATCAGTGTAGGGCATATTCATTCCAAATCAACATTGTATGGGATGCAGGACTAGAGAGGCATATGGTAAGAAAACATAATTACAGTTAGAGAAGCACATTCACCAGCAGCCTGTCAGTGCAGTAGGAAAGACCTCATAACACCCACACAGAATAGTTTTCACAAGTGAATTCTGTGATTTTTCACAAGTGAACTCTGTGGATGCTCCCTCCAAGGCAATCACAGCTCTTTAGGTGAGGCTGAGTACACCCTGAGGGATGGCCCTTACTGCTCTCCAACAACACAGCTCCTTCAGGTCTGGTGTCCCATCTCCATCCCCAAGTTGCACTGTCTTAAATCTCACAAGGGACTCACCAGAGGAGCTTTTCCCATCTGCAGTCCACTAATGAGGGCTGGCATCACTGGAGGCAAGGCCAGAACTCGCTGACTCCAGGCCTTAAGGGGAGATGGCACTGCAAGTTTGCAGGGTGGAAAAGAGGAGGAGGAGGACTGCAAGGCAATGGGCACTCGGTGCCTCTCTCCCACACCTCAACTCCTCCCACACCATGCAGTGAGGGGCAATCCAAAGGAAAAGCCTCATACAATGATTAATTACACTGTGCTTACCTGTGGGGGAACTCCCCGCGGCTCTCAGGGCTGCCACAACAGCAGCAGGTCCCAAAATCCCTGCAGCAGGGCTGAGCCACTCTACAAATCAGTTTCCACACTTGTGCTACACCTTCAAGACAGCTCAGAAAAGAGGCAACCCCACAGTGTCTCTGCTTACCAACACTTCTCCTCAGATTGTCAGCCCTAACTCACAGCTCAGCCTGGGAGTTACTGCTCTCAGCTCCAGCAGACACTGATTAGGAAATCACCCTGTTCAGCAGGGAAGCCACGGGCCTGTAGGACTGACTCCTTCAACACCGTGTCTGGATTCCAGACACCTCCCTCAGGAATACCAGACAGTGAGGCTATCGGTCAATGGACCTATTGTGTGAGCTGTCAAGGTGTTTACATCTCACTGTTTGAGTTAGGAGCAATTACAATCTCCAAAGCAGAAACCACAATAAAGCATCAGTCACCGTGATATCAAAAACTTCCAACCTGAGCATTGCTTTCCCTGTGTGGCAGCTGAAAGGTAAGAACTTTAGGTGCAGCAGACAGGATGACATCATTATTGGAAGAAAGAAAACAATGTTTTATTTGTCCCTTCCTGGACCTGGTGGCACTTACCTTCCTGTAGAAAGACATTTCATTGCTGAGCTACAGAGCTTTTTACAGAGCAAGGGCATCATTTTACAAGGCAAGGAAACCAAGGATTTGATATGTCCTGACATTCTAAATCCACATATCAAACCATAACCACACAATTTTACTGTCTTCATGAGAACTTGTCACAGGCACAAGTACTTTACATAACCAGTCACTAGTGGAAAATAAAGAAACAGCATCACAGACTTATGAAGTTCCTTACCTGAGGATATTCTGACTGTGCTACTGTTGTCTGCAGCACTTCAGGTCAGGAGGGTGGAAGCAAATACCACATCACAGAGCCCAAAGTCACCAAAATCCCCACTGCAATGCTCCACTTGTAGCCCATGAACCCAACAGGAACTAAACGGTCCAGGGAAAGTACCTCGTTGGTGTGCAAAACCAGCAGTGCTGAGATGAGTAAATAGGATGCTACCACTACCACAGGAAACCTGTCCCCATCACTCCTTACTCTGCAAAGGATTTCCCAGCCTGTAAGGGTTTAGAACACCCAAAGACTTTGCCTCATTTGAGACTCACTCCCAAAGCAGACCTTGCTTCTAGGCTTTAGAAAGAGAAGCAGCGTGGTGGGAGAACAGAGACATTGCAGTGTACAAGCCAGGTGAAGGATGGGCTCAAAAAGACCCTCTGGGCATGTATGGATGCACACACACACACAGCTGTGAAACTAAAGGATGCTTTGGTACATCTGGTTAACGCCAAAGCTATTGGCTTGCACAGACACTGTCATTCCCACCACAGGGAATGCTGCTTCCAAACTAAGGGTATTTTCCACCCATTTGCCTCTGAGAGAGGATGCGACATCAAGAGCTCGTTTTGGAAGTGGCAAAACTGACAAGCCATGAGGAGCACGCTTGGAGATACCAGCAGCTCAGTGGCCCAGAGCAGGACACACCGCCCCAGTCACTCACAGTTTATTCGCTTGGCTCTTGGGAGGAACGCCCTGCTAGTCAGGAATCACGAGACTACTTAAAATCCAACCAGGACAACCTCTCTCCGATACTCTTAAGCAGGATAGCTGATTGCTTGAAGTTTTCAGCTTTTGTTTCTCTTCCTTTCAGCTTCAAATTGCCTCCTTCTTTAGGATGCAAATAATGCCACTACTAATCTCTCCAGCAAGGGAAAACAAAACCCAGCGCCAACACAAAGCCATTTACTCCTCTTACCTTTGATGCAAAACTAAATACTTCCTACTGCCTTAGCTGGGGCATTTTACCTTTGCTTCTTTGTGCTGCTTTAGTACAGAATTAGCATCTCAGCCTGGACACCAAGCACTCTCAGCTGTGTATTATGGCTTAGAAATACATTGCACTCTTGGTTTAAAGGGGGTTTATCTTCCTCTTGGAAAGAAAAACTTTATTAGAGACAATTCTAAAAAAAGGTGTCAGTTGGCCTTTTTGATAGGGTTACTGAAGGACTTTTGCCTTTTCATGATGACATGAATTACAGCAATCTTCTGGTTATCAGGACAGTACTTGGACTGCTTAGGAAGAAAAACATGCAAATCCCTCATCAACCACTCTTCTCACTTGGCTCTGAAAGCTCTGGCGACCAGCACATGAATGAGTAAGGAGCACTGCCATCTTACTAATGCTCTTAAGAAACGGGTAGGCAGGAACTTTTCATCAGTGCGGTTTTTGTACCGGATCAGTGACACAGGCAGCACAACAACACTTTATTCTTCAGCAGCCAGCCTACAGACACAGCTGGGCTTAAACTGAGTCAGCAGGAAGCCTGCAGCTGGAATTTGAATTCAGCTAACTACAGCTGGACCCAAGCAGAATTCCCACATCTCCGTGTTTTTGCCTAAGAGGCAAGGGCAGGACTTGGATCTTGGCTGTCAGAGTGCAGGCAGTTTCTTGGATCCGGCAATGGATGCAGTTTTTCCCCTCTGGTGTTGAGCAAAGAAACTCCACCCCTGCATTTCACCCCTCGGTAAGGTTAGGAAACTACTTCTATCTTTCCTCGGGACATGGCTGGAGGAAACAGAGCAAACCTTAATGAAAAAGCACCATCACCACCCTCACACAAGACTGCTGGTCTTTACAGGGCTGGTTTCCTGTTCAAAATCTGACTATTTCAGCCCAGCAGCTGCAACAAGCCCCTGCTATAATGGCACAGTACATGTGCAAGCAGTTATGTTTGCCCTTTAGAAATGATGGAAAAGCAAGAAGCACTGAGGAATCACAGTTCCAGTGTTTTGACTTATCAAGGAAGGACAAACAGACAGAGTAGGCAGCACTGGGACAAACTGCAGCCCCATCACTGGTGATGTGCAACTGACAGTGCCCAACCAGAGAAATTCAAGACTTGCTTCTGGATTTAGAGCATGCCCCAGCTGGGCCATGGGTACTGGACCCTCGCACTCGGGCAAAGCTGCTTTTACACTGGAGCAGTGACAAAGTGCTCAGCTCCTGCAGCAGGCACAGCCTCAGCACTCAGCAACAGCGCCCTGAGAGCTCCAGCTGCCGCTGGGACAGGCTCTGCCAGCCACAAGATCTCGGGAAGTGGGGCTGGATACAAGAACTGCCGTGCCACCTACAGGACAAGAGAATCCTCCTGATTTTAGTTTTAACACACGTGCTACTGTTCTGTGCCAGCATGAGCAGGGACCAGCCATCAATCATTAAATCAGCAATGCCACGTCATTTTGCAACTTGGATGCATTTGCACAGCTGATACCAACAGTAAAGAGGAAGGTAAATCTGTCCTTCCTTTGCCTGGCTGGCAAGTTAGATAAAGCAAGAAACTGGTCAGAATTAATTAAAAAAATAATTCAAAAAGACCATTTTATGTCAGGTGGCCCTTAACAGTAGCATTCCCTCGGCCTTTCAGGCCATATGAGTAGGCAAGAGCTCCCTTTCTAGACTGCTGAGCACCAGAAATGTCTGCTGCACTGCTTTCTGGAACAAACAGAAGCTGTAAAGATGCTTCAGTGTGAAGTTTAAATACTGGATCAAAGTGGCCCATCAGAAATTACACATCTAAAGAATAACACTCCAGCACCTTGGGAGCTCCCTGATTATGTAAAACAAGGGAGCTGATGCAACAGCCAGGATGGCCCATGGAGCTGCTAAGCAATAATTCAGTGCACTGGAGAATTTACTGTCAAGGGAATTCTCACAGCTGGTGTGCCCCAGAATGACTTCAGTGGAGCCTGCTCACCTCTGACTCTGAACATTCATCATAAAAACACCCAAAGCATTTCTAGAGGAAGGGGAACAAAGACAAATCTTCACAGCTGCCTTCCCATGTGCTCTGAGAGCATCCACAACCCTGTGTCAATATTTGACAGCTTTTCCAGAACATGAAAGTGAATTTTCAACAGGCTCCCTTCCTCCTAAACACCCAGTGTATCAGAGATGTAAATGTCTCTTACACTCCACACTTTTATGAAACAACTGTGCACCACCACACAGAGAAGATCCCCAGAAGGAAAGTCTGACACAGATCCTTTGATTCCCTTCTCCCACCGTGCTGCACTGCTACCTCCATTCCCACCATGACAGTTGAACTGATGAAGACAGTACAAAAACATCAAGAAAAAGAAATCAAGATAACCTTGAAGGAATCTGTTATGACAGGAGCCCAGAAATCCTCAAGAACCTGAAAAAGAAAGTTGTCCACCAAACCAACCAAAACCAATAGTAACTCAAAGCTGCATTCATCACCCTGATCAAAGCCATTTGACAGCAGCACCTCATGTACTGTGAGCATAAAAGAAAGCATCATCTCTTTTAAACACCTTTCACAATTATACAGAGCTAAGAAAGTATTCCCTCTCAAAGAATCCTGCAGGAGCCATCTGGGAACTGTGACAGAAAAATTGCAAAAAAGGTGCCTGCAGGAGCACACATTTGCTCGTGCCAGGCAAACAGGAGGTGCCTCAGCACGTTGCTTCTTCCACTCAACGCCTACAGACTCTCTGAGCTGTAGGTCTACAGCACAGTGAAAAAGCGTCTGCATTTCTAGAAGAAAATACATGACTTTGCATGAAACAAAGCAAAACCATTTCACTTTCAGTTCTACCTTAGGAGGAACGGGTTGATGTCAAAACACAGGAAGAACTTACAAACCCGAAATACAGAAGTAATTAACTGCTGATCTAAGTGGATTTGTTTTGTGTGTCTGTCAATCTAAAGGCATTACAGCAATTACACTGAACAACCAGAAGCTACACTTACCAAGGAACGTATGTGTCTTTTAAAGATGAAGGAAATAGCCCAAAATATTTGAGAAACCTGGATATTGCCCATTCTTTAAACAGCAGTAAGAGCACTAAAAACTGGCCAAAGGTCACAATCACAACATTTTACCAGGAAATAGAGCAGGTTTGCAGACATTTGAACAAAATTACAATATCCACATGTGCCACGATTGCACACACAGTCCAAATCCCCTGCTCATGCTTAGTGGAGCAGAAGAAAAGCTCTGAGAGTTTAAAGGAAAGTGAGGAGCAAGCTACTGAGGTAGGAGGAGTTTAAAGCCACAGTGCCACAGTCCTCCTGTGGGAGAAGGAGCAGAATTCCCATAATGCAGGAAGGGGTGCAGCCCTTTCCTCGTGTTTGCCAGCAAGGCCCGTCCAGCCAAAGCCCACCAGGGCCAAGCAGCACCTCTGAGCAGTGCCATGGAGGTGCAGAGACAGGGAAAGCAGCAGACTGGATCAAGAGCTGAAGTCCCCAAGTGCCCAAGGCAGGGCTCACAGCACTCCCAGCCATGGGGGCTACTCAAAGGGAGGAGCTGAAGGATCCTTGGAGCAGCTGTTGCCAAGAAGGGTGTAAGAGACATCAACACAACCCTATGCTCTACACTGAGCAACTGCTTCAGAAAGCAACCCCTGCCACCTCATCTAGGTGCAAAGAGGTGCCTAATCTACACCTCCAGAGAGTCTGTTCTCTTCCCAGCATAGATGGGTACAGCAGAATGTCACGACATGGTTCACTACAGACATCTGGTATAAATCTGCAATCACAGCAGCTTAACAGATTGCTACCAAACAAAGAATGGCACTGGACACTGTGTGACTCAAGATTTCTTTTTACATTTCACCCCTCAATTCCCTATATCCTTCTTATCTTGTCCGGGTCAAAAAAAAAAAATCAGACTTGTAAAATCTATGAGGAAAGGACAACCTATGCACGTACCATAATCATTACTGTTAATTAAAGTGTTAATTAAAGCTAAAATCAGCCCCCTGCAACCTCCTCCAACTGCAAGCAAATCCAACCAAAACTAAAAGGAGCTCAGACTTTCAAGAGTTTTGCACCTTTGGCTAAGCCACAGGCTCCACTTGCTAATCAGAAAAACTTTCATATACTTGGCTTTGCACAGCACACAGATGTGCAGGTAATTCCAACCCCCAAAACTCTCTAATCTGACACACAAAAAGCCATAGCATACCAAGAAAAAAAGGAGAAGGCTCCCTGAGAAAAAAAACAACTCAAAATTGATAGTAAATTCTGCTCTTTCACTCATCTAGGAACCACTAAGCAGTGAAAATGAAACCTGCCCATGTGCACACAATTCCCGTCAGCAGAGAAACCGCAGGGCAGGCTGGCTCTTTCCTGCTGGGGAGTTCATACCCAGGGGCCAAAGGAGCTGCCTTATCAAGGAACTGACACCTCGAGGCTGCTCCTCCACAGTCACACCAGCAGTCCTTTGCACCAGGCACAGAAACCTGGTCAGAGTTATTAGAGACAGTCCCTTCTCCCCCACCCGATGACTTCCAAGCACCAGACTGCTCCAGGAAGGTCTCCAAAGGTGACAGTCACTGGATTTATGTGTCTGCCTGCTTCTACTCGAAACATTTTCATTCTATTACAGAAAAAAAAAAAAACCAGCCCTGTTTGATCTGTCAGCTCCTCAGACTCCTGCTGAGTATGGATGACTCCTGTCATCCTGTTACACAGGAAACACAATATAGGCAAACATGGCATAAATGACCTCAGGCGAGAGTGCTCTGTGAGTACACACACACCCCAAATATAATTCCCTAATTACATGTCACAGCTCTTACTGCTTTAGGATCTAACAGAAATAAAAAGCCACACTGAGCACCTTCACAAGGTCCTCCCATTATCCAGAGGTGCAGTGTCCTGGTTCTGGGCTCAGGCATGCCCAGGTGCCAGGAGCACAGACTCCAGGTTTGCCCAGGCAGCCCTGGTGCAGGCTGCTCTGCTGCCTGTGCACAGTGAGAACCTGAGCTGAACTCAGCCTCAGCTGGCCCAATCTGCTTCAAGAAACTGGGAGGGCAGGAACCCAACAAAGCCACCTAACCAAACGCCAGTCACATTTTTCCTTCCTAAATTCAGCAAATGCCACCAGATGCAAGCAAGAAGGTGCTGACAAATCAGAAGGGGAGGTTTTTCACGCCAGCATTCCTTGGTACAGGGCATCCTATCCACAAGGTTTACCACCACCTTTTACACTCTGCACATGCACAATGGAAGTGTTTTGCCTCAGCAGGTCCCTAAGCCCTGCCAGTTACCTCTAATAAAAGACAAGAGACCTAGAAAGGAAGACAAGAAGATGTGAAGACAAGAAGAGACAGGCTGCAGAAATCCAAGTGCAGAACAGGGTGCTAGAATGCTGCTTTTTACACAATGCATTCCCCCAGTGTTTTTGTGTACAGCGGTGGCACAGAAGAGTTCTCCAGGAATACGTGTTGCAAAGTTACCCTAAAGACACTAACAGCACTAAACTTATGTAGAGAGGGTGAAAAGGAGAAGAAAAAACCCCCACATAGAAAACCCCTTCTTTTTAAATAACACCTTTTAATATGTTATGCTTCCACAGGCAGGTGAAAACAGTTTCAGTCTGATTACTGACAAAAAGTTTTAACAGAACAAAAACCACTCTTCACCACAGGTGGACTTTTCCAAAAAGTCCTTTACCAAAAAAACAAACCAAAACAAAAACATACAAAAATAATTTCCTGTCGGGGAACCACTTTGCTCCTTCCTCCACCAAACACTTTAACCGTTTTGAGGAGATAACAAGTATCCCATGACAAGATTATGGCCCAGATACTCCAAGAGACATAAAGAAAAGTTCACCGTTTCTGAAATAAGCATTGACTTTCTGAATGAAGACTTCAGTGATTTTAATAACCATGAGGCAATATATCTTTTTTTTTTCATTAAAGCTACAAAATATTATCGTTTAAAAGAAGACAAGAACATCCCTCCCATCCCCCTGCCAAAGTCATCAGTTTCAGAGCCACTGTCACTCCAAGGTACAGAGACCACCGCCAGAGCACGGAACCTACAGAAACACTCTTCTATGAGGAAGGAGACCTGCTCCCTCCGTCCCCAGCCAGTCTCCTGCTCCAGCCCTGCTCAACCCGAGCCCACCCCGCCCGTGTGTGAAGGCGAGCGGCGCTCGGGGGAACAAAGGGACAGCCCAAGGCGCTCAGAGCCTCCGCCGGACACCTACAGCCCTGCGGAAGGCTGGGCAAGGGGAGAAAAGCCGACACCGAACACACTGACTCAGCTGCATCAACGACCTGCTCTTCAATTTATGTTAGTGCTATTATTAGAAATCCGTTCTTTGCTTTCTTTGCTGGAGCTGCCATTCCCACATCCCTCTGCTGCTGCAAGGCTGAGGCAAGCGCTCGTCCCTCTGGAGTCGCCACTATAGCATTAACTCCTTCCTCTCCCCTGCGCGCCAGCACCGCTCGTGTCTGACAACTCCCACAGAAACTGAGGGCGAGATGCTGCCCTTCACCACGCAGTCCAAAGGCAAAGAGAACTTTCTGCCGTTTTACGAAACAGCACCTGAGCGGGAGGGAGGCCGGCCCGGCCCCGAGGAGGCGCGGAGCGGCTGGATCCCGCCCGGGAAGGGCAGGGACCGACGGCACGGCGGGGAAATCTCTCCAACACCGAGGGGGGACGAGCGGGACAGCGGCAGCGACTGAGCAGGAAACAGAGCAAAGGAAGAAACAACCGCACCGCTGAAACGCAAGGCCGGATTCGGCGGGCAGAAAGGAACCGGGAGATCGGCCTGGAAGCAGAAGAGTTTCCAGCACCCAAAAGAGAAAGCAGAACGCGCACATGGCCCCTCGCGGAGTCACTTCACCCCTAGGTTTAGGGGGCTGCAGCCGATACCTCCGGCCCGGCGCTGATGCTCCGCGGCCCAGCAGCGGGCCCGACACCGCCACGGCCACCGGCGCTTNTATTTGGGCGCCCGGCCGGCCCCGCCCCGCGGGCGGGAACGCGCGGCACGCGCCCGCTGCGGGCCCGGCCCAACGGCCGCGCGGGCTGAGGGCGTGAGGGCTCGGGAACGGCCCCGGGCCTCGGGAATTGCACCGGGCCTCGGGAATTGCACCAGGACTCGGGAACTGCACCGAGCATCGGGAATTGCACCGAGCATCGGGAATTGCACCGAGCATCAGCATCCGCCCGGGCCTCGGGATCCGCCCGGGCCTTGGGAATTGCTCCGAGTTTCGGGAATTGCCCCGGCCTCGGGACCCACCCGATCCGGGCCCTGCCACGGCCCTCCCGACGGCGATCCTCCGTCTGGAATTCTGATAGATCGCGACCCGGTGCTGCTTGGCCAAACGCTCCTCATACGCCATCTACAGCCACTCGTCTCCCTGACAAATAAAAGCAGATTTTTGTTTTAAGATAATTTTATGGGCTTAAAATCACAGAATCACAGAACCAATTAGGCTGGCAAAGACCTTTGAGATCATCGGCTCCGACCTGTGACCAAACACCACCACGGCAGCCAGGCCACAGCACCCAGTGCCACATCCAGTCTTTCCTTGGACACCTCCAGGGACAGTGACACCACCAGCTCCCTGGGCACTCCCTTCCAATGCCTAATCACCTTTCTGTGAAGAATTCCTCCCAATGTCCAACCCGAGCCTCCTCTGGTGCAGTGTAAGACTTTGTGCTCTCATTCTGTCTCTTGTTGCTTTGGGAGAAGGGGCCAGCCCTCACCTTGCTACAACCTCCTTCCAAGTCTAGTAATACAGTCCAACTAATTCCTGCTTGATTCAGCCTTACATTTCAACATATCTCTGTTTAGAGCAATGCTTGGCTGGTACTCAGTACAAGTGTCCTTCCTGTCACACTTTTCTTCCTAACATGCCCGGTCACGGTGCCACTGCCACGCTCAGACTTTAGATTGCCCCATAGGGTTTGCCAAGGCTACCTGACCTTAGGATGCTTTTTAAAGTTCCTGGGATTCTCCAAAACAGACTGAACCAATTCTGAATCATGCTGGTCAACCCATCGGGTGGCTTCCTGCTGTGAATGGTGTTAGGGGAGAAAAAATGACTCACAAATATGTAAATTCAAGGAACTGAAGAGAAGTTTCTGTTTCCTCAAACTGTTTAGCTTTGTCCTGCAAAGTCAGCACTGCCCCAAGCAGTCCCCCTCTCTCCCTTCTGCCCAAAGTGTATTTGTTTTTTTTGAGAAATCGCTGTGGGTTTCTTTTTTTAATATCTTCTTTGTTTCCGGTATCTGGGTAATATGAATTATATATTTGTATAGAACATGTGAATAATAAAAAGTGATGTTATCTTCTGCTTACAGAAAGTCGCGTGATTCATGCACACAGGCAGAAAAGCACCACACACTCAGCAGGTTAGGAAATACTAGTTTATCTACTTATCTGCTTTTCTGGTATCCACAGGCATGTACACTGTTCCCAAGGTGCCAAGGCAACATACCACATTTCCATACCTGGTTTCTGGAGCAGGGCTTTTCTTTTGCTCCTTATTTTGAGTGCTGTGTAAAAGTATGAAGGCTAAGGAAGGAGGCAACTCTTCACCATATCCTCAAGTGATATCTATAAAATGAATCATGAGGCCCCTTCTTCCCTGAGGCTCCAGGAGGAGAGGCAGCCACATGCCAGCACTGTTGCTTTCACCCATTGCCACCTACAGGGTCGTTTTCCTGGTAACTGCTCCATTGCTGCTGATGCTTGGGATTTAAAGCAGGAAGATACACCCAGGACCTGCTGGAATTCTTAAGAGATGTGAGGCCAGGTAGAATCCTTACAGGATTAGGTTTGTATTCTCCAATAAGTGGGACTTATAAATGCAGTTGCTACTGTAGACTAATTGCTGTAACAGCACTGATGGTGAGGACTTTTCAAAAAAGAACCCTATAAAACATGAGAGAAGCCAGAATGGCAGGGGGTCGTGGGCATGACTTTCCCTTAGCTATTTTTCCTGACAAGTTACATTCATTGTTTTCAGCCAGGCTGAGTACAGCCAGGAGGGCTGTATGAGATAAAATATATCTGCTGCTGCCAGAGAGAGGCTCTGCACGCTTCTTAATGAACCCACTGACAACCTTCCTCCTGTGCTCCCGAGGGAACATTCACCTTCCCTCCTCCGGAACTTCCCTGCTGTTCCCCCTGCAGGGAAGGCAAAGAGCTGGGCAGGGCTTGTGGCTTCGTGGGCATGGAATGCCACCTGTGCAAAGGGTCAGAGGCTTCTGAAAGCTACTTTCATTTTCCAGGGAAAAGGAAGGCAGCAGCTGCCACCAGGCTGGGCTCCTGGGGCAGGGTCTGCTTGTTAGAGGGTCTTTTTCTGGTGCAATTTCTTGGACACACGTAGCTAATCTGTGCAGGAGCACTCATCTTGGAGGGCCAGCATAGGTTTTGCCCAGCTTGCAACAGATAAACGTTCTTCCTAGACCCGTTGTTCCACTCACAGTTTACAAAACAGCAGAATGTCTTTGTTCCTAATTGGGATTGAGGACTAACAAATTAGCAGTGTAGCTTCCAAAGCCACGATGAATTATTGCAAGACTGGTGTCCTAAGCTATGGACACGAGCCAACCTCCTGTGTCCCGGAGTCCAGCAGTCACTTTCCAGACATTAATTTTTCTTTTGGCATCAAGTGAGAAATCCATGTGGACTAGCCTTTTGACAGCAGAGACATCCCCCATCCCTGGATAACCACAGCTTTCTTCCACTACTGTTTTTATTCCCACTACTATTTGGGAGCGAGAGACCAAAAGAACAGGAAGAATTGTAAGGTTTGTAACCTAATCAAGGAGCTGCTGCCCTACTGAGCTGCACAAATGAGGCAGCAAGTGCTGTCTTTCCTGCCACCTGCAGCACAGCCCCCAGGCAAGGGGAAATCCGAGGGCTGTCATCCCTCCTGCTGGAAGGTTTCCTTTCATCTTACCACCATAGTAACACCAGGATTTATCCTTTGTTTTTGAAAATGGTTGAGTGGGCAAGAAAATAAAACACATTATTTGGGACTTCCCCGGCTCGGATTTCCCCTGCCATCTTGTGTAAAACTTATGCTTCTTAAAAAAAGAAAAGAAAAAAAAAAATCAGCACAGCGGCATTAATGAAATTTTCCAATTATTTCACTGCATGCTGCTACACCAGCATTGGATGTTCAAGGTAGTACTGCAGGCTGAGGAAGTGAGCTTCAGCTACAAAAATGAAACTCTAGTTTCTACAATTAAATTTATATTAAGTTCATCCCTTCTTGGCTATTTACTGTAACTTCTCTTCACTGAGAATCTGAAGAAACAATGTAGAATATGTACATGTACTGGGGGTGTATCATTGATTTCTTTGCATCAGACAATTCAGAGTGGCTGAGAGTAAGTTAACAAAAGAGAAGTTGAAGCTCTCTAACACCCAGATTTATCTCCTCTCAGGTCCTCATCAATCATCAACCAAAGAACAGAGGAAAGAAACAACAGCGCCACCAACAAAAAAGAAAAAATAATTAATGACTTTATTTTTTTTTTTAGTTCAGTTGGCCATCTGAGGTGCTAAAATCTCAACACCAATGAAGCAAGTGTGCATAAAAACAAACAATAGAACACAACCAAATAGAAGAAAACAGGCTGGAACAGAGTTGGTTCTGTACAGGTAGGGTATTTGCTTTTCTGGTAACGCTCCATACATGCCAACCGTAAAAGCCTTGAACAATCTGAATATCAGAGTTCACGTTCATACAAAAGGGCAGATGCCAAAGCAACTCCCTTTGCCTGGATTAGACTCCACACACACACACGCATGCACCCACAGATACAGAGTATTGAAATTACTGCAATGCCATCAGAACATGGCACCCTCCCCTTCACAACTGCTTTCAGTGGCATCCTCATCTGCCTGCCACCCTGCCCAGTACCTGCCAAGCAGCCCTTGAACAATCCAAAAGCAGGAACTTTTGGAAAGCTTCTCATCTCTGCAAAGGTCAACAGCCAGCGATCTCTTTCTTTGTGAACTATATACAGGCTGGTTTTTAGTATGCTTTAGAGCTCTCTCCTTGCAGACAGTGACAACTGAAATTCCCACTGCAGCTTTTCCGTTTGTACACGGGAGATTTTACACTGCAACACCTCTCTCAACCCACTGGTGTGTGGTGTAAACACTTAATGGAAAACTCATTTTAGAAGAATGTTAACCAAACAAGGTGTAGCTGCTCACAAAAGGGAACTGCCAGCTGCTCTAGATCATGCTGTCTAGACCACTTAAAGTACTTCATAATGTTCAGGATTAGGATGTATAAAAATATTAAAACCCACCAGAGTGCACACAAATGTGGTGACTAGCTCTACGCAAGCACCGTGTTCTAACAGAGGCCTAGGCATTGCACAAAACTCAGATTCTTGACCGTGGGGGTAGCCCAAGGTTCCACTGGTGCCTTTACATACAAACAAATATTTACAGAAAATGCAGAGACGGAGAGAGAAGGACAGACTTTTAAAACTTGCGGTTTGCTCTAAAATATGTTCAGCAATGCAGTTTATAACATGCCCTAGTGAGACCAGGGGGTATTGGTTAACTGAAAGAAGGAATATGTCTGAAAGTTGGAGCTGAAATGTCTTGTCACCTCCCCACACATTATTTCTCTGAAGCTCAGAATTTTACAGCCAGTTGTGACTTTTAATGAGAATATGGTTAAAAGGAACAGAACAGTTAAAAAAAAATGGTACTGTGAAAACAGCAGATTTGTTCTGGCAGTCCTCACTCCCCCATCTCCATTTGCCCCCTGGGCGTTTCCTTCCAGGAGCTGGTGTTCCCCTCCCTTCCGTTCCCGAAGGGGGCTGAGGTGCTTGGCCCATCCTCGATGTGCCCATTTCCAAAGGAACAGGGCTCAGGTCTCTCCCCACCTGCTGCCAGGATGAGGCGCCAGCCCCGGGTCAGGAGCAGGTCACCTGGGGACAGCCACCCTGGCGTGCCCACATGTCAGGAGCTGAGGGTCTCTCCACCCGTGTGGAATGGACACACTGAATGCACACGGCTGAGTCGCTGCTGCTGCCACGCGGGCGGCGCAGAGCTAGAACATCCTGCTCGGGTTCGGATACAAATAAGGAATCTTGTGCTCACAAGAGCCTTCTTCAGCTTCAAAAATACAAAATTTGAATTAAAAATATTCAGAGAGTAAAAAAACCCATTATCTGATATGCAAGTCATAGCCTTAAAGTGCAACTGAACAGCAAATAACAAATTGTGCCTTTTACAACCATTTTGATATAAAAAGGCCTTTTAATATTCCCTTTTGTATATTTCTAATCAATTTATGTGTGCGATGTTAGCTCTTTGTTTTCATTCTTGCTGCTGGAGGCCTTCAGCACAGCCCAAAGAGTTTAAGGTTAGAATATGTGGGTTTTCTGTGCAATAAGGTATTACACCCTCAAGTGATCTCACTCTTCAGCATTGCAAAGATCTGGCCAACGTCATCCACCATGAAAGGGAAAAGAAACTATCTGGTGTTTCTTCTTCAGGACTTTGCTCTGCTCTACAGCTCACACCCAATGACCTTTTGGTACACGTTCGATGTGGTCCATATACCCAGTGCACTATAAAATGCACAGAGGTCAATTCTCTGCACAATACAATTTACAGTAAACTTTCTATCTTTCTTCCCTCTTCCTGCACTCCAGCTTCCACTGGCCCCTCAAATGCAGACTGTGCAAATACCATTGCCAGTTTGACTTGGGCAGCAGGCTCTGCACCAGCAAACGGGAGGGAATTCTGTTTGTTGGATATCCTGTTGGTAAAGCCAACACTCCAGGATGCTGGCATGGCAGGTACCACTTGCTAAACACGCACAGTTATGAAGTAGCACTGCAGCTGCCTGTGTGTCTGCTTGGTTTCACCAGTGTCTGGATTTAATTTGTAATGCCTCAGCATAAAACACCAGGTGGAATAAAGGGAGAACACTTCTGTTGGAAAACACATTTCCACAGCTCGCAACCAGCACTGCTCAGAGTCCCTGTGGACACTCCTACCCATTCTCCCTCAAGTCAGAGGTGAATTCAAATCATAGACCTTGGCTTACAGGAGACCCCTCTGAAGGAGGTAGAGAGCCAACAGCAAGAAACCATGCAAGGTTGTGTGCCAGGGCAAAAGTGCAGGATGCTGAGCCCCGCTGGGGTGCCTCGCACCGGCAGTGTCAATTCAAGCTGGAAGAGTCAGTACGCTGTACAAATGTGCTTGGGAATGGGAGATGTCCCCAAAGATGTCAGAAAGCAGGCTTGGTACTTCTTTAACAGGAAAAGAACACAGTCAGCATCCCAAGGAGGGAAAGGATCTGGACACATCATGTGAAGGATGGGACTCATCCCCAGCACACGGCGCTGTTTCAGCCCTGCAGGACAGGCTGAGGACACGGTTTGCCCAGGGAGTGTCCCACAGGGAATGGTGCTGAGCTGCTCAGTGCACATCCTGCTCAGGGTATCGTGTGGTTACTGTCAGGACCCTCCTGGCTGAAAAGCAGCAGATTCACTAACTGGGCCAAAAGGAGCTTCTTCAAAGAGATGCAGCAGGAAATGTGCTATTTTTGTTTTCATGGAAATCCCTCAAACTGTGTCGGGACTGTGAGGATCCCCTCTTTCAATGAGAAAGAGACATGGGATATTTCTACCTCACAGTTTTGGCTTTTTTGTTATAAAAATGTAAAATTTAAATAAATATAGGTTTGTTAGTCCAAAAGAGAGAATCTGGGATGTGGAAGAAAAGGATGCTAAGAACACAAATAGATTCTTAAACTCCATGAGTGCACAGGATTTTTTCATAGAGGAAAACTCCTAGGGCAGGACGCATCCATGGGTACATAAAGGCTGCCCTTGCTGTGAAGCAGGGACCAATCCGCAGTAGTGTCTTTCTCTAACAGAGTTAAAACACTCCCTCCACAATCAAATATGTGTAACAATCAAATTATTAATAAGAACACTAATAAATAGCCACAGGTAACAACATCCAGTAATTTGGAAGTGGAAGTTGTAGGATGCAGCAGGCACACACACCCGTCACTCGTCCATTTTTTTCCTAAAAGATACAAAAATGAATCTTCTTTCAAGTATTAAAAAAATAAGTTAATTGACATAAAAGGGTCAAAGTGACTGAGGGCCCAGGCAGGTCTTAAGCTTTGTTTCCAATGTGCAAAAACAAAATACAGAGGAAAAAAAAAAAATAAGAACACTGAAAAGTCTTAATGGTGGTTCAGTCACTTAAGGGCTTCTCCCTTTTAGGGGCCTAATAACCAGGGAATGCTGCCTGGGAACACCCCTGCCCCAGCACACACTTACCACTGTCCCACAGCAGTATTTTCCAGTGTCAAAACAGTCACAATAAAAAGAGAACAAGGAAGCCCACCAGCCTCTGAGCTGTGGCCATGCAGACTAAGGCCAGCAGTAGCTGTCTCTCCAGTGTGTAGCAAAGCAGATGGGCATCTTCCCTCTCTCTTCTGCTCCCCTTGCTCCCCACAAGAAGATTTAGGAGGCTAAAGTAGGGAAAGAGTCCACTGATGCCCACTTCTCTCCAAAAACCAAGAGGCAGAGAGTTCCATCACACATAGCAGTATCTTCTCTGTCTTGTACTTCTTCATATCCATGCATAAGGATCAACTGCAGGTTTCTTTGGTGGGGAGGAAGACTAAAGCAAAGAAGGAGTTGCTCTGGGCTTCTGGAGCTCTCTTGACAGCTGACTCCACTGCTACAGGCTGCTGTGGTTTTTCAGGAAGGGTTGCCACTTCCCTCCCTTTTATTAGAACTGGTGTAGTAAAAATGGGAAAGGAATGGACTGCCTTAAATCCAGTGTAGTTAAGGGTACTTCTTTCCCTTAACCTCCTTCCCCACACATGGATTATTCCCCCCTCCCTCCTACCACACACACAAAATATGATCCATCGTACAGGACCTCATGGAGACTCCACAGTCTCAACTCATTTCTTCAGCTTGGCTTGCAGACATGTAAAACTTAAGCTTCTGGAACCCACACACTTATCAAAAGGCTTCTGAGTGCTTCAAACCAAATCTCTGCATGCTGTTGGACCCTTCGGAGGTTTCCCCTTCAACATCTTCCTATCCATGTAATTCTGGCAAACTCAGGGTAGGCCAACTGGAAACACAGACCAGCAGAGGTAAAGGTATTAAGCTCAGGACCAGTTCAAGCTAAAACCTTTGGAAAGCATGACTGCCTCCAGGTCCTTGTCTTCTTCTTTTTCTCGAAGCCGCTGCTCCTCAAGGAGAGCCACAAGGGAATCTCTCTGCTCCACTACTTCAAGCATTTCATTCAGGATCCTCTTCTCTTCTGAGAGCTCCTCATCTGTCTTCAGATGATCTGCAGAGATATTCAAAACTATCAGCATACACAAGGCTAGAAATACACACATACAATCCATGAAATATTCCCTTTTGCTCTCACCTTCTACTGCCATCCTCTCACGGAGCTCCTGCTGCAGCCGACTCTGCCTGTCTTCCAGTTCTAGTTCCCGAGCACTGAAAAGAAAAAGCAGAAATCCAAGTTCCAGGTATATTAAAATGCTGCATACAGTGCTTCACATTCATTCTCTGTTTCTGCTCCCTTTCTAGATATCTGCTGTGCATTTTACCAGTCTTGTTTGGAATAACTCTTAAATAACTTGAGATACAAAACTGTATTTTTAGCATTTCAGGTTCTTTGCCTTCAGCTACAAGTGCAATGCTAAAAGTGGAGCAAACGAAATACAGAACAGAGTCAAAGAGCAAATAAACCATAAACCTGCAAAGCCTCTACGTATCCCCTGCTACTTCCCACTCTAAAACTAAAGTTACTGATTAACAAATTACTTATTACTTAAGGACATTGCAAACATCACCTTGGGACTTCCTGCCACTAAGGCCATCAGCTTCCACATTGCTAAGATGAGCTGACACACTCCAAAATGAATTTCAGTGAATTTGTACAATAGGAACAGAAAAAACCCCTGATTTCATTAACAGGAAAACACTTTTACCATCTGAGCCCACATGAGAGGCACTGGGGTCTCACTACAGGCAGAAAAGAGGGCCACATGGCAAAGGTGACTGAATTTAATGCTTTTGGCTATGCTGAGATCACTTTCACAAAACCCCACGTTATTTTTGCACAGCTCAAAAGCACTTGCATAATGTGTTTTACACAAGAACAGGATGAGAAGGGCTCACATACCTGTACTTCTGCATGTGCACAAATAACTGGAACTTTCATCCCTTACCACTATTATTCCTTCTTCTGCCACTCCTCTAAAATGTACTTGGATTCCTATCTCAGCCTAAGAGGCTAACCCCCTGGCCTTACCAGGAAGGCAATACTGACAGATCTTCCACTACTACTTATGACAAAATCCCCATTTTTTCACTCACAATATCATCAGTTCAGACTCGTAGCGAACCAAGGCATTCTTCTCCTGCACCAGCTTGAACCACTCCTGCATCAGCTTGGGGTCATCCTTCTTACCCATGCCTGCCAAGAAAGAAACCTGGTAAATTTTCAGGTAATGCCCTGCAATCCTTACAAGTCCAAACTGCAGAAACATCAATGGGGCAAAATGTGCAAAGAAAGCCGAGCAAGATGCTGCCAGAGCACTCCCAAGCCGGGTCCGTTCAGTTTGCCTACAGCACTCAGTTGAGTGGAAGTCATCTCCAAAAGGATTCTCTTCTCTTTGGAGCCTACTTTTATTTTTTTTGTTTCTGATATTCTTGGATTACTCGTTTCTTCCTCACTCTTACTGCAGAAAGCCCCAATTTCTATGAGTGTTTAACTTTTCCTTTCATTAGCAAAATTTTATAGATGCTCATGCCAGCTACTTAAATATATGCTCATCATAAAAGGATTCAGTTGCCACTCCATGTTTTACCTGCATTTTCTGCAATTGCATGTCCACAAGTTTTTCTTTTACTAGCCAAAAGTAACATCTTGTCTCTTCTTTTTCCAACAGTTAAGTAAACCTTTTCTGACTGCTCCTCCTAGCCACACATACCTATTCATCTCTCTGCACAGTGAACACAGAAATTAATTCTACTGTACTGCATACCAGTGCTAGAAAGAAAAGGAACCCCCAGACACATTTGCTAGTATGAAAGAAGAATAAAGAAGCCTTGGGCCTTGACCACTTAGTAGAGAGCTTTTAGCTGGTCCTTTTGCTTTAGAAAAAACTCCTAAACTTATTCAATAGTCCACTGATGAGTCCTGTGTCTGTCAGGAGTCATGTGGAATAAATGCAGAAAGCTGTTCCCAAAGCCTTCTGTTGATATTTAGCAAACACAAGAGCTTACCAAGGAGGCTCCTCCTGGCAAGCTCTTGGTCTGGGCCACTTATTCCACACTGAATCAGCTGCATCTGAATGCTGTGACTTATGTCAGACCCCGTCAAGGCCTGTGGCAACCTTCCTGCCTATGTGGAAGGGGCAGCAGGAGCAAAGCCTCAAATCAAGCTCAACAGCACTTTTGGATTGCTGCATCCCATCAGCTGGCACTGCACGTGACCTAGACATCCCAAGGTAACTAACATCCCTGTCTCTGCTTGTTATTATGGGCATGTACCTCTGCATCACGAACAAAAGCTCTCAAACAGTCCACCTAATGCTAAAATAATCAAGCAGCAAGCTTACTATTCAAACTCTATGACACAGACACATCACAAATACCACATTAACAGCTATTTAAATCAGACCCGTGCCCTACCTCACCCTCAGTACATCAGAGAAGCACTGCCCTGCAGTTACACAAGGGAGAGCCTACAACTCCTAGTAAGCTGCAGCGTGGGCTGCCTTTCACCTGCCCTTGGAAAGGTGTGGTGCCAGCCCCTCGGGGAATACCACACCCGGCTGTACCACCCTAAGAGCCCCCGGCTCTGTGGACTTTGTACCAGTGTGTTGCTCAGTTCCAAGCATTCCTTTCTGAGCATCTCTGCACAATATGCCCACGTGGCGACAGGAGAGGGAGACTGTAACATGCAGATGTCCAGTGCTGTGGCGCCATGGAAACACTGGGAAGTCTCCCCTTCCTTTCCGATGCCAGGATGTATAGAAAACAAATGCCTCTAAGAAAAAGCCAAAAACACAACGCTACTGACCTATGAAATACGTAAGTAGTTTTAAACAGCCAATGAGTAGAGGAGTAATGGGAGGATTGGAAAGGGAGCACTGACAACTGATGTGAGGGAGCACCATGGAAAGCAGATAAGTGGTTAGCAAAATTACACCATGAACACACATAAAACAACCCCTTCCCCATGCCTTGGCAATGGACACTCCACAGCAAACTCCGTTTGGGATCGTTAAAGAATGCACTCAGCAAGACAGATGAGGGAAAACTAGTCTCACTTAAGGTCTGTTGGTTTTTAAAGTTCAAGGATGTTTTTCAAATCAGTCCTTATAAAGACACAGTATTCCTTTAATCCCTATATGCTAATTAAAAGGCTATATTAAGGAAAGAGATTGTCATCCCTTACCCCACCTTCCAAACATCTCTCAGGAGGAATAGAGAAATTGAAGCCACCAAATGAAAATAGAAACTTTTGAGTGTGACACTTCTGGTCCCACAGCTGTTGCCCATTGTCCCTCCCAGTCACTGCACCTTCTCTTGCACAGCTGGGACTAGCAAAAGGGATACTGTACCTTTAACAGCTTGCCACAGGCTCAGAGAAGCTGGTTACCAGGTAGCTACAGACAATGCTGGTTTGGGGACACAGCAAGAAAAGAGCTGGGGGCCTTGTGGTCACTAGCTGGCTAGTGCTGCTAGGACAACCCAGCTGTGGGCAGGGAGGACACGGGGTGTGTGAGGTTACGTTACCTTCATGGGCACAGCAAGGGCAGAAGGAGAGAGGTCTACGACGTGGTGTCCCGGCATTGGGCTCAACTTCAATAGGACCAAACGAGGAAGAGGAAGAGGCAGGAGAGGAAGAGGAAGTTGGAAGTGGAACGGAAGAGGAGGAAAGGGGTGAAATAAAAGACAAGCAAAGGACAAAAAGCATAAGAGTGAGAAAGAAAGGAAACACAAGAAGAAAAGAAAAGAAAAAATACAAGAAATGGAGAAGCAGAAACAAGGGATACAGTCTACAGATGAATAATGTCCCTCATAAGCACAGATAACAGGTAAGAGGCAGACTGAGGTACTGAGCTGTACAAATACCAGGCAGGTCACTGTTACTGCACTTTTCCTAATGTACAGTTTTCAGGTGCAAGGTCTTTACCCAAAAGGTTTGTGACTCAGATGTCAGGACGAGTAGAGATATATATTTGACTTCTGCTGATAAACGTCAGATTTCAAGCAGGGTTACAGTAAGTCTCACTTGCATGCATAAGACACCAGCTGTGAGCAGCCATCCTACCTTAAGCTCTCAGGACCATGCTCTTATCACCGTGGCAGCATCCACTGATGGTAAGAGTGTCCTTTGTAATGGAATAGAATGTCTTCAGACAGGAAACGTCACAGGGAGAATCTGATTACCATGGAACCAGCCTGCCAGGATCTGCTGTCTCAAGTGTGGTGAGTGCCCATGCACCCCACTGGACTGTTAGGGGTGCTTAGGGGAGAAGAGGCTTTTACAGGGATAAAGTGATTCACATCAGGGCCTGCAGGGGCAGTGACTGACTGAAGACTTTGCAGAGTTAAACCAGTAAATTTAAAGCTCTCCCTTGGCGCTCTCATTCCACAAAGCATTTTAAAACTTACAAGTCCTGTTAGTATCAGTGACTTACTGAATCTTTACCATCTTTTCCATCAGCCAGTGCAGGACAAACATTTCTCATCTCTCAAAAGGTTCAGCTGCTTTAACACCATGAATTTGCTTTTCAGCTGTACTTAACATTACAGAGATAAACAGTAGGCAGTAACCAATATCACTAACAGTTACAGGAGAACATGCACCAGGGAGATGATGAACTCTGGAATGTCAGAGCTACCAGAATGGAACACTTCCTGGGCTCAGGGCACAGCTGCATTTATAAAGAGGAGGCATTTCTGTGTTGGGAAAAGGCATAAACTCCACAACAACAGTGTGGTAAGAATAACACTCATTTTGGAGAAGTCAGCAGAGTTTGATGTTTGTGGTTCCAAGAAAGCTCTACAAAATTAGAGTACCAGTGAAGTGGGAAGGCTTTAGAAGGGACCATCACAGAACTAGACCAGCACACAGAGGACACACTGGAGCAAGAGGGAGAGCACACCAGCCTCAAAGCCCATGACTGAGCAGCACGGCTTTCTCAGAAGAAGAAACCTCTGCACTGGGAGCAGGAAGGGGCAACATTAGGAGAGTTACAAATAAAGCATCATACCAACACTGGTCGAGATCAGGTACCAGAACATTAATGACAGCTGTTCTGAATTTTCCATCGTCTTCATTTAAAATAGAAAAATACTAAGGCTTTTTTTCCTACAACTGCCATTTCACAGATCAGGTTATAAAAGCAAAAATAAACATGAAAAACCCCAAACCACAAAGGTACAGTGAAGAATATGCTCCCACACAAAGCAGAGCATTTAGTGCATGATACTTGTTAAATATTTTTTATTTCCCATCCTATCTTATTCAAAATTAATTCTTTCAGCTAAAGGCTTTAATACTCTAAACTTGGTCTAACCACTTTTTTGAGGGTGGTCAGGGAGATGAAGATTTAACTATATGGAAAAATCCACTTCTTTCAAGGTTTGAGATTTCATTCAGAACTGGAGGCTGGGGGATTTGATTTATTTCAAGCCATGGACATAAGAGACTTGGTGAGGAACTTCCAGTTTTCCATATTTGAGCTGAATATAAATATCCAGTATGTGATAATGTCATTCATCTCATTGTGAAATGGCCACAAACTCGTAGCTTTTGCCATCAGTAAGCAAGTGGACTGATCTCCAGTAAAAGCCTCCAGGGATCACATAGCACCTGACTAATACAGAGCTCACTCCCCACAACTGTATTTTCCTTCCTTGCTCTGTTATCTTCCCACTCTTGTCTAAAGAAAATTTGTCCTTGAATCAAGTTACAAAGTCCATGGTATTTACACCAGTCTTGCTACTAGAAAAGTCAACATGTTTTTTCAGCAAGGTAATAAACATAACCTTTGCAATTCAGATCCTTTGCAGCTACTCTAGATGTAAATTACAGTTAATTACATCGGTGAATACAGGTTATGATCGTTGCAATTACTTTGGAAACAATTTCTGCCTAAAGTAGGGTTATTAGCAAGGCTTTAGAAAATCTTCCTTATGTATTGGAGGTCTTAACAGCAAGAACAAAATGCAACCTGAAAACTTACTTCCCATGGTTCTGTAAAGCTTATTTCATGGCTTATTGCTCCAGAAGCCATTACTAATCCTAGAGTAAATACTATTATTATTTTATTATTATTATTCTTATTACTACTATTATTGTGTTGTTCAGAGAAGAGAAATCACCTTCTAGTCTCATTAAATTATAAATAAGATCATCACTGCAAGAAAATTATTCTAGATGTGGAGCCAGGGCCAAATAGGGAAAAACCCACTTGTTGTGCAAATTAAAAAAACCTCAACAAACCTGACGCCCCTTTCTGTTTAAGTCTCCTTCACCACCAAAAATATACTTGACACAGGTCTTTACCCACAACATGGAAAGAGTGCTGCTGGCAGCAGCAACACTCACTGAAGCAGTTTGTTTGGAAGGAGCTGAAGGGCAAGAGAAAAACTATTTCTGTGATCATTCCCTTCTTAGGTTCCTCTTGTGCTGCCAGCAAGTCAAAGGTGTGATTATAGCCTCTGGACAGAAAATTACCAAATTTTTCACCAGAGGGATAAAGCTGCCAATACGCTGTCAGTCAGGAGTTGCTCCCTTTCAGTGCCACAGCCTGAAACTCTTTTGTGTAAAGCCTTGGCAGCAGAGCTCAGCAGCCCAAGCTGCTGGCAAGGCAGAGCATGGTTCAGAGGCAGGAGCTGCAGCCCCAGGAAAGGAATGTGCCCCAGTTCCTGAGCATACTGAACATTCTCGAGAGACAGAAGCTCTGCCTTGCACACCAGACACACCCCATCAATAACATGACTGAAATTACCTTGCTTCTGTGTAAAAAAGTCACAAGAATGTGACTTTTTTGAGGGATTGCAGACTTTTCTACAGTGGTGGAAACCAAGAGCCAGGTCAAGAATAAAAACCATAGCTTCAAAGTCTCTTCAAAACAAGGACCAGAAATTGTATAGCCACTACGAAAATATACTTTAATTTTCACTGTACATCATTCCTTGTTACAGAAGCTACACTGGACTGTTGCACTCTTTTCTAATCTTTATTTACCTCTTGATTAAGGAGCAATTGTTCAGAATGGTTTTGTCCTTTTCCTCTCTAGCTCCATAACACTTCTTCACAATCAGAAGCACAGTGGTCCAAATGATCAATCAGGATGAAGAAAGCACAGCACAAAGTTTGGGGTGGCAAAGCCCACTGTCCCCAAGCTACAGCTAACACCCATTCCCTTCATTGTTTTCCCCTGTTTTTTTGATATGAGAACTGGGATGATTTCTGAGAAGTGATGAGGCACTGCAAGTTAAATTGACTTGAACAGATACACCACAGACCAAGTGAGATCACATCCTTCACAAGCTTTGCATCCAAAGACTTTGATTTCTCTATTGTTGACTAATCATGGTTTGGAAAACAGCAACACTGGACAGGAAACCCAGCTCTGAGGCCAATCTCAGTTCTGTGGCACTTGCCCTCACAAGCTAAAAGCACAACACTTTGGAAATTTATTCTGCTAACAAACTTCATGCCTTATTTATCAGGAATACTACAAGCTCTGATTTTAAATCAGTGCTTAAAATATGGATCAGTCCAAAAGAGATCAGTAAGTCAAACAGCAAACGTCCTCTTTTCCACCCCTAAAGAAAACCAGGCTAAGGTCAGAAACCCAAGTACTGAAAAATAAAGTATTCTAACTTTACTGTTTGGTGAAGTTGTTCAACAGCAGCATTGTTAAAAACCAAGGATGCAAAAAGCCATCTCTTGGAGAACAGCACCCACAGAACTGCAGGCTGAGAGCAAGGATTTTGGACAGATGTCCCACAAGCACATCACAGTTTATTAAATCTGGGTCAAACACAATATTATCTACAGTACAATCACTACAAGAAACCTGGGGAAAACTCACAGAGCACTGGAAACCATGTAAATTGAACCACCTTTATTTATCCAGCAGAAGGTGGGGGAAAGGCAGGGAAGGGAAGGAAAAAAAAAATGGGGAAAGCAATGGATGGAGCAGAACACATACACACAAACGACTCCACAGAAGCCTTCTGCTTGAGCTTGAGGCACTTCAGAATGCACTCTGAACACAGTCCTGCACTGACCCTGTCTCCCAAGACTGTTGTTTTTGTGTGCAGACAGAAGCAGGTAAATGGCAATTGCCTAACAAGTACTGGTACTTAACAAGTTCTGCTTATCAAGTGCTCTTTCCTGCTCAAAATTTACAGCAAAGAAAACAAGTTACCAATTCACTTCAGTGTCAAAAACAGCTGCAGGCTGCAAAAACAATGTTTATCTTACAACTCCACTCTCCTTTCAGAAGAGCTGTGTTTGCCAATCACAAGAAATAGGACAGATCCCACTCGAATATATCAGACTCCAGCCTTGCAGAGTCCGACCTGCAAGACAAAGTAAGCTCAAATGTTTTGAATAAGTTAAAAAAAGAAAAAGTGAAGTCATTGTAGAGTGTGCTTCAAACAGAGTACAAAGATTTTAAAAACACCCAAACAATTGCAATTCCCTGCCTTGTTTACCTAATGTTCATAAGGCTCTTGTCAAGAAGGGAGAACGTGTCTGAAATCAACGCTATCAAATGCACCAGCTCTCCTCCCTACATCCTTCTTGCCTCTCTTGGCAAACTCCAGCCAAGCAAAATGCAAGATGGGAGTGTGTGGCTGTTTATTTAATGATTCCCTGCTGTGTGCAAGGAAAAGGAAGCTGCTCACTTGAACACAGAGGAAACCATGGAGATACTTTGCAGAGGCAGACAAGGAGCCAATGGGTTAGAAGGAATTGAGGCTGGGACTAGAGGAGGCAAGGGGACTAATGGAGAACAGACAAACGAGAGGGAAAAAGGGTAAGGGATGAAAGGAGAAGGCATATTTGAGAAGAAGGTAGGACCTAAAATTTACAGCCAAATAATGCTGGGCAGAAGAGGAAGCAGGGCCCAGAAATTTTGGAAGAAGTCCAAAGGCTGGGATTTGGACTGTGGAGACTGTGTCAGTGGGAAGACGAGACCAGGAGTGGCTAGTGGAGAGAAATAGGACATCTGAAGGGCAGAATGCTAGGATTTCTTTGTCAAGAAGGCAGGATTAAAATTAAATGTCTGAGAATGAAAATGGAAGTGGGGTAAGGAGCTCTGGATGAAATAGGATCAGGACACTGACTGTCTCAGAAGAGACAAAACAATAGGACAAAGTATATATCCACCAGAACAATGCATCCTTCCACTGTCTGGCTCAGAATCCATATTTTCAAGTCTCACTAGTCCACTGCTGCCAACAAACATCTATAAAATCCACTGATTGTGCCCCATTTCCTCACCATAGGGATTTATCCAGAAGATGACAACCTAGTGTTGCTACCAATTACTCCATAAGGACATGAGACAGCTCTCTGTGGTGGATCTGAAGGTTATAAATCTGTTGATATATCAATATAATATAAAGTCTTAATTTCAGTTGACTTTGCAACCTCTGCAATGCTCTTTTAACCACACCACGCATACAATATCCACACAGGAATAATTACTCAGATTTGAAATGTGACCATCTGTAGCATGAAATGAAACATCTGCGTTACAGTAACGGTACAGAACATTTCAGAACAGGAAGAGAGGATTATGACATCTGAGCAGAGCAACAGAGCTAGTTAAGATAGCAATCTGTAATCCTACACACTGGAAGTTGGGCAGGATGTCAGGAGGTTGCCACTCCCCTTGCAGAAGTTGTTGCCCAATCTGTAACAATTAAATTTTACCAGCTGACAGATAACTTTCCAAAGTGCTTTGCAATTTTTGTTAATATTCTATGACAACATGACTAGAGTCATGCCCATGCCTCAGAGCCATGGGGTGTCCATAGAATCATTAACTGTGCAGCATCCAAGCTGCGTGCAGGGCTCAGCAGGACCTCCAGGGATTTTAATGGCACTCCACTCAGATGCAGCATCCTGCACAGACATGTTAATCTTGAAGCTGAGCTCTGTATCTGCCACCTGAGCTGACAAGTATCACCAGAGCAATGTATCCCTTCTGGCAAAAGTGTTCTGGCAGCCCCAAAAGCAAATACAAGCAAATTACAGAGGCAACAAAATAATACTATAAAGCCACATACTCCAGGCTATACTGGCTCACTGCATTTAAAGGGATACTGCCCAATATAGTTTCTTTAATATTTGTTTTGAAAACAGTGGTTTTGAAACGAGCAGAAATTTGGTAGAGTTTTAAGATGTATCAATCATTTAAAAAATAATCATGAATATTGCCTCTGACTGTTGGAAGCTCAAGTGACTGAGTCACCATATAAATAAAAGCAGCCTGTTCAAAAATGAGCACTCTGAGATGACTGAGCTCAGAGAAATAGAAAGGCAAACACGCAAAGAGATAAACAGTAAATTCCATTTCCAATTAAGATTTTCTGCAGCACAGCACATTTTTTGAAATGACAGTGTCCCTTTAAGTGAAGAGGATTTTGCTTTTCTTAAAGGCACTATTAGTGATTTTGATGGGATCGCTGTCTCTAAAGAGGCATTAGGAGCAGAGGCAGGAGGAGGGAGAGGTGTAGTGGAGATAGCATTAAATAGGGATAAAGGTCTGTTAAGTGTAATTCAGCATCAACCCTTTTACAGCTCCTACTCTATGCACATGTGAGTATGGGCCAGCCCTGGTGGGTAAATCAGGAAGAGGCTTCCAAAGTCTCTCTGCAGGAGATAGCCCAGGAAAGAATGCCAGAGGGACTGAACAGTGAATGAAGCACTGGGCTAGCAGAGGACTATCACATCAAAATTAGCACGGGGGAACTGGGCAACAAATTAGATCTACTGAGGAGGAAAGTCTTCCATTCTGAAACTTGCACTTGGGTGGATATTCTGAACTCAGGTGGATGTTCTTCAGTGAAAGTCTATTGTGCTGTCACTAATTCACAACAGGTAAGTACAGGCAGATACTGTGTGAGACAGCCTCCCTGGAGCAGGAGAAAAAATGGCTGTTAAAAACCCAGGCAAGATTATATCTGAAGGATCAATGATTATATCTGAAGGAACACAATGAAATCAGGGAAGACTCGCAGGGATGTATCTTGGATCAGGCCTAGGGCGTGTGGATCTTTCCCTCTGCAGAGCTGGTCTGCAATGCAGTCCCTCAAAAAAACACAGCTTAGATCAAGCAACTTTCTACTCTGAAAGATAAACTAAATGAGACTCTCAGATAACAAGGGAACCTAGCAGAGTTTGCTTTCTCTTGGATCTGCTGACAGACAGACGTGTTCACTTCATAAGAACAGATTTTGGGTGGTTAAACTAGAGAAGAAAATTTTAATTTTCAAGATAGGCAAACACTAATCAAATGTCATTTGCAACCCAAAAGTTAATCACTTACTAAGGGACTCAGAGAGTAACATTAATTAAAGCAAGGGCAGGACCATGGTATAGAGTGATGACCAGATTCTCAAGTGAAAATGAGAACTAAACACTGTAATGTGTGTTCAGCACTAAATGGGGCATTAAAGCAACAGCATAGCAAGAAGCTTAATAGCTGTGTAATGATGCAAACTGGATTCCAGCAAAAATGACTGGAACTCTTAACAGCAGATGCTTTTCTGACCTTACAGTAAGACAAGAAAGAAGACATCTCTGTCATCTGCAAGTGTTTTTGAAGTCCCTTGAGGGAGCATTTTTGTTTTGTTAGATCAACAACACACTGGCTTTTTTGGAAGGAAAAAAAAAAGCCTCAGAAGGGCAAGATGGAGGCAATAGCATAACTAATCTTTGACAGTGCTCTTTGCTCTTGCTGTCCCCCTTAAAATACTTTCCTACAGAAAACTTCAGTGACAGAGCTGGACTTTTCAAGGGAGAAATAAAAACCAGAATGACCTTCCACTGCTAGCAGGGAAGGTGGCTGGAGTGAAAACACTAAGCAAATTTAGACAAAATCAGCACTGTGAAAAATAGAAGAGGGAGCCTTACACATGGTTTGTGGAACATGCCAGGATCTCCTGCTCCTGAGCTGGAAAAGGGGTTCTGCTATCAGCAGTCATGTGCAAGGGCTGTTTCCTCCTGTTTGTGAGCCAAGGATGGGAGAAGTAGGTGAAGGGAGGGTGGGGAGGAGTGTCAGCAGGGTTAGTGTCAGCAGGAGGTTCAGCCATACATACCACCCAGATGCAAGTCGATGAGGTCACTGTAATAAGACTCTCCCCAATAGTCTACAACAAGGAATTGGTGAAGACAGAGTTATTGAGTCAGATACCCACCCTGGCCCCATACAATCAAAGCAATATATGAGAAAGACATAGAAACAAAAAAAGGCCACAAGAGACAGGCAGCTATACACGTGGGCACACACACATACATAGATACAAACACTGTATGTCTTTCTTTCTCTGGATATGTACATATATGTACACACACACACAAACATATCACAAACATATATATTGGGAAGATGAAGAGAAAATTTCCAGCAGGCAGGCAAGGACTTCCAAGGGGAAAAAAACCAAGTTTACACAGAGACACTTCACCTATTTGTGTTTGCAGCAGTACCTGTCGCTGACGTCTCTCCTGTTCTTGCTGAGAAAAGCAGAATTAATCCTGTTGCTTTGGAGCTGAGCAATATGTCAGAAGGAAACTGTGATTTCTTAGGACAGCTGCAGGAAAGGTGTAAGGGTTGATTTCCTGGAGGTGAGTGAGGATGGTGTATGGCACACAGGGGGGAGGCACTGAGTGCTGACACGAGTGGCAGACGCTCAGGCGTGGGGAGATGATTGTGTGCTCCTGCTGAGGCAGTCTCTGTGCCAGGGGAGAACTGCACAGCAGCTTTCAGGAGAGAGATGTGCCCTTCCACAGCTGCTAGAGACAGGTGCACCACGGCTCCAGCACTGTGGAACATTTCATAGGGAGGAGACAGATGGAAGTACTGAGAGCAATATTTCTCACTGCATATAATTAATTCGATGTAAAGAGCTGGCTTTTAAACTTTTCAGTATTGATCTGACAGTAGATGTTTTCCAAGCTCTTAAAAATAACTATCAAGGTTTACGCTAGAGAGAATAAAGGAAAGGTTCTGGAAATTTCTGATTTGACATATTTTTAAGTTAATGATTGAAAAAAAAGAAAATTCCCAGAGAAAATCCAAGTCATTAGCATGTCCAAACAGGCGAATGCACTATCACCCAAAGCACTGTTGCATTAGTGATATTCTATTACATTAATTAACTCATTCAAGGTGTCTCTAGGATACCACAGAAAACTGAGACATTTCTTCACTGAGATCCTACTTTACCACTGTAGGGAAATACCACGATGGCACAGGAAGGGGGCAGGGAGGGAAGGAAAACAAGGGATGAAGCAGCTCAGACCACCTGTATATGACAAACTTGCCCCTGCAACAGAGATTACACTGCCACCTGAAACAGAGCTTACCCTCCCAGTCATTCATTCTTGCTATGGATGCAACTACCAAAGGCTGAGATTTTCAAAGATAATCACAGAGAACACATTAAGGCAATTAAGTAATCATAGATTGTGAGATTTTTCTGAATCAGAAACTAATTGTTAGATTGAGCATTCAGCTTTTGAAAGAATAAAAGGCCAACTGTGTCATGCCTGAGGCTGAGCTAATTAAAAAAAAAAAGACAAGGAAGTAACCAAGAAGGTACAATTATTTTGTCAGCATTAAATTTGATGGTAACCTCCAAAATTTTTCTGAGTCTGATTAGTTGAAGAGCACGTATCACCCTATAAAAATTCCACCTTGACAAATAGCAGATAACGTGTGAAATTCCTGAAAAGAATATTGAGATGCCTGTACCTATTGCTAGGACCTAAAGCTGTAACCTCCCAGGAAAACAGCAGGTAATCACTGTGAAGAATTTATTGACAATCTTCTCAGTATAAGTTACTTGCCAATAATGTATTAAGGATGATGTAAAATGGACAGAAAGTAGAAACAAAATTATTCTAAGTAAATAATTTTTTATCTATAGAATTGGTTTTTGTTATTACTAGTCGAACTGAAAAACACTTTTTTTCTAAAAATGTAAAGTGGTCCAGACATGAGGGATATGAGGAATTAAAGTTAGTGGAAGATCTCTACAAAAGAAAAATTTGCAATTCTTTACAGACAGGAAAGATAAGTAAGGAGCAATATGCCAGAAGATGATAAACTACATAGATGGTCCTGTCTGTCTTTTTCTATAACAGAAAAAGAAAAGAATCATTGCAAGTTAAAGAATTCTGTTTCTTCTGTCTGGAATTTCAAGGAGTAAGAACTTAATAGTAAGAACTACTATTACATTACCCAAAACTTCATATTTAAATGCTGATCAATAAGTGATTTTTTCTTTCTCTGCAGGGAAGGAACCTGAAAATCCCACTCATTACAGAACCTAATACATTGTTCCAGAACAGTTAATACTGACTGCTGCCTATGGAAGAGCCATTATTTTGATGCTGTACTGGAATCCTTCTCTATTTATGTGAACAAAGTGCACAGCAGACATATCTCCCAAGCTCCTCTATTTTTTCTCCGTGTACAATATTATGAAGAGATTTTTATTTTTTTAGATTGCAATACCACTTCACATGCTGCCTCTCCCTTTTTGAACTCTTGTTTATATGGTTTCATTAGGGGAGGGACTGATTAGAGACAAGAGCAGGACTCCTCACCCTCACACAGCAGTCCTTGCTGAATGTCGTGGTCATTGTTAGGTCACAATGCAGATGACAGAAAAATGATACCTTCCTCTTGAATAATTACTGGATATTGCAGGCAGAAATTAACTTTATGGAATGTGATACCACAGGTCTCAAAAAGAAGGAATTCAGTTATTTTTATTGCAAATATATGTAAAATATCTGGAAAAGAAGAAGTTGAGGGGAACCTCATTGCTCTCTACAACTTCCTGAGAGGAGGCTGTAGCCACGTGGGGGTCGGGCTCTTCTCCCAAGTAACAAGCAACACAACGAGAAGAAATGGCCTCAGGTTGTGCCAGGGGAAGCTTAGATTGGGTATTAGGAAACATTTCTTCATGGAAAGGTTTGTCAAGCCCTGGAACAGGTTAGTGGTGGAATCCCTCCACTGGAGGTATTTCGAAGACGTGTGGATGTGTCATTTTAGAGAAATGGTTTAAGGGTAGTGTTGGGTTAATTGTTGGACTCATGATCTTAGAGATCTTTTCCAGCCTAAATGATTCTATGGCCATGCAAGGGGACCTAGAGAGGTGAAGCATGGAATTGATTTATAATCTTGTATTTCAGTCAACACAGATCAGAACATGCTTTTTTTATCCACCCCAACAGAATGTGTTTCTGGCTAATCCCCTGGAATAAGGGGAAGAATTTAGGATGGTGAATTCTTTATGTTACAGTTTAGCTTTTGATAACATATGACCTGTTGATAGAAATACTTTGCAAGAGCAAAGCATACCCTAGAGACTTCCTGAAGAAAAGAGATTCCTTTTGCAAAGCAGAACCCAGAATTTCCCAGTTCTTCTAGGACATTCATCTAAGACTGCTTCTATTTGGGAGAGCTGGGTGTGAGAAGCTCCACATTCTGCAGTATCTCATATAAAACTGTAATTCTTACTCTTGGGTCCTGTTCTGTCCTCTCTGAACATGTTTTAGGCATTCTATGATTCTTCAGTGAGAAAACTCTATCATGAATAATATTCTCTCAGCTGCTAAGGTTTCCCACTTGTGCTGGCACGTCTTACACGAAAGTCATTCAGCAGCTCAATAATCAAGATTATTGATTATTTGGACTTCCAAATGAAAAGAAGCAAAATGAAAAGAACCATTAGAAACAATGGAGGTGGATTTAGTAAGTGCAGCAAGTGGCAGGCCAGAGAACAGAGTGGGGCTACACGAGAACACACAGCATGAGGAAGGAGGCAGCTCAGAGACAGGCATTTGTACAAGCCTGTTTTTTCGGTCCCACAAATGAAAAAAGACAGCTTGATCATAAACATAATGAAGTCCTAAAGACTGTTCTTCACACCTGTAGTACCTATTTGCTTTGGTGAGCACTCAGTCCTGCTTCTCTAGCACACCCTCACGGAGCACCAGACGTACCCAACTCTGGCCGAGCAGGAACTGACAGGAAATCACACCAGACTTTCTCTGGTGTGCCCTCAATGTTTAATCAAGCTCCATCTTTAGAGGCACAGACGTGGCTCTTCAAGCAACAAGCAAACATTTTCTAAACATCTGTTCCACTGTTGCCATTTCTGAACTCTGACCCTTGTGATCAGGTACATAATCCTGGCCTTGTCAGGTACACACACACTGCATTTGCCTGTTGGATATTTGACTCCTTGCAAATTGAGGATTTTTTTTTTCCAAATCATTATACTACTATCAGCATTATCTGAACCAGGTACTCCTCCTCTCATGTGCTTGCCAGATCAGATGACACTCATTTAATTTAATTTCAAGTACACACAACCTTTGTTTTAACAGCTTGACACGGATACCTTGCAGTACACGTGTGCATTTCTGCTCTGCACACCTTGGTCACAAGTAGCCAGTGTGCTGGGCTGTGCAGTGAGGAAGATGTTCTGTGATGGTCCCTTGTAAGGACACTACCTTGATAATCCAACACAATAGAGAAAGCACACACAGTTTCACAGTTATTCCCTTCACATTCAAACAGGGCTGTCTTACTGTGACAACTTTGTGGGAATGGCAGCTGGGAAACCCCTGCACTTTTCTAGCTGTAGGATCCAGTAATATGCAGAAACAGTCAGCCATTAGTAGTAGCTGGAGAATTACCTCCTACACCTCAGGCAAAGTCTCTGCCAATAGGGAAGTCCCAGAATTAGAAGAAACACAGGAAAAACAGGGCCTCAAAAAGATAGTAGAAAAGGGAGAAGGGATTCACATTGGGCTCAGTCTCTAGGCTATAATGGTCCAATTGCCTCTAAAATCCAAACAGCTACGGATTACTGCACGAGCACTTGGTAAGAAAACATGGAAAACCAAACCAAGTTGTGATGGATACCTGCTTCTCCTCGAAGGGCCTTCTCCACAGCAACTCCTCTCTCCTCGAGTTGCCTCTGCTTCTCTTCCACTTGCTCCAACTGCCGCTGGATAATCTGTTCAGAGAAGAATGGAGCAGAACCTCACCAAAGCAATTCTCTTGCTCTGGCTACAGCACACATCCAGCACTAAGACACTTAGTCAGATTTGCCTTTTGAAAAACAAGTATTTGTATTCAACAACACCCTGCTACAACAGCAAGCATCACAGATTCTGGTGACAACATCCTCCCCACCCTGTTGTATCTTATCTCTTAAATTTGCAAACACCTTGATACTCATTTATTTGCTACAAGTCCCATCACCTTCCTGAACACTGAACTGAAAGGTGGTGCTACTTAGTCAGCTGAGCTCCTGCCTTGGGTTTTTGTCAAATCCCATCACCTGTAGATGATGTTAACAGTTTTCCAGCAGACTCTCTGGTAATTAAAGGTTAATTTGTTAACACATCACCCAACAGCATAACCTAGCAAAGCAATGATAGGTGCAGGCATTTTCAGACTTATCACTGTTCCACTCAGTGGGATGGCTCATCCACGTCCAGCTAGAAATGGCATGATTTTTCTCACTGTAAAACTCTCATGACAGATTTCAGCCATCCTTCACTTCTCTGTGGCGTGACATGAAATTAGAAAGAGGGAGCTGGAGCACTCGTGCAGGAAGAGAAGACTCTGCTCTGATACACTCACAGGAATGTCAGGATCAGGGTGCTTTCCCTGAGTTATCTGTGTGCCATGACTGAGAGACACTACCTGAGCTCTGTGTAACCTCTTGAGCTCCTCTTGCTTGGCTTGTCTGCGGGCAGCTTTCTGTACTCGCCGCGTCAGCTTGGCGTTCAGCTCCTCTTCTGTGTAGGCCCTCTGAAGGAAGGAAAAACAGCAGCAGATCTTATTGACATGCTCAGAGATACGGGGGCAGGGATGACCATTTTCTCTTCCAAAAAAAATCTCAGAAGGTGTTCTCTCTTTGCCATGGCTGTGTCAAAAGTCAAGCTTCTGTAGGCAAAGGTGTTCACAGTGCAGTGAGCAACAATTTCAGGATCAAATCAGGAGTGAAGAAGCATTTAAGCCAGCTGCAAAGCTGTGATTTTATGACATCCCACCTCTGCCTTCCACTGCAATATGAAACCTCTTCCCAAAGATCAAACCAGTTTTTATTCTCAGTAATTTTCATTTCTCAATAAATTTAGTCAAATGGATTTAGATAAATCAGTGAGTGCCATATAGAGGGTTCCTCTTGATAGGGGTCCCCTTGATTCCATTTTAAAAGTGGGTAAAGGCTTGTCTGTATGAACTGCTACAGCAGTGTAAGCTAAGAAATTACTATAGACTAATGTAGAATATTGCACCACCAGAAGCTATGGAAAAAGGGAAAAGCTATGTTTATAGAAATACAAGGGTATTTCCTCTTCTTTTCTGTCAGTGAAACTAGTTTAAGAATATGCCTTTCTAACATAACTGAAATTTGGTTTAGAACCTTACCAGATACACTAGTTGGATATATCATAGACTAGAAAGGCTTTCACTCAAGGACTTTTAAGAGTGTCAAAAAAACCCTTGACAACTGCACTAAGTAAACTCCTTTGAAGAAAAAGCCTCTTTTCTCATGTACATGTATGAAAGCTTTAAGGGACTGCTGCAAACGTGTCTCCCACTTCTGGAAAGAGATCTCCTCCACGGACAGTCAACTTCAAGAACAGAATGCTGTGTCAGACCACTCTGAAATTTGCTTGATCTAGTTATTGTACTGCCACATTGGTCAGTCTACCTCTGTTGCTGGTTCTCAGTGAACAGAGTTTAAGGTAGGATCACATCTTAACTAAAAATCCCTCAGGTACGCCATTGGCAAGCACCACTGTTAAAGCTTCAAAAAGCTCACACTTTACTCTTTTTTTAAAACACAAATCCACAATGGTACTCAAATTAGAGCACATGACCTTTCTATCTCGTGTAACACTGTTGTGACTGCAAAGACAGGACAATAAGAATTCCAGAAAGCAGCAACTTCTGCCTTGATTTTAGCTGGATACAGAATTTCACTAAGATTGGAGCCAACTCAGGAATTTTGAAAGCTGCTGATTAAAGTGTGATGATTCATTTGAACTCACATTCGAGGTATTAAAAAAGAAGAATATTGCAAACACATTTAAGTGCCCTGAAAACCAATTTGTTCTGAAGCTCACAGATCACCCACATCACTGTACAGTGGTGATAAACGCATGCATTCCAACCAGACATTTCAGAGCTTAATGCATTTTGGGGAGACATCCTCTACAAAGAATTTGCTGCCCATGTCTGCTAACATCTCAGGCATGCACAGTCAGTGTTGATGTTAGTGCACATGTGGTGCAGAGCTATGGATTCAATGGGTTAATGTATAGGGGGACATGCAACAATGACCAGCTAGTGGGAATGGAGACACTACCTTTGACGAGTATGATCTCTTGAATGCCAAGGCGTGTGGTACATAGATCGACTTTAAAGGGGGAATGGTAAAGGGAGAAAAATAAAAAAACGCACAAAATGAAGCAAAATCAGTTCAACATTGAAAACAGATGCACAGTAATAAAACAAAGTGGTTTTTACACGTAACGAAATTGTGCAAATGCTGAACGTGACCCAGACTGATGAAGCACAAGGGAACTTCTGGCCACAGAATCAAGCTTCTAACACTTTACTGAAGGCAATTAGTTTTGGCAGTCTCCTTGAAGTAAAAGTCAGCTTGGAAGTACCTTTTTCTAGTGGAATTATTTGGCCTTTGTCTACCTGTATGAGTATGAAATTCTGGCTTAAGATTTGCAATAATGGCTTATTTCTGGAACATATTTGGTTTGAACTGGCTCGACCAACTGTATATTACTCTATCACACAACTCTCCATTTACATTCTGATTTAGTCTCTCCTAGAAGTTGTGTTTATTCCAGAGTTTTAAATTATCTCTATTTCATAGAAATTACAATTGACATTTAACCAACATCATAAATCTTGTTCACTGCTTTGTGAACTAAGAAACACCAGATGGGCTCAGAGTGGGTTACGTGTCCTGCAGTAATGGAACCTCCTTGTCTAAAAGGAGAGCCTCCAACGATCTTGAGGAGCTACAATTGGAGGGAGAAAGGAGCAGGAAAAGGAGAGGGAAATCACAACTTATTCTAGCCAAGGACATCCTACACTCCCCTGTACCCAAATATAAGGCAAGGAAAGCCTTCTTAGCCTTATTTGCTAAGAAGAGAGGAAAATTTCCCTTCATGAAATCAAGTCCAGAAGGCATTGTGCCACTCTGGGCAAACAGACAGCATTTTGCACTCTCACATTCAATTAACTAAAACCAGTCACAAATGAGAAGCCAGAGAACAACACCAGCATGTTTGCAGGCTCCAGGAAAAAGCGAGCTACCTGTGGTGGTGAACACCTGAGCACAACACCAGAGCTGCACAGGAACAGTGACAAACACACACACACACGGTGACAATACACCTACAGACACAACACCCACGGGGAGCTCACGTCAGGAATTCTTTACAAGATGCTTCTCTTGAAAGACACCACATTAAACAACACTGAATTAATTCACTGCTGATCACAAAGGACAGGCTAAACAGAGCAGGCTGTCTGGGAAGCAAGCTCACTACGTTACCAAAAAAGCAGCACCAACAGGATTTCAGTTTGGAGAAGGGGTTCACATAAAAGTTAAGTAGCACACAGTAAGTCAGCTCTTACCCATATAAAGTAGCAGGCAGGTTATAACTTAAAAAATACAACTCCCACCCCAAACCAGTACAAACCCAGCTTGGTCAGACTCCAAGTTTGGTTACATTTCTTTTGACAGCAAAATATTCCAGTGTTTGCATGTTTATTCTACATCCTTGGATAGGAGGCAACAAAATGAGGCAGGTCAAGTTTTCAGATACATATCCTCTATACAAATACATTCTCAAAATTATTCTTAAGAAATAAGGCAGATGCTGAGTGAATAAATTCTTAATGTAACTTCAGCAACAGCAAATGAGCAAAAATGAGACACTACCACCACACCCTTGGCAGAGCTTGTAAGATATTTTCAGTATGAAGATTCCAGGCATCTGCCACTGTCACACATCATCCCCTCCTGCACTTAGAGATGTGATCTTTCTTTCTGCAAAAGCCTTTTTAAACCTAAGTGGCTCAGCACAGAAAAATAAATGACCATGAAGGCAGACCAAAAACTCTGCAACTCTTATCTGAACCCCAGGTGTTTGGTATCTGTCCTCGGCTGGCCCCAGGTACCTCATTCTTCTGCATCTCTTGGAAAATGCAGAATTTCTCATGAAACGCCTTGAGGGCATGCAAGGGGGAATGGAAGGGGGAGAGAAAAAAGGGAATAAAATAAAAACAAAATAATCTTCCTCTCAGATGAGATCTAGACCAACTAGGGAAAGAGATTAAAAGAGAGATAAGTAAATACAGAAAATTCCTATTTGGTTCATAAATTTTTTTCCACCAGCCTTAAATTAATTCATTAACTATTCTAGTTCATTCTACTATACACACTTAGAAAGCATTTCATATGACACTTCAATTTGCAGTACTTCCACACCTTTGCCACCGGAGCCAAGGATCAGCTTGGCAGCTGAGACTGATTTGTGCACATGGGATGACAGGTTTGAGACAGGAGGCACAGGCCACTGTGCCTGTGACATTTCCCTCCCAGAGGCTCTTTTCTTCTTCAGCTTTTTTAACATGTGTACCAGGCACCACCAGGAAAGAACAGTGGGAACACAGTTTTCATTTTGGTGCATCAGAAGAGCCTTAGTGTTCTACAGGGTCAATAAAATCTCCACATATTCCTCCATACCTTGCCAATTCTGTCTAGCAGAGCTTAGAGTCTCCTAGGAATGAAAGCAGGATTCTTCATTACTAGGATCAAACAGTTCCTTAAAATATTCCTTTGTTTTTGCATTAATAGTGACATTCGAAAATTGAACCAAATAATTTAGAAATAACCAGCTTTGAAACTACTTTGCTTCCACCATTCATTTTCCACATATAAATGTGTGCAATCAAACGAAATCCTTATACTGGATTAAGGCCAGCAGGTAGAGACTGCACAGCAAACTCCCTACCCTGGACTTCAGGAGAGCACATTTTGGCTTCTTCATGGATCTGCTTAGTAGAGTGCCATGGGATAAAGCCCTGGAGAGAGGAGGAGCCCAGGAAAGCTGGTTAACATTCAAGGATTGCCTCCTCCAACCTCAGAAGCAATGCATCCTAACGAAGAAGTAGTCTGGGAAAAATGCTGGGAGGTCTGTGTGGATGAACAAGGGGCTCCTGGACAAACCCAAACAGAAAAAGGAAGTCTACGAGGGCAGAGGCAAGGGCAGGTAGCCAGGGAGGAATACAGAGAAATTCTCCAAGCAGTCAGGGATCAGGCTAGGAGAGCTCAGGCCCTGACAGAATTATATCTGCCCAGGGACATCAATGGCAACACAGAAAGCTTCTACAGGCATGTCAATGATAAAGGAAGACTAGGAAAAACATGAGTCCTCTCCAGAAGGAAACTGGAAATCTGGTTATCCAGGATATGGAAAAGGCTGAGGTACTCTAAATTGGCCTTGATTTTCACCAGTAAGTGGCTCCAGCCACACTACCCCAGTCACAGAAGGGGTTGGGAGAATGAAGAACTGCCCCTGTAGGAGAAAGTCACATTTGAGAACATCTAAGGCACCTAGAGGTGCCCAAGTTCAGAGGGGATTGGCAGAGAAAGGGCCTAAGCCACCATCCATCATATTTGAGAAGCTGTGGCAGTCTGGTGGAACACCCACTGACTAGAAAAAGAGAAACAAAATCTCATTTTTAAAAAGGGGAAAAAGGAATACCCAGGAGACTACAGGCCAGTCCATCTTCTTTTAGTGCCCACTAAAATAATGGGACAGTGAGACAATGGATCCTTCTTGTAATAAGAGTGGAGAGTAGCTTGTAGTCATGAAAACAAGTGAAACCATCTTATTTTAGATAGGACAGTCAGCTGACTTACAGGAAAACCTGCTCCATGGGAGAAAGAGTAAAAACAACAACATTAATCATCCAAGTCTCTGATGTGATTCTCTGAGCCTGTGACCTGAATGGTGCTAGACCCAGCTAAAATGCATTTCCCACCTACGTACCTCTCGTTTGGATTTCTGGGAGGAGCGTTCCAGAATATCATCACTGGAGAGGTCAGAGTCCTCTGAGAAACTCAGGTGCTGACGGAGCTGTAAATCTGTGAAGTTGGGAATAAAAAGGGAAGTTAGAAAAGTGATACCAATGCTTTCTGTAAACTCTCCAGAGCTCAGTTCAAGGTTGTTTGATTGAGCACCAAAAATACTCAGTCCTTTAATGTCAGCATCAGTTGTTTTTCCTGGGAGAGAAGTCCTGCTCCATAAAATGACCAGTATGAGCTTGAGCTGTTCTAAGAGAGCATCACTTTCTTCAAATGCTGTTAGAAATAATGGTCATGGTTCTCTTTTTGTGCTGATCAATGCTCTGAGGATAGACACAGCTTTTGCAATGGCAATGGCTGTCTCTATTTTGGCTATTTGTACAATGTCAGAGAAATGTAACATGTTTGCTTTCAGTCGAGTTCATGGGTAACTTCCTTACTGCATCCCAAGCTGCCATTAAACATCTCTGCCTGCAACTGGTGGGCATGTGAAAGATTTACAGGAGGCTGTCAAATCCCTCCTTCAGGGACCAGCAGACAGCCACCAGACTACTGAGAACAGGAATAAAAGAATCTCTGCATTCTGCAGCTTCCATGGAGCCAGGTGGAAAGAAAGAAAAGAGATCAGCCAAAGGAAAGAGCAAGATCAGATTTAAAGTAGGGATGAAATGTCACAAATTCCAACAAATAATGCAGATTTCTCAAATCTAAGACATAAACCAGATGTGTCTCATACATATTGAGAGTTAAGCTTTTAGTTAAGGTTCCATTTTTTTCCAGTGGATTCTGTCAATATGCAGACACACAAATCTAGTCCCTAGCACTTACCCAACTCTGTCCATGACACTGGAGAGTAGTAGCATTCAGCACAGCAGCTGAATGACAAAGAAAACCAACACTACTTTCAAGGATACCTTGGAAAAGTAGGGAAAGTGTACAGTGAAGAGGCACTCATCTGTTATACCTGCAGCTGTAATCAGTGGAGTGGGTTTGTGCTTGCCAGAATCCACAGTGGCATTACTTGAGGGAGTACTTGGGCAGGATTTCTCATCAGCCTTTTTCTTCTTGTCTTTCTTATAGCCAGAGAAAACAGACTTCCATAATGACCTAGGCTTGGTTGCTTCCTCTGTCCCACCACTAGATTTGTCAGAAAGTCTGCTATCATTTTTGGATTTCTTCTCCTTTTTGTTCTTACGAGGGGAGAAGAGGGAACTTCTTTTCTTACTCTTCCCACTGGAGCCTTCTGAAGAGCTGACAGACCCTTCAGGCCCAGCCATATCAGCAGGAGGAGTGGAGTACTTCTCAGTAGCTGAATTATGTTTTCGCACGGATCCCTCTGCTAATCTCAAGGCCAAATGCTTTGGAGATTCATAAAACAGCTCTTTAGTCTTCAAGGGCATAGAGGATGCCTTTCGTGCCCTTGTGGCCCCAGTGGCAGCAGCAGCCATCTCCATATCTTTCATCTTACACAGCTGTTTAGCCATGGCATCACGTAGTGCCGGGCTCTTGACAGACTTCTCTCTGGCTCTCATTCTTTCCTCAGCCAGCTCCTTGGCCTCCACAGAAATGTCAGGGAACACTCTCTTCTTTTGGTGGCCCCCTCCTTCCACTGAGGGTGGCCCACCGTTTTCTCTGACCAAAGGCAGAAGATGTGGTTTCTCTGGCCTTGGCCTGCTGGTAGGTGGTGTGAAGAACTTCTCGTGCAGGCTGGAGTCCTCTGTCCTGTCATCATAGGTGTCCTCTACGTCATCAGCAAAGGGAATTTCATCCACGCTCTCCGCGAACGACTTCCGCACGTCGTCTCTCCTGGCCGGGGGGGAGGCCTTGGCAGCGGGGGCTGGCTCCTGGCGTCGGGGGGCAGGAGGTGTCGATGCTGGTGTTGGAGGGGACCTGGCTTCAACCTCATTCTGCCAGAGTGCCTGGTACCTCTTCCTCCGCAGCGTGGCCGGCTCCTCGTTCTGAGGAGGTGGCGGGGGCGGGCTGGATGGAGGAGTCAGCATGGTGGAGTCGGAAGTGTTGAAGCTCTGGCTGGCCATCGTTCTCATGTTAGATGAGCTCTCCTGAAGGCCAAGACCAGAGCTGCTGGATACATCTCCCCGTACCTCACTGGAAACCTTTATCTCTTTTTCTGATGGAGACTTTGGAGTGAGCAGAGAAATCTGCTCATTTTCCAACTTGGATAGTCCTTGTCTTCTTGGGGCAGGCTGGGGTTTCACAGGATGGATCCTTTCATCCCCTGAAATATTCCTGCTATTGAAAGTCTTCTGAGGAGTTGTCTCCAGAGCAGACACAGTGAAGTTGCTCTCTGAGCGTTTGTTTCTGTCCACAGGGGTGAGCCCTAAGCTCCTCCGGATTTCAGCACTCTTCATCCAGAACTCTTCCACGAGGCTGCTCCGTTTCAGGGCTTCTTCTGCAGTAGTAGGGCTCCCCAATTTTTCCACCTCACCATCCTGGCCCCTAAGGGCCAATTTGGCTAAAGGAGTAGATGTTAAGGCTGGGACAGGTTGGAAACACACCGGAGGCTCCACTGGGGATGGAATGGATGTTTCAGCAGAAGGCAAAGGCTGGGAACAGATGGGCATTTGAGCAGATGCTGGGGATGTGGCCAGTGCTGGTGCTTCTGGCTGGGACTCTGCCAGTGATGGGGGTGCAATGGCTTCTGGTGATGCAACGGGCTGGGACAACACTGGAGATGGTGGCACCAAAGGGCTCTTCACTTTCCTGTCTTTGGGAATTTCATCCTTTGGTCCTTCCTCAAGAATGAAGGGCTCAGGAAAAAAGCGTGGCTCTGGGGATTTTATTGCATGGCATACTTCAGCCATGGGATCTTCTACATCCTACAGAAAAATGAGAAAGTGGAATATTAATAGTCATTGGGCACAGGAGAATATGACTCTTTTCTTTTTTTTCTTTTAACAAAGCTAGAAATAAGAAAACTACCCAAAAATCAAAATACTAATTTAATATGCTAAAGTCTGCCTGCAAAACAATAACTGTGTCTGATAGAATCATTAGATGGCCATCAAAAAACCAAACTTTATTTTAATAGAAAGCGAATGCTGTCACCAACTGCTGTCAGCAAACCAGACTCAACCCAGTGTAAAAGTAAACTGGTCGATGCCAAAACTCTCCAAGACAATATTTTAGCCAATCCTTAAAAAAAGAGGAAAAAAACAAAACCAAAACATTTGGAATGGAAAATTTGAATTGAACCTTTTAAGGGTCACATACTTCCAGCTCTTACACACTGCAGTACACTTGCCAGCTGCCTCCCAGGGCTGACAACATCACAGTACAACACTGACATGCCTCACTTCCTTAAGCTGAACTCTGGAACAAAGAGGCACTGCTTTGGTTACTACTGTAATTTTCAATTGCAACTGTACAGAATCTGCTTTTGGCACATAAAAGACAGAGCAGGCTAAACAGGAAACACCTTACTTATGGCTCCCCACATTTATCACATATACCTGTTGTTAACTGCTCACTGAAATTAAAATAACCTGCTTCATTCTGCCTGGGGCTTTGTGATGGGAGTTTGTGTGGCTGTGTGATAAAGCCACTACACTCTGAAGATAGGAAAGAAATATAATTTACATTGTATTTTAAGCCTAAATAAAGCCAGATTTCAAGATCAACATAAATATTAGAGACAGGAAAGAAGGGAAGCCCACTGCTGTCAGTCCTCATTAATTTATCCAACAAACTGTTCTACTGAACTACAGGTGCTAAGTAGAAAATGTCAAATATTTCCTTTCTTACCTCTGCTTCTTTTGCTTTGGGACTAGCAGCTGGAGACAGAGGAAGAACACTGTCACTAGAGGGCTGGACAGGGATGGATGGCTTACATGGATCTAGGGAAAGGAAACATGTTCCAAAAATACATAAATCATTAATATTTCACCTTTTCCTTTAATGCTACACACAGCAAGTAGTGACAAATTTCTCGACTTTTTGCAAATTTTAGATTGGACATCTTGAAGACAACAAAAATTTTTAAATGTCCAAAACTGTACAAGCTTTTTAATGTAACAACTTTTACAAGAAAAATCAGTTAGAAGGGTTCTCACAATTTACATAGCTGTAATTAATGGATTCAGAACACTCTTCTCAAAATGTTAAAGCAAGCGCAGACCTTGCCAGTGAGAGCAGGGAGATGGTTCAAACCCAAGGGACTCTCTTCTCCTAAATCCCATCAAATGCAATTAACACATTCAAGCGCTGAAGAGAGAGTGATTACCTTCTGTCACACTGTGAGAAGCACCTTCTGCTTCTTCATCTTCCTCATCCTCAGACACTTTTAGTTCTGGCCCTCCCAGAGCACCCTGTCGTAAGCGGAACTCCGCTTCTGCATCAGATGCGATGTCGTCTGATCAGGATGAAAAAAACCAAGAGAACTTGGACACAAGCCCACCAGACATAACACTTTCTATTCACATGGTGCTAACCACTTTCATAACCTGAACACTTACATCTTCTCTCCTTTTTTTGGTGTGATAATTAGTCATTTAAGCAGTAAATGTAAGCAGTAAATGATTGGACTGTTAGTACAAAGAGTTAAATCTGTAACTGAAGTCCTGCCTTAGCAGTTCTCTGGAGAATTTTCCACGTTTTCTGCCATAAGCAGTTAATTTTATAATAGCATGGGAAGGATTCTGACAGTATTATGGACCTTCCACAGTTTTACTACTGTTATTCATCAGGGTCAGTATTGAATACAGACAGAAGACATGTGGTGAGAGGACATGAGAAATTCATTACATAATCCAGGACATTGAAGTTCTTCTCTTTCTTTTCGTCCCTCACTCCTAGCTCCCTCTTGAATATTTGAAACAAACTCCCACACCTCTAAAAATAAGACCAGGTTTAAGTACCCTCATGCAAAATGTTTCCTGCCAACACATTCTGTTCACACAACAGGTTTAAAGGCTGTCCAGTGGTACCCTACCATCGTCCAGCTCTGCACCCGTGTCTCCCTCTTCACCTGCCTGCCCTTCTGTGTCTGCAGGCTCTGTGCCCAGCTCATCCTCCACACCATCCTCCTCACATGGAGCTAGAATATATTCAAATATTGAGGAAAAAAAGAAAAGAAAACAAACACTACACAGTGAAAAAGTTCTCTGTTGAAGCGTACCAACAGTTTATAACAGAGATGTTTATCAACTACTGTCAGAACAAGAAACCCTGAAATGTGTCACCTGGAGAGATATCTGTGGTGAAGTGACACTTCCAGATTCCAGAGAGTCAAGGAATGCCAGCCCTTGGGGAGTCTGCAAGGCATTTGCAGTGAAAGCTGCCAGGGCTTTTCTGAGCAACAGATGTGAAAAATTAAACGAGAAGGGGACTGGGAGGACATCAAACCAGAATAAAGGTTACTGTGCTTCCAGGAAGATTTTGGTTTTTTCTTTACCACAACAGAACAGTTACCACCACTTGTGGTAGCATATGTGTATTAGATCAAAGCTGAAATCTCACAATTAACCAAAGGACTGTTCATCTTGAAACTGAAATTGGCTTTGAGGGTGTAAGTCAAAGACAGAGTCTGGGTATGGGATTGACCATTATTACACTTGGAAACTGTTTAACTCTGTGCAGCTACAGCAGTCTTTGGTAATAAGGTCTAAGAAAATGCATATGCTGTATGAGTGACTAGTGCACAAATTGAGATACTTTAAAGTAATTAAAATGACATATATGAAACCTTTTTTTCTGTTACAGATCATTAATTGAGATGTTTTTAAGTAATTCAAATTACATATTCAAAATGTTGTTTTTCTTTCATTTACAGACCAAAATTTGATTTGCTGGGTTAAAATAAAGAAGAGATTCTTGTATTTGTAACTCCAAAAACTATGACATCTAACACTATTGCTTTCGACAGGATTTAATTACAGGAGGAGAGACAAGACCAAAGTGTGGAGTATAAATCTCATTATTAAATGATACTTTTAAAAAAAAACCACCTGTCCAATGGATGATTTGTTGCTTTTTTTCTCGGTTAAACATTTCCATTAAGCATAATTTTTAAAAAAGTGAGCACTTCCAATTCCTGATCCTTTTTATTTACCAGTGACAATGTGGCTCTAGGAACTATTCATATCATTGCATTGCTAATTAAGACAATCTTGAAAACAAATTAACCCTCCCTAAAACTGAGGTCTTGCAGCCTCTCCTTCAGTACAGGCTTTTGCTTATTTCAAAAGATAGCCTTCAGCAGGTGGTTTGTCTTCTTCCTTCAACCTGAGAATTTCCTTTTTTGCCGTGCTCTGTAGTATTATTCAGACAGAAAAATGTACGGATTAGTTTATTTTCTGTCAGATACTGTGAAAAGGCAGTTCCAGTGATGTGTGATAACCTAGTGGCCTATTCCTTTACACCAGAAGATAATCAAATCCAGACCCTTACCAATATCAAGCACAGGAAAACTGAATCATGTGGCAAAGGATGGACTGCCCACAGGAGCATTTATAAATCTACTGAACAAAACCAAACCATGTCTCAGTCTGATTGTTGCTTAGGTATGCAATAGCTTATGTTATTTTGGAAATGGTAATGTCATGGAATGGCTTTATGGTAACAGCAAAGGTGAGTAATCTTAATCAAAACTTGCAAAAAACATGACTGGTATTAAGAATATCTGAATCCATTATGTATGTGTGAGTCTTCAGATCCAGAAACCATGAATGGATGTGACATATAGACTGCGTTGGAGAGAGAGGAGAAAATCAGTTTTTAAATAGATTGGTACAAAAAAATTCAATGGCAGATTACAGATGCATTGATAAGTAACAACTTGGTGCAAGGGTGGATCCCATTCTGAGGGACACAGGAAGCTTGCAGGTGCCTGATTAAATGATACACATACTGTGCATATACTTATATGCAGTTAGGATAAGGAGCAAGAGGCCAAAAGCTGTCACACAACAACTCAGAAGTTACACACTACGGCAGCCAGAAACTGGGATCAGCACTTGGTTTGTATTAGCTGGCAGCTGTGAGCAGCCTGCATCGTGTGCAGACACCCTGTAAACACTGCTGACTTGCCAAAGCAGCAGCAGCAGCAAAGTTTTAAAGGCAAGCTGGCTATTCTGATGTGCCAAAGCAACTCAGCTGTAGATCAACTACCTCCACTGATCTAGACACCTTCACAGCTTTACACAAGCTATTCTCTCACTCCCAGAATCTTCAGGCTCATCAGTTTGCAATAGAGCTTAGAGGAACACGCAAAAAATAAATCAGCTGAGCTCTACCATCCTTCAACATTCCTGAGGCTTTCCTGAATAATGTGAATGCCAGGTCAAAAGAGATACAACAACCACCACTATTCTCAAAGACCTTAGCTTCAACTTGCTCTTCTTTCCTGTTTTCTTCACCACATAACCACAGACTGCAGTTGCTACAGAGAAGTGCAGTGCTTTAAACACTCTCTGCCACTTAACCTTTCAACTGCAAGGAAGCTCCCCGTTCTTTTAGTCTAAGGGCTGGGGGAAGCAAAACTGGTGCCATCTTCAGTTTACAAAGCACATTGAAGTGCTCAGCTGGGTCCCTCCTGCACTACTGCACCCAGGAGAAGCTGTCCTTGGCCTGCCTCCAGAGGGGTACGAGGAGGAGTGTGGAGCTCATGCGAGAAGGGCTGCCTGAGCACGGCGGGCATGCACACTCCCCGTCCCCCAGCACCTCCACTCATGCAGTAGCGACAGGGCCGCAAGTTCCAGGGTTAAAGTACCAGCTCAGCTGCTGAAGGCATGGAGAAGAGAGGGGGCAGGGTTATTGTGCATTGGAATACATAGAACATCATCAGACTACCTCCAGGGACCGTCTCCAGCCACGCCTGTACCGCCTCATGGCGTACGGAGGGAAGGTCGGATGCTGAATTTAAAAAGATAAATTGTAAGAAGTCAAAATTAGACCATCAGTCAGAGTCTAAAACAGAAGAGTGACAGAGGGAAATATCTCAGTTGCAAATATAGGAATAAAACCTATGAAATTTCAAACAACCGATTCCAGGCTTGAGAATTAAATCAAGATGATGCACAAATGTCAGAAGCCTTTGAGCTCTGTAATGTTAGAGGGAATATGTGTGGCACAGTGAGAACACAGCAGGCTGCTGCTACTGTGCTCCCCTTAGGACTCTGCAGAGGAGGGAAACGGAGAGAAGGAAGAGCTGAGCAATGAGAGAGGGGTCCCAGGTGTCCCAGAGCCTGTGCTGCCCAGCAGATGAAGAAGAGCTCCAAAGCAGAATGATAGGGACTTCTGGGCACCGTGACACTGCCCCAGGCTGTCACATCAAACCTTATCACTGCTGCTGCCAACGGGCTCTCCAAACACCTCAGATCACAGAATACAGCTCCTCAGCCAGGAACAATCAGCCTGTTGAACTCAGGATGAAAACTTACAGCGTGTCCACAACCAGCCTTTTAAATACCCAAACTGCTGGTAATACCTGCACACACCTCTACCATATGACAGAGCAATAGAAGCAGCTAATTATAAATCAAGATAGTCCTAGGCTGGCCCAGTTTCAGGGATCAGAAAGGAAATACTGACTCTCTTCCCAAATAATTTGCAAAGATTACAAAATCAATTTTGGAATGATCACCTGCTGCTGGCAACTGCAACAGTACCCTATAGAAAAGTAAGGATTATAAAATACAAATTAAAATAAAAATTTGGAAACTAGAGAGACACAGACTCTCAAGCAGAAGCACAAGTTACCTTAATTGTTGTAAAGAAATGGTTGTTAAGAAATTGTGTGAACAGTTTTTTACTTAATGTGTTAAAAACATTAATTAAGCACTCTAGTAATACTGGAAGTTACAGACAGTTGAACACAGTCTATTTCTGTGGCTGCAGTGGGAACAAAATGCCCATCTCTTATTTGTAGGGAGCTGATTTCACACCAGAAAATCCCAGTGCATTCTACAAATGGCAAATATAAGTATAGCCAAACTGATCTGGAATTGCGTATCAAGCTAGACCAGGATTAAAAAAGCCTCTATACCAAACATCCAAAACTGTAAGGAAAAGATAATTATCTGGAATAGAAGACAAGCAAGTATCATGAGGTAAAGCTCTGGACTTTTTTACCTAATTTCATATTTGCTGTGAAAGTCACCCCTTCTCATGAGATATAAACTCCCTTTACAATTCTGTCACTGTTGCAGACTGAGACAAGACCACTGCTCATCAACTGCATGGAGAATTTTTATTTAAGCCCATAGATAAAGCACTTATGACATACTTACCTTAAGACACACTATAACATAGCCTAGAACAAAGTCAGCAGGGGCTGTTGGAACGTGCTCACATGAGATCTAGACTATTGGCATTTTCCCCCTCCAAAGTTTTCCTTTGAGTACCTGACAACTTGTAGAGGTCACATCTCATGTTAGAGGTAGATATACTGTCAAACCTTAAACACAGGGAGTCAAACCTGCCACTAATCAGATTTGCAAGGCCTTTGACCCCCACCACTCCCTGCTAATACCAGATGCAGTTACATACTTGGAAAAGAAGCAGGAGAGAAATATGCTCAATACAGAAGCTGACCCTGTTCAGTCTTTGCTCCAGTAGCTACACAACACAGCTCCCCCTCAGCTTCCCCTAAAAAGTGTAGAGTCCTCACTGCCAGAAAAAGCACGAGGCTACTACTATTAGCATCTCTAGTCAATTATAGAGGGCTGATTACCAGCACTACCAAATCGTGTGTGGTGAGGAAAAAATGCTCTGGAGTCAAAGCAGGCAGACAAATAGGTCAGAAGTCACACTGCCACAGAGCTGAGAAAGCAGCAATCTTAAACAAACACTGACCTGAAAAGCAAAATATTTAACCAAGTGTAATTTCAGTGCAATTTGAAAGCAGTTCCTTTCAATCACTGCTGCCCCTGCTGAAGTCACTCCTCTTGAAGGGTGCAGAAGCAACAGAGTTAAACAGCTGCAACCGTGATCCGAGAACTGATGGTGTGGGGCTTGGGGGAGATTACCTCTGGAGGTGGAGGACTTTGAGGTTGAGACCATTTTTTCCTCCTCCTCTTTCTCACGGATGTGTGTCCAGTGCACATCTGCCAGGATCTCCAGAGGATCAACCGGATTTACAATCTGCTGCAGCCTAAGGTTTCCAGCTAGCGGGAGGAGGGCATGGCATAACAGGTTGTAGGCAGGGTGTATGAAGGGAAGGGAGGAAAAGATCGGAGGATAGCGGAAAAGGAAAGGTAGCACATCATAGGAAAGGAAATAAGAAAAGAAAATATTATTGGCTAAGGTCAGTTTGCAAGACAGACAGAAAAAGCTCAGCACTGTGTGCACGCGTTCACCAACAGAGCTCCTCACGCCTCCCAAAGCCGAGTAACGCCATTCCAAAGGCAGAGGGGTGCCACTGAAAACACCATGAGACATCATGTCTATTGCTAGAAGCTTTGCTGAAATGAAAGACGTTCTCCAGGTGTCCCACATCCATTTATTCTGTAAATACCAACTTAGTAGAAATTTCCAGCTCCTTCAGCCTATTCGTTATGATTATCCCCAAAGACATCTTGCTGTTAAAGGTGAGGGACAACCTCTGTCTGATTCACGCACCAAGACAAAAGGTTGTTCATTCCCTACTACTGGGTTAGGCACTTCTTTCTAGCCTGAGTACACGTTTTGTGAATTAAATAATAGGATGAATCTGAGAGTTTCATTTGTGCATGTGCATATGCAGACATGGGCACATGCTAATTTTGGCACCTAAAACACCACTGTTTACTCCTGGATCTTTTGTACTGACTTGTTCAAAGGGAGAATTTTTTTTTTTCTGAAGGATAACAGCATTTTGGTTGTGACTTTACAGCTCCCCAGAAGGGAATTCCTGTCACACAAATTACTCTGTTTAAGAGAAATTGCATTACTCCTCAATTACCCACCTACACAAAGCTCAGCTACTTATGGAATGTCAAAGAGAACTATAGGTACCTAAAGCAATTGATGAGCTTGTTTAACTTCTGCAGAACACCTGCCTTGGGACCACTTACTCTGAGGTATTAGATTTACAGACCCTGTCTCTATTGCTGTCTGCTCTGGTTCTACAACTCAGGCTTTATTTATCCATAGTAAAATAACTGGTTCTGCAGGGGACAGGTGTTCACCTGTACACTGTCTGCAGGAGAATTCTTCAAAAGAAAATGTCTCAACCTGAAAGGAAAATGCCCACTTACTTTATAAAGTAGGAAATCAATTTTCACAACTGGCTTACCACTGAGTAGGGCAAAGCATTGTTGCAGCAGATTAGAACCTCAAAAGCAGTTAGATTTTCATATGGTGCTCTACAGTTTGAAGGAAACAAGACACATCAGCAACATTTAGAGCTTGCACTCATTATTTCCTGTTGTCTCATTTTAGGAGGCTCCTCTCTCCCAGCCATGTTTTCCCCAGACACGACAAAGTGCTTGGGATTTCCATTTCAGGAACAACTGTGCGAGATTTAGCATTAAAACGGCAGAAGAAACAAGCAGAAGGAACTGCAGGAAGGACAGAATCAGCAGATGTTTATTAAAGGCAAAGGGGCTCAGAGGCACAAACTCAAATGCAGAGCAGGGTTCCCAACGCAGCGAAGCGTCTGTTGCCTCACTGGAGGGTTTTTGTACCAATCAGCACAACCCCAGGGGCTGCCAGCAGCACTGGCCATCCTGCAGGGACAGGAACCTGGCCTCTTGTCACTCCCTACCACAGCACCCGCATGCAGGCCCCAGCATGAGTAGAGTTAGCATCTGCATGGCCACAAAGTCTCGTGTTAAAAGGTTTAAGTTTGCCAGCAGTGGCTGAGAAGTACAGAGTCACTCAGCAAGGCTCGGGAAGAGCAGGTCCCACATGAGCTGCATGTTTTAAAGTGGATTGCTCTGGGGTTTAGAGCACTGTCACCTACACACCTTTAGTTTCTCCACAGCCTCAGAGGTCTGAGCCTGTCCTGCCCCTCTTGCCTTTCCCAATAAATAATGAGCAGCACAGCCAAACATGAAGGGCTGCTGCTTGGCTTAGAGGCAAACCTAACACTTCTTTAAGTGCTTGAGAATTCCAAACAACACCTGGCACAGCCTTTCCTCAGGACTGCCTACTAAGCCTTGCAGGAAGCTGAACATTAACTGCACTTGGATTTGGAATGGCAGCTTTCCTCAATTTCCACTGTAGCACCCATCACTTCATAAGCTGTTGGCAGGCTCGGTGTTTTCATTTTATTGGAATAAGGAGCCACTTGCAAACCAACTCCTTATGAGTCAAGTCTGAAGCACCCTAGCAGCTGCAACAGGGGGAACTTCTTCAGGTATGCCCTTCAGCCACCTTACTAATACTTCTCATTCTTATCACAGAAAAGTTAAACGGCAAAAAAGTTATAATGCTTCTTCCATTTTTTTTTTATCTTAGAAAAAAAAAAGAAAGTTGGAAGCTCAGCTACTGTTATTACAATCATATACTGTAAAATATGCAATTTGCCAACTGCATACGCCCCCTTACATGCAGGAAGGCACTTGGATTTTCCTCATATATATTCTGGCTCTAATGAACCACATTGAGGAAATAAGGGATTAACAAGCTATTAGACCAAGTGTTACAAAAAAAAACCAACTATCAAAAATAAACTGCAAGAGAATGTATCATGGAAAATGACACAACCAGTTAGATTTGAATGTCTGATTAATTTTGTGACCATTATGTAACTATTAGAAGAATCTTGAGGGATTGCTGCAGTTTGATTCACTTCATTCCAGACTCTCCCCACAGACAGACACGCACAGAGGACAACAAAAAAAGCAAATTTGCTGACACAAGCAATCTAAAGGCAGTACTTCTGATGTGTCCCATGTCTCTGAGATAATGCACAGGTGCAAGTAGCCTACACATATAGAACAAATCTGATACTCCATATTACCTGGAAGTCACTGTTCATGCAAATTACAGTAGCAAATTGTCCAGGTTTTTTTACAAATCCTGAGGTACTTAGCAGCTTTATCACCTTCCTAAAACCAGTGGCAATGACAGATCTGATTCACAGCACTTGAACCGGGAGATGGACAACGGCTACCAAATCAGTTTTGAGGGAGCTGGTAACACAATTAAATAAAGCACAGAAACTCCTCATGTGGGACCTGCTCTTTAACAGCTTCCCCGCTCCTGTGGGGAAGTGCAAGTGGAGATGGAGTGCGGGTACCTTTCTGTGTACCCGAGTCCTCTTCGTCTGAGAGACGTTGAAGCCAGAGGCCTTGCTGCAGCTCTCTCTCCCAAGGGTTATACTCCCCCTCTACAGCAGAGGGAAGCACACATCCACATTGAACACCAGACACGCGTGTACACACACAAGCCATGGAAAGAGGGAAAGAGAGAAAGAGAGAGGACAGGATCAGAAAGAGAGACTGCCTGGAAATGCTGCAACTCCCCGTACACCCGCTGCGCTCCGAGTGCCTGACAGGAAAACTGCTTGGATGAAACAGCATCTGCCCAAGAACACCACTGCTCAGCAGACTGAACACACAACATGCATGTTACCATATTGACAAAGAAATCTTGATTTCCACAGACTTCACTCATGGACATTCAGCTCCTCCATCAAGAAAGCAGCCAAGGAGCCTGCAGAGCTCATCAATGACACTGCCACTAAGACTCAAAAAACTGGGCCCCTGCTTGCAGTAGGCAGCCAAAGACCTTTACAAAAAAGCTCTTTGGAGTCTACAAGTCTCCTCAAAAAGGAAATGTGAGTATAAAGACAAAGACAAGAGTAGTGAGGAATTTGGCATGGTGGTGAAACGCTGGAAACATGTCTATTCTGAGCACAAACTTTGCATTTTGATGACTGAGACAAACACAGGGTAAAGAGTCTTTCCCTAAGGTTTTTCACAGAAATCTTCTAAAGCCAAAATGGGAACTACCTGATTTCTCAAGGCCATCTTTTAACCTGGGAGTGCCACAAGCACCTTCTTGTGGAATGCCCTGCTGACAGTGACAGGGCACTACCCCTTAGTCAGGCACTCTGAAACTGAAAAGAATGCAACCACAAAGCTTCCAGTTCCTGCTGTCAGAGAACAAAGGGCACATTCAAATCTAATTCCAAATAATAATAAAAAACAATCATAAGCCCATACAGCAGCACAAGGCTGTGAGTTGACATGTTGGCTTGGTGTATGGGAAGCATATTGTGTTAGTGCTAGCACTCTAAACTGTCCTGTGGGCAAAGTCCTTCAGTACCCAGAATGAACTACCTCCATCTTTCCTTGACAATAACTCCCTCAAAAATCAGAACAGCAAAGAAGTGAAAGAAGACAAAGTTTTCCAAGGCAAATATTTCTTACTCTGCATGGCAAATACTCAATTCGTTTTCCCCTGCTGGCTGGCAGAAAGAAAGGAAACCAAGCTAACCTTCACTTGACTCCTCATCTTCCTCCTCTTCGTATTCTTCCTCCTCATCATCATATTTGTACTCAATCTCATGGTTTTGCTCAGCCTCAATCTCCTCTTCACTCTTTCCCTTCAGGAGGGCATGGATACGCACGGCCTCTTTCCATGGCACTCCACCCAGGTCTGAAGGGGGCTGCTGAGGCAGCAGTAGTTCATCATCCTCCTCCTCATCTTCCTCCTCCATCTCAGATTCTGAACTACTGTAAAGTTAAAGGAAAAAAAAAATTATATTGCTAATAATAAATAATAATATTGAATATTATGAAGTCAATGTTTTCTTGATCAGTCTTAGATCACTAACAAGTCATTTCAACACACGGAAGCCTAAAACATAACACTGATTTTCAGCTTTTAGCATTTCATTGGTCTTTTAGTGACAGCATCACCAGTGGCTGCAGTATGGTCCTTGCCCTGCTTCTTTCAAAGGTGAGGCAACAGAAAACTGCCTGTGAAGCCAAGTCCAAATATTTGTGCAGCATTTTTTGTTACAGTTCAAGACAACTGAATACAACAGAAACTACTTTCTTCATATCACATTGCTCTTGATAAATTGGTGCAAGAGTTCTTCAGAGTATCAGAATGTAGAAGGCCATGTCTTCTGATACAGCAGCTACTGCTAAGATAACTAAGATAATTTTGGCACTTGTTCCTGTGAACCAGAGAAGCCTTTGAGTGTAGAAAGAATACAAAACACATCAGGCAAACGATACAGCATGTGTACTAAGCAGAGATGGAGAAAAAAACCCCAAAATTCCTCACTTTTCTGCATCACAGACAGAAATATGTATCCAATTAAGTACACAGTGTACATAGTGGCAAGAAACTGTAGGAAGCAGTGCAAATATAATTACAATAATGAGATTATTATTCCCACAGCAAAGTCTAAACTATGCAAAGCAATAAATCATTATTGCCTTTTAGAATTCACCTCTGTTTGATTCTAACAGTTCCTCAGCATATGCAGCAGGGGCAGGAAATGTAACCACTTATTCCATGACATTTAAACTAGCTCACTCTTACATGCCAGACTACCTAGAGGGACTGAGGAGAAAGAAGGTTGTATTTGTCAGTGGAAAATGAATGAGGACTACAACACACTCACAGATCCTCTCTGCAGGGTGAAAAGGTAGTGTTTTACCTTAATAGACCATTGTCATAAGAGTTGCATTTATTACAGCAACTGTTGGATGCTTCCCTCCCCTCCCAATCTTAAAAAGCTCAATTCATCTGACTGAAGGAGAAAACTGTTTGAGAATAGTTAAAGATTGGGTGAATAATCTGAGAATAGCATTTCTGCTGCTTCTTTATGCTCACAATCACTGGCTAATAGCCTTTGGCAGAACCCATTCCATATAGCCAATGAAAAGGAAAATCAACAAGTTGAAAGTAATGAAATTTATACTTCATGTAGGTCTATAGAATACAACTAGTACAGTTGCAGTATCATTTACATAATTCTATTCATCTGCTTGTCTGAGAGCCTATTTTTGACAGCAAACCTAATAAGGAAAACACTGTTCATGCTCTGATTGTCACACTCTTCTGTCCACAGACTCTTTAATTCTCCTCACTGATCTGCATACAAATAACATTATTTTGCTCAAATTACAAGCCACTTTTTCACAGCATAAACTCCAAACTATTATTTTTAACATGCAGCCCGATTTGCACAGGTGAAATACTGAATACAAACACCACAGCAAGCCACAGGCTTAGTGCATGGAGACCAGAGCATACCCCAAAAGCTTTATGCAGATATTGCCACAGAGATAAAAACCAATGTTCCCCTTCTCCCTGATTTACTTTCCCACCCTTTGGTATGGAAATAAACCTGACAGGTGCTGCATTCTGGGGGTTTGCTGTGCTGTCAATAAGGTTTACTGCTGCTCAAATTGTTGCCATGGGTGCTGGATGGGATGAGCTGCTGCTCTTCCACCAGCTGGCTTATCGCATGGAGGACTGACGACACAAATTCTTCACCACACAGCTCACTTTACCTTCTTTGGCTTTTATTTATCACTTGGCTTTTGTTTGACCTTTCAATACTGAGAAATGAGAAGCTGAAAGACAGCAGTGAGAGATGGGCTGGTATAGTGAGCATTCCTTTCAGCATGGAAACCCTGTGTCATAGGAATTAATTCAGCAGCTGAAATTTTATTTTTTCTATAAAGCAGAAATCAAAGGCCAAGGTAGCTCTATAGAATTTGCATAAGCAGTTGAGTATCTCATTAGAAAAAGGTGTATGTACACAGATTTAGTGCTGAGGAGAGGAACTGAAATCTAAACTGTGGCAATGAATCTCTTCTCTTCCCTTGACATAAAGACCTACACAGCACAAGCTGTCCTATGACACTCCTTTGAAAGGCCACAGGATATGACACCAAAACTGGAGATGACACACTGAGGGTTACTGCAACTTAAAAGCAATTAATAAGGCATAAAAAAGGTTTCCCACACCTCAGATTACTGGGTAGTCTGGGTTTAGTTGCTTAATTGATCTTTTTTCTTATTGAAACTTATGTAAGATTAACTCTCCATTGAATAAAAAAATACTTTGAATACTGTTCCCTGTGAACTTTCTCTGCAGGGTGTGCGTGATGGGAAGCTGTGCACCAAAATGTGAGGTCTCTGCCTGATTTTCATCAGCCACCTCAGTGAACACTGAAAGCCCAATCCATCCTTCGTGAGACACGGAGGGAACAAAGAGTTCCCCATCTCCTCTGCCTGCTCCTGACCCTGCAGCACTGCACCAAGACAGTGAAGATGATTAAATCAGGGCCTTGCTTGGCTTATTGCAGGAGTCAAAACCTTTTTTTTGTTGCTGAAAAAGTAGTCAGTCTTCTTCCTTTTTTTTTTTTCCCCCAGTCTTTCTATCTTTGCCATCTGTCAATGGAATGGATACAGCTGGACAGAGGATACCCAGTAGCTACATCCCCTGGAAAATTCTCCCTCTGCTCTCTCTGATATTTGGCCCACACAGCCTTGTCCATTTTCTGAGTAAACTGATTGCCATATTTGGATTTGGAATACAAATTCCTCCAGGTCAAACTGACAGGGAATTTGATGTATTTTCTCTTTTCTCCTTATGACACAATGTGAGTTGCTCACACTGCTTCTCACATGGAAAATTATACAATGCAATCTGTAACAGACAGAAATACACTGATAACAGGTTACAGGGATAGATGTAGGACAAAAGGAACTAAATGTAACATCCTACAATGCAAAATCAAATTTGTTAACCTAATAGCATACTGCCCTCAATCTCCAGAATTGCACAAGACACCTCTTGGAGATGACCATCAGCTTCATGCTAAAATGAAAATTCCACTTTTTTTTAAGGAACTCTTGGTCTTCGTAAATCTTCTGCCATTTATTGAGCAGGCCTATTGTGTCTCAGTTTATTGAAATCAAGATAATGAGTAACAATGGTCAATAGCTTCACAGTTTTGTTTTAGAGGTATGAACACAAAGGAGTAAACCCCCCTGATAACAACAAAGCTTATATTGTCATAGTTGATATAATTCCTAAATCTGAGCAGGAAACTAAAGGAAGGATGACTTAAGAAAATATAGTTAGCATCTCCCACAAATAGATCAAGATTATTCAATTTCTCATACAGATTTATATCTGCAGGTAATTCACACAGAGAACACAATTGTAGGATCTAAGTTTCAGGAAACAACAGCATTTTCTGAGTTTATTTCAAGACTACTGGACAAACTCAGAGCTGAAAAGGTAAGGGGTGCTCTTGCTACAAAGACAAGTAGATGAGAAATTGTATTAAGAGACCAAGACTCTGCAAAAGTGTGTGATTGATTATAAAGTTCAGATGCATTCTTCCTCAAGGATTTCCTCTCAATGATTCTTGCAGAAATTGTTTCAGTAGCTCTATCTGCATGGATGGGGGTCCTGGTTTGCCTGCACAGAATTTTGCAGATAAAGAGAAATTCATGATGGTACAACACATTCATATACCTTCATTTTATTATTATGAAGGTACAACATGTTTTTCAACAGCCATAGCTATTGCTTCCCATTAATACCTCTCAGGCATAAGGATTACACGTGTGTCAAATCTAAATCTTGAAACCAAACACTGTTTTGAATTGTAATGCAAGGCACACAGAAAAGAAGGTAACTTTGGAACCGCCCATCTTCCATTTGAATGCATGCTCTGTTTGCTCAAAAGACTCGCTTAGCTTTGATACAATTGAAAAATTAAATTAAAAAGTCCCTTCCAATTTAGAACTTAATCTCATGGTGAATTCTGCTAGCAGCAAGCTATTTAGAACAGAAACCACAAGATGAAATGTCCGTGTGCTTCCAAAACTTTATAACGGGCAAAGTGGTAAATATTAAAGAAAAAGGAAAGCCTGCTGGGATGGGTGTAGCAAAAGCTGATGGGGAGTGTGCTGACCTGCTGGGCACATCCTCTTCTGTCCCTTTGTCCAGCACGCTGCTGAGGTTGTGCTCTGCCAGCGTCTCCTCGGGGACCTCCTCCAGCTCCTCCTCGCGCTGCAGCGACAGGCGGTAATTCTCCAGCTCGATGCGCTCCGGAGTGCCCCGCAGCCGCTTGGCCAGGCTGGGCTCCTCCAGCCCGTTCACACTGGAACCTGAGGGCGAGCCAGGTAATAAACAAACACAACAGTCAGGAATTCACAGCTCTTAAGGAAATCGAGCAATTGGGAGAAAAGGGGCACGAGGCAGAAGGAGGTAAATAAAGCGAGAGAATACCTTACGTCATTATCCTGTTCGCCACTACTGGGAAGCCAGACTGCAAAAGGGAATCTTAGTGGTTTTGGCTAATAGATGCTAAAAAGAATGTTAAAGGTCCTAGTTGAGAGAGGAAATAGGGCCATTTTAGCTGCAAAAACTAGAGATGCAATGAAGTCTATGTGGTAAGTACTGGGCACAGGCTGGATGTATTATCTGAGACACAGCAGGAATGCCATGGGGCAGCCCTGCTGCATGTTAAACCTGGCACCAGCCAAGGGAAATCTACAGAGTTAAGGAGCAAGACAATATTGCTGCTACTTAAAGATGAGGGAAGGAATAGAAAAGGCCAAGTGTTAAAATTTTTAATAGACTTGAATTGATTTACTTTTCAATCAGGATTTGTAATGAAATGAATCACAGGAACAAATCTCAGAGAGACATTTGAAAGCAAAAATCCCAGAAATTCCAAAAAATTGCAAGGATACGTGAACCAGACAGCTGTAGAAAAGTATTGAGAAGCTTCATTTATGGTAGCACCCAATGAAATTCATTCTATCCTACTTTCATCCACTTATTTTTAAAATTTTAATATTTTAGCTTGAATACCATGCTACTGTTGACCTTCTACTCAGCTTACTACTCAGAGAGTCGAATATTTCCATGTTTTTGTTTTGCTTTGCTAAACAAGCCAAGTCTTCTCACTGAAGATAAGCTCTTCAGTGCACTGATCCTCCCCTAGGTCTCTGCACCTGTCCCAGTTTGGATTAATCTTTCCAGAACCTGAGTGATTAAAAGTGAACGTGACTTTCCAGATGAGGCCTTATCAGCCTAACACACAGCCCTGCCACAAATCTCTCATCTGCTACATGCTGAGAACACACCTGCCCATTTATATGCCACATAACACTGGTGGCTTTTATGATGTTGAGACCTTTCTCCTTCTTTGCTTTCAACTGATAAGCACTTTGTTGGCAGCCAAAATTCTCAACATCTTTTAGTGCATGACCTGGGACTTCCCCCTGATTACATTGCTAAGTTTAATCTTACAGTTGGCAACATTTTGCAGTTCTTAGTGAATGACGTGCCTGTCCTCCTCTGCATTGATGAGGGTTTGAAACGTTGCCTCAGCACTGAATTTCATTAGCAGATTTTTTCCTTGGTTTTTTTTTTTTGGCTGGTAACCTTAGTGACAGTATAACAAAGATCAGTCCTCAGATCACTTACTGGGACACTGCACAGCCTGTAGGTGACATCCAACCCCATCATCTCCTCCTTTAATAAAACCTCTCATCTTTAATTTAGGCCAATTTCTTAGCTACTCACACTTCATGTACCACTCCCCCGTTTTATCCAGTTCCAATAATTATTTCCATGTGTCAGCATTCCTGTGCTTTACTCAAGCCCAGACTGTTCAAATGCACTACAATTTCCCTCATGGAGGTATCAGTTGTCAATAAAAGCTGTCAAGTCAGTCCAGCACAGTCTCTGGTGAACCCACACCACATTTTATAGCACTTACCTGCATGAGGTCAAGGGACTTCCCTTGCAGAACTAGCAGGTTTTAGTTATTCCTTAAAAGAAGGTGTTACACCCACTGTTTAACTGATATGAACTTGTTCAGATCACTTTTTAAAGCTTTTTTTTTGGTTATTTTTTGTTGTTTTTTTTTTATTTAAGGGAAATACTTCTGTTATCCAGTGGTCATAGAGTATTTCCTGAGTGAGACAGTCAAGGTACATCAGGACAGCTTGATTTAATCACAAATTGTTACCACAAAGCTCACAATTTCATTTTACACTTTTCCCTTCCCTTTTCCACCCTTCTGAGACAAAGACTATTTGCTTCATTGTATTAGTCTTCATTTCCCAATCTTGCTGCACACTGACTCTTTGACTATACATAAAATTGCATTTATGTCAGCTCCATCTTCACTATGAACACACTTCTGCTTTTCCTTACATGCCCAAGAAAGAGAGCTCTTTGCTTTGCTCTCCTTTGCAATGTCTGACCTAGCATCAGCTTTGGCAACATTTACTTTATCCTTACACATTTTAACCTGCAGGACAGTTTTTGTTTCCTTTCTTCATCCTTTGTAGTTTCTCACTTTATTCCTCCTAACAGGTTTTTTTTTTTTTTTCAGGACAGTGACTCACTCAGTACCACCTTCATATTTCACACAAAATTACACAGGTCTTTACATAAGTTCTGGCATCTCTTTCCAATCCCTCTCCTCGAAGATAAAATCTCAAAGACAACTGCCAGAAGTGTTTTTCTCTCCCCCTTAGTATGATTTAACCCTTCCATGATGTGGACAAGTGGCTGCCATGCCTTTAGCTGGAACTACAGAGCTTCTCCATGGTATAAACAAATGAGCTTGCTCAGGTGGCTACACTGCCTTGCATTTCCAGGGATACCACACTCTCCACCACTTCCTGCTGCTAAGCCTTCTGTTGTGCTCTGATTTGCAAAGTTTAGTGGAACTGAACTGCTTTTTTCACTGGGATTCATATTTAATTTCATTCTCTCTCTCAATGGTGACACCAACTTGGCCAAATCTAGTTTTGCAATCCATGTTACTGAGTTCACAGTAACAGGGGACCTAACCTCCAATTTTGCTCTGCCACTTTGACTGATAGCAAAAAAACCCATATGACTCTGGGTAACACAATAAACCGAAGTTAGGGAAAACAAACAAGGAATATACTAAAATAATGATTAAAAAAAAAAAAAGGTTTTGTACTACTCAGAACTCTTTATACACATGGAGCCATTGGTGAGGCTCAGCTACTTTACCAGGAATGTCTTTCCACAAGCTGTTTTTAACTTATTCTCTTCTGATGCAAACCCTGACATAGCTGCGAAGTTCACAAGCAGAATTGTGAAAAACCAAAGAACAAGATCCTTTATCCATCTGACATTACTTCCCTCTTTTTGTTTACTAACTATCTTAGGGGCTTTTTGCCAGTCTTTTCAAAGCAAAAAAAACCCCACAAAACCAACAAAACCCAAACAAACAAACAACTGCCATATAATTCAATTAAAGTCAATTAAATTAAGTGGAGTAGAGTTCTTTAAAAAAAAGGCTGTTTCAATACTCCAGCGTCCAGTGTGGGGAGAAAGACTGGCAGCAATCACTGTAAGGTAGAGAAGGACTGAAAATCAAGCTGACATCTGGTTTTAATGCATTTAAATGCATTTAATGAGAATTCATGATCCTTCAGGTGAGTTTTTCAAAACACAAATTGTCACTGCCCTTTCTCATCACAAAGACCCAGTGTAACTGGTGCACAGAGAATCAAACAAATCCTATCACAGCACAAACTGTAAGTAGGAATGACTCAATGCAACTGTGTTAAAAATCTTAAAAGATTTATCTTAAAATCTTAAAAAAATCAACCTTTAATACAAAAAGGTGTGGTCAAGCCAAGATGTCCTGTGAGCTTGACAAGCACTCCATGCCTTGAAATCTCAAAGTAGGGCATTCCCAGCACATTCTGTTATTAATTTATAAATCCATACACTTGAGATGTAAAAGTGGTCACATCCCCTGTTTCACTCTGCCAAGAAAACAGCTCTTCATCAGAGAATGAGGTACAGAAACTCCACTGGCTACCAGTTTAAGCATGGGATTTCTAGGAATTTGCACTACACAGACTATTTAGCCTACTTCACGTATTAGTTTTGTTTCTAAAAGATGCTATGCATTTAGCCAATCTGGCTGCCTGCAAAGCCACTGTCCAGCTTGTTACCAACTATAAAACAAGAGAAATGCTACTGACAGCCAACTCTGCACCAGGAAGCCAGCAGCTATCAGAAGGAAAAGCACTGCACTTCACGAACTTACACAAGGGATGAAAGTAAGTGTGAGATACACAGATACCACCGAAGTGTTCAGATGATGGAAAATTTCTCCATTTTATAATCTAAAGTTCACACTCACTAATTTGATGCTACAATAAAAACCTCATAAAAATACTACAATAAAAATATAAATAAGACCAAGGAATTCTGAAGCTTGTCATCTACCCTCATATATATCTATATGTATATATTTGGTGTTAAATGCAGAAGCAAAGCCTATTCCAGCACAGTTCTTGAAGACCCAAGTTCCTCTGGAGGGGAAAGCTGCCTCTCTCCAATCAGTACACTGCAATCCCCAGGCTGGCAGGGGACAGCTGCAGTGGTCAGTGAAGGTCAGTGGTCAGTGAAGGTCAGTGTCTGACCTTCCACCTGGTCACTGCACCTGGGCCCACAGAGACAAAGTCAGCAACCATTCACAAATGAGAAGGGCTCATGTGGCTGCATTTGCCAGGAAGAAAAGCTGTGTTCCTACCCAGAGAGGGGAGCTTCCTCAGAGCCAAGTGTAGCTTCTTAAACAATCAACTGATCAGCTCAACACCCACAAACATCCAAAATAGGACACATTTTACAATCTGACTCTTCACTTTGGAAGAGTCAGTGGGCCATGAACATTGCACAGATCATCTGAAGGGAGCTGTTTTTCTTAACAGGACAGGCTGCTTAGCTGGTTCATGAGAGCTGCCAGAATCCTTTACTTATCTCAGCTTTGACAGAGCTTGCCTCCTGAAATGATAAGTGTCTGATCAGAGATAACATTCCTAACAGAACTGCTCCTTGCCTCCAGGAGCGTGCCCTATTCCAGCAACTCTGACGATTCCTGGAGGGCTTGAGAAGCTCCTCTTGAGAACGGATTCTATCTCAATTCACCTCCAGCATTACCTGGTTTTGTAAAATCTATACATTATTCCCATGAGTTCGATGAAATCCTGCCAAGGTTACTCCTTGACACCACACTTCCATGCTGAAGATGCAGGAGAGAACTGGGAATCTGAGAACAATGAATTCTTCCCAAAGGGAAAATAGCTGTCTGTTTTACTAGAAGCTATTTTTCAATAATCATGCAGTACCTCTAGACTTGCTTTTCTTAGCTTGCTATCTTAATATCTGACTATGTACATGTCATCTCCTGTCCAGTATTTTGCACAGACTTAGCTGTGGCCTTGGGGAATTATGGAAATTCAGAGGAGTCTACTTTGAAACACCTGCAAAAGGGGGAAGGAATTAATATACTCTCAGGAAAATACTCATTATGGATTTCCCAAAGCTTGTGGTTTTGTGGTAATGTGAAACACTCTACCTGTTTGTTTTCATTTGTATTTTCCAAACACTTCAATTACTTCTACCTCCACATAATTGTTTGAGAACTGTGTCAGATAAACCCTATAAAAACAACAGCATATTGCCAATGACCAAGTACTGAAAAGGAAGATGGAAACTTATCCAGGGGAGTTTAAAAGTGATGCAGTGAGCTCTGAGTTTGAAATGCTGGAAGTCCTCATATTCCCTTGCAATTAATTTCTAAGAAATACCTTTTGGGATAAAGTTTCTGAAGTATGTTATCAATTCAGCAAACATTATCACTGAGGTATAGACAAGGCAGAAAATGAGATCCAGCAGTATTTTTAGTTTCTCATTTTTATCTGTGTTCATGTCATATTCAGTTTCAGGATTTTTCCTAGAAGTTTCACCCTCACCCACTTCAGTTCCATTAACTGCCTGTTTGTATTCCAACTCCACTTCTCATCCAAGGGCCTCAAAATGCTTTACAAGTACTAGCACACTAAAACAAACCTATTTTGGAAGTAGGTAAGTGCTGTAGAGGCACTGCACAAGTCCAGACACAGAGATTAAATACCAGCAAGGCAATCTCACAACAGTCTGGTGGCAGTGCCAAAAACAGGATCCAGAATGCACAATGCTGAGCACTTCACTCTCAACTTCACTTCAAGTCAAGAAAAAACACTTTGATGTAAGGAAGTGCCCAGCACTGCATGCACAATAAGAAAGGAAATCTTGATATTGAGGCTCATGGTTAAATGTTGCACACATTCAAACAGTAAGTCAATTAAGACATTCTTTTTATATAAGTGCAAGTGATTTCTTCTGAAATCTTTTCCTTAATCCTCTCAAAAATTGTTATCTAGACACTGTTAACAATTTCTGTACCACAACAGATACATAAACCATGTACACTGCAATTCTAAACTGACTGCAGAAAGGTGTTAAACAGATTGGATTTTTTAAGGCTTAGTAAAAAATTCAAAGTTTTAAATCTGGATTCATTTACCCTTTTACATTTATCTGCTCTTTTAGGAAATTTCTCCAGGAAACCCCTGGCAAGAGTCCAACAGACCCGTTGCATTCTTGTCAATGCTTGTTTGCACAGCCTCGCATCACGAGCTGCAGAACTGCACATTTCCTGCCAGGAAGGCTGAATTTGGAAAAGCACATCCTCAAAGACAAAAGGGGCAATGCAACACCTCCTCAAACAGACACAAGGACAAATTGATTCAAATTTAATTACTTAACAGTGTCCTGGTTTGGACTGGGATAGAGTTAATCTTCCTCCTAGCAGCAGGTGCCACGCTGTGTTTCGGGTTTGGTGTGATGTAACTTTGGTGACATGCTGATGTTTTGGCTGTTGCTAAGCAGTGCTCACCCCAAATCAAGGACTTTGCAGCATCTCATGCTCTGCCAGTGAGCAGGTGCACAAAAGGCTGGGAGGGAGCGTGGCCAGGACTGCTGAGCCCAAATGGCCAAAGGGATATTCCATCCACAGAATGTCATGGCCAGAACATAAACTGGGGGGAGATGGCCAGGAGGGACTGAGAGCTGCTCAGGGATTAGCTGGGATTCAGTCAGTGGGTAGTGAGCAAACTGCATTGTGCATCAGTTGTTCTTTGGGGTTATTCCTCCCATTTTCATTATAATTATTACTGTTGTTGTATAATATTTTACTTTGTTTCAATTATCAAACTGTCCTTATCTCAGCCCATGAGTTTTACTTTCTTTCTCATTCTGCTGCCCGCCAGCTGGGGTTAAACCATGACAAGCAGTCATCAAATATCACTGCTATTTTGATACAATGCCTCGACTTTCTCTCCTACTATCCCCAAGCCCTCAGGAAAGCTGAATTACTCAGCTGTACTATGAAGCCACTGCATCTTGAGTTTTCTGATGTTTCCTATTTGATCCATAACACATTCTGCTAAATATTAGAAGCCTGAATTCAAAGAGGACAGTATGATAAGAAAAATAAAAGTCTATTCATAAGCAAGATCCTCAGTATCCATGCACAGCATTCAAAATGTGCTCAAATCTGAAGACAGCCCTCTTCAAATTCTTCTGTAATGCAAATGTACCAATCTTAACAGTAAATAGCAATTAAGCTTTCTAGAAGGTATGTTCCACTGAGTCAAAGTTCTTGGGAATTGTAAATGCAAACTGGCTTATGTTGGACCTGATCAATAAAACTGTCCTTAAAATGACAAGCAATCAACATTCTCAAGACCTCTGCTACCATCCTCCCACTATCAGTCTAGAAATTCTCCCCAGCAAATTGGGGACCTAAACAGAGAAATGGGGAAATTAAGTTGTACAGTCAGAAAGGTGTTCAATCAAAAACCCTCTGATGCAGAAGTACCCAGTAGAGTTAGCAAAGAACAATTTCTAGTGCTGGCCAAGAAGTTTTACAGCATTAATCCAACTGCACATGAAATAAAAATCAGTGAGATGTCAATATCTACTGGTACCCTAAGCAATGAAGAGCAGAAAGATCTGTTCCCCCCAAACCATTATATTGTGCATAGGAACAGCTGACAGCTAAAACCCTCAAAGGATTCTGAAACAGTCACCCCAGAAATAAACATAGGAAGGTGTAAGTCCTCCTCCACACATTCCACAATGTCCAGCTACAATTAAGTTCTCCACATAAATGTGGAAGCTTGTCCTCTTCATAACAGTGAAAATTAACAGGACTGACTATTGAATGAAATTGAAAACTCACACATTTGTCTTAGGAGTGTTGCAATGTTTTGCCCCACTCCCCTCATTATTTTGGTTAAAATAGACTTCTAGAATTCCCAGAACAGACACTGACAAAACAGTTGCTTACTGCATCAGCAGGGCTGAGCTTAGAAACAGCTGGCACTGCATTGATCTGACCTTTGTCTGGTTTTAGTGGAAGCAACCAGAAGTGAATATAATTAGTCAGTTTAAGATCAAGGTCATCTGTAATTTACACTTACATCTTGGAAACAAACAGAAATTCATCTAACTCACAGTATAAGTTATGTTTGAGGATTAGTGTTCCCCATATGCAGATGCAACATTACATAATGAAGGTTAGGAGTTCAGTATATGGTTTAACAACACAGAAAAGTTGCCTTCCTTACAGCAGAGGTATAGAATAATCCAGAAGTATGGCTATTTTTGACTCCTGGAAAGTGGCCAGTGTTGTCACTGGTGGGTGGAGAAGAGAATCAGGGGAAAGGAGGTATTAGGTCACCTAATCCAAGCCCCAGGGATCATGCTAAGCTCAATATTCCTTATTACATCTCTTCTGGTAGGAAAATCTTTCTGCTTTTGTACAGAATTCGCTTTTACTGCTGCCCAAATGGGGTTCCAGTACTAGAGACACAGTGTAAGTTATGCAGGGATTTTAAATGTGTCAATCAGTCAGGAGCACTGGTAAGTCAGTAACCTATTGCCAATCATTCTCCATTTTTGCTGGTATAATTTAGGATGTCAGAGCTCTCCCTGTTAATTTGATCAGCTCTATCATATGTTGCCTGGCCTCATTTCCATTCTCTGAAAGAAGCTGAGTGTGAGAAGGCTGAAGAGGATAAAATAACATTACTTTGCAGGCATAAATTTTGTTCTGGAAGCTATTCAAGGTACAGTACCTTAAAGAACCACCTGGGATGAGGCACATCCAGGGACTGATAGGGAGAAAAAAAGGTTTAAAAAAAAAAAGTAAAGGCCACACTAGATTTTAGAATCACCATGACCTTGGTTAATGAGGTTTCTCACTTTGAGTGAAGTAATCTCTTTATTTTTTTTAAGTAGCTTAGAAATTAATATGTAAGACTGATTGTTCAGTTATGATCCAGTGACCCCCTTTTATGTTGATACAAAGAGAGCCTCTGCTATCCTACCTACTACAAAACACTTGGTATAATTTACTCATTGTGGCATTTACCTCTTGCCACTGGTAGGTAGCAGGCCTCTGCAATGTCCCCCTTCACTGAGGGATCAGACAGGTGATCCCCACTGTGCAAAACCACACCAAGCCAGCCCAAGGCTACTTCCACCTAAAAGCAGCAGAGGAACCCTCCCTGCTCCAGGCACATGGCTCAAACCACAGAAGCAAAGGCAGGGACTAGGGGGTGAAGAAGTGCCTGAGGCAGGAGAAGGTTTTGAGAAGGACTTGGGGTGTTGGTGGACAAGAAGCTCAATGTGAGCTGTCAATGTGCACTCACACCCCAAAAAGCCAAACATGTCCTGGGCTGCAGGGCAAGGGAGGGGGCTCTGCCCCTCTGCTCTGAGTCCCACCTGAGAGCTGCATCCAGCCCTGGGGGCCCCGATGTAAGAAGGATGTGGATCTGCTGGAGCAAGTCCAGAGGATGCCACAAAGGTGATGAGAGGGATGAAACATTTCTCCTATGTAGAGACCACCTGGTCTAGTGAAAAATGCCCCTGTCAAGGGCAAGGGGTTGAAACTGAAGGATCTTTAAGGTCCCTTCCAACCCAAACCATTCTATGATTCATTCTATGAACCTTTCAGTACAAATTTTGCTTATTTTTTTACAGCAGCTGGTACTTCTAGTTCCATGTGGGATCATGGACAAGATTTTGATCATTTAAGAACAACCCACCAGAAACCTGAAATTTTATCATGCATAATAAAAATGTGGAATGCAATGTTTCCAGGCTCCTGTTCAATTTGTGATCAGATTCAAAGCAACACACCTGTGAACAGCTCTCTTCTTTCAACTACTGAGCTAATAACCACTATATCTCCTCTGAGGCAATATCCTACAGATTTCCATAATCACAGGATCCCAGAATATATTTAGATATTAAGTATGTGTTTACCTAATTTCTACTGTTTATGTCAAGATTATCAGGTGCTGCAAGTGGAACAGGCTGAAACCTTAGGCTGGCAGCTACAGAAAAATACAGTGGGAAAATAAACTTGCCACAAGTAAAAGATCCACATATTCCAAAATGGTTCAGCATCTGCTCCCTCATTCTGTTGCATACTTTTCTATTATCTACACTTATACCATATACACTTGGGTAAATTTTACAAAGCAAATATTCCAAGCAACCTAGAGCTTCACACCTTAGTGGAAATTTTTCCCTAAAACTAGGAAAATTCTTCAATTATACATGTAGATAGTTATATTAAAAATCTGACACAATTCCAGGAAGAAAGCTTCCAAAAGACTTATTACTGATTAAAAATAGTTTACACATCAGTTCTGATGTGTTTTCACATCAGCCTGGAAGTATTCAAAATATCTCTTGGGTAAAAAAAAAAACCTATTTTAAATACTTTTACCCTCAAGCCACCAGATAAACGTCTATAACAGCAGAAAGCAGGATTATGAAATTTTCCTAAAAAAGCAAACACAGCCTCCTGGGATGACAGCAAACACGAGAAATGTCAGACTAAACATACATTTTTGAGAGAAGATGTAAGTAACTAAACAGGGTGCAGAAGTGCCATCTCATCCTTAAAGAGATCTGCCCAGTTTTGTTTGGAAAGACCAAGCTGAACTCTACATTGTCAGGATCAGCTCAGCAACCAATGCACCTTCCTTCAAAATAACATCAAAGCAGGAGAATAGTCTGATGCTGACTCTGGATTATCTGCACCTGCCCTTGAGATTATTTCTACTTGGTTTGGTTTTGTGGCTTTTTGTTTGTTATTTTTGGTTTGTGTCCTGTTTTGTTTTGGGGTCGTTTGTTTGGTTGTTTTTTTTAATTTGGTTTTCTCCCCTTATTTCTTGCATTTTAAGATACATCACCAATTACATATCTGAATAAATTACACTGCTGACCACAAGCAGGAGGTAAAACTATAACTTTCTTGTTTTAATTTGTATTAATTTTTATTCACTCTTTATTTTAGAAGTATCTTCTTACAGTTTTTCATCCCTACTACAGAAGTCATGACACTAGAGAAGAACCACAGACACAGAAAGTGTGAGGTATCAGTGTAGGCTTAAAAGAGAATTGAGGTGAGGGTTGTCTCTCCTACCACTGCTACCCTTGGTTATTCCAAGTTTTAGATGAAAAAACTCCTGCTTCCTATATTGGTACACAAAGCAATTCTGATTTCTACTCTGATAGGGGTGATCTCTAGAAATGCACCTCCCTTCATCCTTTTTTATCTTCTTAATTCATGAAGCAAACATTTGATTTCTGGAGAGCAGATATGTAGCTGCAGAGTTAACAGCTTCCCTCATCCAGAACAGTGGAGGCTGTTGGAGTGGTACATCAAAATGACATTTCTAGTTCATGCACCAGGGTATGAAGTTTTACACTGACTGCTCGTGGCTCCTCCTCAAAACTGAAGGCCCATCTTAACCTCAAAATTGGCACTGCTTAACACAGTAATGAAAAACTTACAGGCAATTTCAAAGGCATAAAACAATTACCTCTCTCCAAAGAAGGAAATTTTACATATGACAGAACTGGTTTGTGGTTGTAGTTCTGTGACCCACTATTTAAATGTAACTACTCTGGCCAAATATAATTCACAATTGAATTATAAAAAATCATCTGCTATAATAAGCTTTTAGCTGTGGATGGTGCAGTAGGAATCAGGAGAAACAAGTGAGAAAAAATTATAGAACAAGCCCCTAATGTAGACTAACTCACTGCATTTTTGAGACCATGAAAAAACAGCTCAGAACAATCCAGGTCTGTTTGTCATGGTGAGAACATCAAGGAACAGGCTCTGAAGGGTCTTGAGGAAGGCAGGTCACCTCCTTGTGTGCAGTTCTCAGAAAAGACAACAGCCCAGATAGAACATGAGACGCAGGATTTGGCTACAGAGTATTTACAGTATTTACTCATTTTCTGTCTTTTCACCACACCAAAACATTCCACCAGCACAGCAGATCTACTCCAGGCAGAGGAACCAAAGCCTGCCATGACTTTACCTGTCACACTACGTGTCCCTGTTCCCCCCTGGGTGTGACTGCCTTGTTCACAGAGCACGACAAAAATCTCTGGCCTGCAGCAAGCCACACAAAACAACCTCCTGGAGACACCAAACTCTGTGAAGCCACAATGCTGAAAGCACATCTATCCAAAGCCAGCTTTGCCAGGGCAGTAGAACACCTCAGCAGGTCATGCTGTCTGTGCAATGTGTGCCCTGCACCCCGAGCAAACCACAGCATAACAGCAAAATTTCAAACAACCCACCACGATACAGAAAGCCTGAAAAGCAGAATTTTGCAGTGACAGATGGCACGTGCCACAGAGCTCCCCAAATGGCTGTTGTATTTCAGCTTGCTAGATCTATTCATTCCACTGTCCCCAAATTCTGCATCCCCTGAAGCATCCCTCACCTGGAACCAGTGGAGGGACAAGGGGGAGGACAAAGAAAAACTCAGAAACCTGAAGTTTGTTTGGAATTTATTCCCTTGAACATTTCACACAGTTGAACAAAAAATATCTCAATTTCACAGCAACAGGGAAACCACGTGTTACATAATTCAGAGACACACACACCCAAAAAAAAACAGGTTAAAAACAACTGCATAAATCAAAGTCTTCAAAGGAACTGTACAGTGGAGACATGAAGCCTTTCTGAGCACTAAATCACCTCACTTGGACATTATCTGTCACTGAACTTATTTTATGCACAGTCCCTCCTTTTCTCTGAGGGAAACAATCTCAAAATAGACTCAGAGTCCACTTTTCAAAAAAACAGACATTTTAATTCTGCAATTAAAAAAAAAATCCAACTCTTTCACACAAACTTAATACTACTTTTCTAAGACACAAAAACATTCAATGAAGCTCTTGAAGTGCCCAGAAAAATTCATATCACCCTTCAGAACATACACATACAAACAACAAATATTCCAGTGGCACAAGTCTACAGGTCTGAAAGCCAGAGAGAGAGGAGTTGGGAGCCCAGTAACTCCCAAGAAAAAGTGTTCTTAGCAGGATCCAGCCATGAGCACAAACTCAGCACATTGTTATTTTTGTACATATCCTTCAGGATTTTTTGAGTGAAACTCCATCAGGTCAGCTGCAGCTCCTACTCCTCAGAACAAAATAACCTTCCCACCATGCCTTTTCCTTTTTAAATTTTCTGGGCTTCAAATTGCCAATCCTTTAGCATTTCCTTTATGCCAAAGCCACCCAAATCCTGATAAGAACACTGAAAAGGAACATGATGGACTGGGAACAGTCAAGCACTTATCCTAACAGATTCCTGGCTTGTTATTGAGGGATGATTCACTGGGCACTGAATCCTGGTTCTAATCAGGCAACCCATACACTCCCCTCATCTTTCAAAAATGCAGGGTCTGGTTCTTAAGTTTGTATTGTAAATGTTCCAGAGAGAAGTTAATCTTCCATCAGATCTCTCTGCAGTTGTATGATACCCAAAAAAGGGTTCAGTCTCATGTGCCATGTCCTGCTAAACCCACCACCATGGCTCCTCCAAACAGAACAGACAATATTCAAGGCACACTAGTAGAGGAAATAGCTTTCATCCCAATTTGGTGGTGCATCCTGAAATATATTTTCCTTTTTCTTTTTTATTTTTGGCAGGGAAAAGAGTGGGATCTATTTGCAAATGTCAGTGGTTTTAAATGAAGGCACCTCAAACAGAATGTCATGTCACAGAATTTGTCTGCTATCATCTTCTGTAATTTAGTGTTTAAACCAGACCAAATTAAAACAAGCACAAAACCCAAAAGGTGAATAATAATGAAAAGAAGTGACCAAGTAGAGGATTTCATCAAGATGTTTGTTTGCACAGCAAACAGCATTGCTTTGAGCTAAATCAGTTTCACAAGTAAGGCATGTTCAATGTATGCAGAGCAGTGAAGAGCCAGTGCTTCTGAACAATAGAGGCAATGTTCATGAACAAGAAATTTATTCCTAAACAGAAATATATATATTTGTATTTTTTCAGACATAAAATTGAATTGTGTGCAAATAATGTTGGATACACTAAAAAATGTTCCTTATACTTGTACAGACACTTAAAGATTATTTTCCAAATGTGGTTCAGATAATTTATTTTCCAGAACATGCCATTTAGAGGAAACAGCCACTCTTTCCCAGCTCTCCAGGTCAGCAAAAGAACTCCTCAGGTATATTGCTTGCTATATACAACAGTATATGTTTAAGGGTCTACTGTGAAGGGCTCTGCTCTGAATATTTCTCCCTGAAAACACTTAAGGCACATCCATAGGAGGATTTTAACTTTTCAGATTGCATACCTATATCATATACACTATGTATTTATGTGATATTAAAGCACAAGTCCTAGTACCTCTACTTTGTATTGCATTTTTTTTCATATTATCGCTTATATTTGAATTCTTAATCTTTCACAGGTCAGGTAATTTAAGCAAAAGATCTCATGACTTGCCTTTTATTGCTGTACAAGTATGAGTTTCCCTAGGCAGTCTTTCCTTTATGAACTTCCTGCTGCTGATAGGGACAGAAATGCATTGTTGTGAAAACTTGAGCCTGAAATGGGAAATATTTTACGACAAAACATTGCTGGCTAACTTCACCCCAAGGAGCATATCATAAAGCTGATAGGGGTAAAGACTGTTCCAAGTCCATCTGTCAAGAAAGAGTTGAAAATTTGGAAACATTCTTACAGACCTTTAGAACAAACAGAAGAACAGCATTTGCATTAAAAGCACATTAAAACCATATAAAGTACTGTAAATAATATTAAAAAAAAATCCAAGACACAGCAGTTACAGATTATCAAAGGGAGAGACAGTTGAAAAGCAAGAGGTTTTTGTGGGTTTTTTGTTGGGTTTTTTTTGGCAATAGCAGCATTTTGGCACAAAGGCAAATGCAGGAGATAGAGAAAACCAGGCAGACAAGGTACAGAGAAAGATCCAGAACCTACGACAAGCATGCCACAGTTCAGCAGGACCAAAAGCACAGGAAGAGCTGTCCCCACCTTCCCTTTTTTCCCAGAGAGAATGGCAGCCACTGCTCAAAAGCTTGTTGCCACTTCCCACAGTGAAGGGCTCCAGAAGCTGGCCACAAGCTGCCCTGGGAACCCCAGGACAGAAGCCAGGCAGGCTCTCTGCAAACCCCTCACTAAAAGGGTGATTGCAGCTGAACAAACCTCAGCCTGCTGATCACAGACTGTGCCCTGCAAGCATCACTGTGCAGGGACAGACAGAACCCACCCAGTGCCAGCCACCACTGCGGCCACCCAGGCAGGGACTGACACTTCAGCTAAGTTAATCTGTGCCAAACAGGTTAGTGACAGCACAAGAGAGGGTTTGCTGTGACCCACCTCACCTGACTAAACCTGCTGAAGGCTATTTTGTGGTTGAATATATTTTAAGCATTAAGCTGGCTACAAAAGGTTTGGTGGGATAGCAAAGGGGGCAGTGAATGTAGGGAGAAAATCCATGCAATTTACATCCACTTGGGATTTCATGACAACTACTAAAAAGCAGGCCTTGCACAAGTCACCATAAAGCTCCCTGAAACAAGCACTTTTGGTAACTCAGGGCTGAATTTAACTTGCAGGTATAAGATTTTAAAATGGTTGTCTTTTTATATATTCCACAATGGATGTTACTGTTGTACACCTACCCTTTGCCTTCTAAGCTATCTTTACATCTCCACCAAATATCAAACCTGAGCATGTTACACACTTTTCTGCTTTTACTTAATCCTTTTAGAGGCAGCTAACACTCTACACCAAGACCTACCTCACAACTGAGGATTAGCTCAGACCTCAGGGCCTGAAATTGCTATTGCCAAATTCCATCTGGTGGTCTTGCCTTGAAGGAAGTGAAACACTTTGAGATGTATGACCTGCACTAGGTGAGTGACCAGATGGATGAAGTGGAGGCTTGGACAGTCTCCATCTCACACAGGTTTTTGCTGGAGGTATTTATCTAGTCTACAGTGAAAGTTTGCATGAAAGCATATATGCAAATAATTTAAATTCAGGAGTTACACTGAGATGTAATCTTACAGACTATTCAGGAATAATATCCTGTTCTTTCACTGTATAGGTAAGCTTGGTATTTCAAGAAAGTTTGTTTTCTCAAACCATAAATAACTGTAAAACCCATCACAGGTTTCCAGCTACCCAGCAAGAACAGGAGCTGAAGGTACCTATGGGACATGACTGTTACTCTAACAGACAACTGACCTGCCTTTAAAGCCACTGTGGCTTGTTTTTAAAGTACATTCCATTTAGCTTCCTCCAGCTTCTTAACCATTGCTAAGTCAGTAGTTCCAGGATTTACTTAAATCACACTGCACAAAGAAAACACAATTCAGCCACTAATGGTATTTCTTTAGCACAACAGAGGCACTGCTCACCTCTTCTGCCACTGAATGCATTTCTGCCATGCACCACAACACCCTGACCCAGCTCAGCTGAGCATGTCCTAATGCACTTTGGGCACTGCAAGGGGCAAAGCTTTAGAAGGTCCAAAAGCTCTAAACATTATGCTACAGTTATACACTGCTTCAAAAAAGCAGAAAGCAAACAGAAGGAGTCCTAGATTTCAAGTTTTGCCATTAGACAAAATGGTGTCTGTTCCATCCTACTCCTCTGGAAGTACTACGGTGCTGCTACAGGATTGTGCCACCACTACAGAAGGAGATATCTGATTTATAGCTGATTTTTATCTGATTTATACATATTTATCACAAACTATGCCCTATTGTTTGCTCTACTTAGTGATCATTTGGGTGCCACTTGCTGAATGTTCCCTTGTAAAAGCAATTTAATTTGATTTGTTGGAAGGACTAAATCAAAGGAAATTTTCTGCCAGCAGTTGCTGTGATAAACTAACGGATAAATGTAATTAAAATCTCCTTCCAATTCTTATCACCTACAGCTTTACTTCACAAAACACCTTATGCTCACACCAGTTGCCCTGTGCATAAATAAATATTTTTTCTATTACTCTTTAAGAATATGCTCCAAGCTACAAAAAAATAAAGTTTTTCCACTTTCAGAGAAAACAGTTCTAAATCTATAAAAAAAAAAAAGCTGTAGTTCATACATCTGTCCATGGCACTTTGCAAATATCATTCTTCCCTACCCTTTTCTCACTTTTGCCATACGGAAGGTGCACACGCACAAAAGAGGAAATATTGAAAGCAACTACACTCCAAGAATCAACACACTAAGAATAGATTTCTATCAGACTGCATTCAGTTACAATCTTAGAAACACTTGTATAATAATATAAAGTCAAAGCATGATTTTTATCTGTTCCTGTGTTGTTACAGTCTTCTCAACTGGCACTACAAAAATATTCTTTTTTTCAAGTATTGCTCTAAATACATTCCCTTTCTAAAAGCAGCTGATTTAGCTTATTCAGTGTTCTGGAGCAAGAACTAGAAATTAGTATTTCTCCCTTTTTCTGATATCACAAAATGAGCACTTGGGGGCTGGGCAAACGAGCATTTGTAGCACAGACACTTCTCTCATGTTAGAAGGAATTAGAATTCCAAGTTAAAAGGGAAAACCATGTCACAGTAAGACACACGCATTCACCACCCCATTTCCAAAGCCATGGCCAGGAGCAGCACAGAGGCTGGCAGAGGGAAGAGCACCATGACCTGCCAGCACCATGAAATTCAAGGGGTTTAAGGAATCCAATCCCATTAACTGTCAGACACCCAGAATTCCAAAGGAGACACAATCCAAAGATAATGGGATCTTTCCCATTCAAGTACCAGATTAATAAAGAGAAGCTTGGGAGAACGAAAAACCACACCCAGAATTCAGGAAAACACAGAAATCCAGTTTGTGAGCTATTCCAGTGCTTCAGAAAAACTTTTCATTTCATTGACATGGAGCTGCATACATTACAGGGCTCTTTATCTGGGCTGACTCAGAGGAGACCCTCAACTGAGCATCTGTGTTTTCCTGTAAGTCTTTCAAATAACGTCCTTGAAAGAACTGAGAACATCTAGGCCCCAAAGCCACAGTGCAAAATAATATATTGAGATTTCCACGTAACACACAAAATTCACTGCAAAAACCAAACGAGTTACACAGCTCCAAGTTGGGTCACATTAATTCTTACTGGTCAGCAGGCTGCCCACAGAATTCCCCTAGGATCTGCCCGAGAACTTCTGACTGGACATAGAGAAAGGGAACCCCAAATGCCAGCAGCTGACACATGAAAAAGGAGTCCAAAGGGTTCTGGGCCACGTGGTGCCCAATGGAGGAGACTGTGCTGTGCAGGCGCTGGCTCACCACCCTAACTCTGCCCACGAGGCCGAGCGAGTACTGCACCACCCTGCTAAAGAAGGAAGCGGAGCTACCTGGGGCCCTCTCTGCTGAGGCAGGGATGCTGTTGGCCCGTCCGTTCCCATCGCTGGCCATGGTCTCCTGCAGAGGTCCTTTGGTGTCCTGGAAGAACGTGGGGGAAGTTAAATTCACGTTAAAATTGAAATTGCTGCGCGTACGGAACGCACCGAGCAGGGAATTGAGATACCCCCTAACCATCACATAGGGCTGAAAAACAAGCGTGTTCCTTCTCAATTTTAAGGCTTTATTAAAGCTCTGAAAAACAAACTGGATAACCAAGAAAGTCAAAGCAGTAAGATGCCTGAAGTCTGCTCCTCTGGGAAATAAAACAAGGTACCATTTTTAGTTTTTATTTTTGGCAAGAAGGATGGCACATATTGGGATGGATCCATTATCCTTCCAAAAAGGAGCACAGCTTCAGCTTGTGCTAATAAAACCTGAGAATCAGGCCAAAGGACAGGCACCACTGCTAGCACAAAGGAAAACAATTTAAGGGAGGAGAGCAGTGTGCAGCATGCAAGCCTAACAGAAATTAAGAAACCAGCATGTAGCTCGCTCAATGTATGCAAAAATACTGAAAAGGGACTTGAGGAGAAAAATTAGGTGCCTTGGATTACAGTGACAAAAGCTGAGGGACTTTTCTGTATTACACAGTGTCTCTTCATCCTGTATTTACAGCACAAGCATTTTTATTATGATTGTATAGGAAAGGGGATATTCTGTCTTTTCATGCAGGTTCCTGTTAACACACAGCAGACCTTCAGAAATGAAGGCATGGGATCTTCATAGCTTACGCAAGTGGGGTAGAATTTTATGTTTCAAAGGAAATGCAAACAATTAATTTAATCTTAAGTAAAATTGTGGAGAAACAAAGCAATACCAGAACTGGTAATATTATTCATTTAGTCTTGGCATACACTGAGAAAGTATTTCAGCTGAGAAGAAAAACAATCAAAATTCTGTTTAGAACGGGATAGCATATCACTTTATAACAAGTACCATGAAAAGAGTAGTACTAAGTACAGGAATTGCTTTTAAATAAGATTTAGTTGAACTGTAAGCTTTCATGATATAGAAAGCAACTAAATGCACTCTGAATTTTTCTACTTTCTGAAAAAACCCCGAACCATCACATGTACTTTCTCAATGTTAGTAATCAAAATCTGTTAACACGGCACGTTAGATGAAAATAATGAGTTACCTTTCCTGACAGAGGACCCACTGCTGGCCTCTTCCTCTGAGCATAACCAGAGACTCTGTAACAGTAGTGAGGTTTACAGTAGAATTTACCTGCAGATAAAACACAACTGATGGTCAGCAACAGGAACACAGGACTTCAGCACAATATAAATGTCCATCTCTCTGCAACTTATTTTCTGCTGCCACTCCCGTTGAGCTCTCTAATTTCCTCACTATACGCAGAGGCAAACACGGGCTGAAGTTTTAGCTGCAGCCCTGCTCTCTCCCCTTGTAACTAGGCTCCTTTCCATTGGGTGTCTGACAGCCATTTAGTTTAAAATCCTATCAAACACCAAAGCAAAGCTGTGAGGCTTGTGTGGTATCACATGCTAACAATGCGGCAGTGTGTGAGGAACAAAGAAATCATCACATGAAAAGCTGGCAGAAGCACTTTTGGAAAAAGCAAGAATGAATACAACCAGCAGAGGAAAGTGGGAAAGGACAGTGTTAACTCCCAAAGAACCATCTCTCAAAATGCACAGTGGCTACTTGTAGAAAGGACAATGATTCATTTTCACAAATAAGACCTTTTGTGATCCTGCTGGTTTTACTAACACCCCAGAAGTCTAGAGAGGTTTTTCACTGGTATCTGAGCACTGTCAGGAAGACAAAGCAGCATTAGCAACATCATCATGCAAATACTACTGGTACTAAAAAAAGCAGCAAACTGGTGCCTCATGATTACCTTCCACTGTACCTTTGTCAGTGTATCCCGCTTGGCAAATGTATAGACACAAACTCCCCACTGCTATCCCATTCCTGAGCTTTGCCAATGCATTCCCAACACATACTCTGACCTCTGCCTCTTCCTCCAGTTTCTCTGTGCTGGTATTTGCAAAATGTTTCATGATGGAAAAATGACCAACATATTTCTAGAAATCTTTACTTCAATAAGTATTTCTTAATATTTACTCTTACCAAAACCTGCTTTTTGAGATTTTCTGAAATGAGCAACAACTGAAAAGCTCTTACATAGAAATTCTCAGCCTTTGAAGCCTAAAACCAGACACTAACTACAGAAGGCTGCAGAATGCTTGTCAGCCCAAACAGCCAGATGAACAGCAACAATGTGTGTACAGCTTTGTTTTCTTTTCCTCTCAAAGAAAACTCAGAATTAAATACAAGCTACGTTTTCACAATTACATTAGATAGGATACCACAGATTTCTGTTTAGCCACATCTGCTTCATATATAGACACAACTGTTAGGCATGTAATATTTCAGAATGAATGCTATAAGCCTGCTGAAACTCCAGGCTTTGTGTTTGCTTCACTGAGAACTATCTGGCCATAACTGCACACACAAGCATGCTTGCAGAGGGAATCACTAAAAATCTGGGGGCAAAAACTGTTTCAGCCCATACAGAAAACAGAGGAGCTCAGTCTGTTACTGCTCAACAGACAGTCAGACATTCAGTTACTTGTGAGTGCTCAAAATAACAGCAGTGCTTAAAAAATGCTTTTTCTCAACTTTGATTTCTGACAAAGATGTTACTTTTACATGTTGATTTCAAAATTACCACTGGCCCCTTTAAACTTGCGTGCCAAGACTGCTGACCTTCCCAACAAGCAATAAAGGGGTTTCTATTCCTTACTGGGAGTCTGGTTTGATGACTCTAAGCTTCCTGAACTCCTCATAACCCAGCAAGTCCATTACTTAAAGTAATTACATAATGCATCATAAATACAGAATTTTAGTTCTTTCTGTCTCTTAAACCAGATGGTGTTTCCACAGCCATTCTACCCAGTGTATACTGAAAGATTCTTCTTAGTTACACAGAGTGGATACCCATCAATTTCAATCTGCAGTAGAATATCTTGGAGTGTCATCCTGTGACATCAATTTAAAATTTTTATTTCATCTTTGCCTCAATCAATGGGGAAAACTACTGCTACTAACACTTTTTTCCTTTTTTGCTATTTTATTTTCAACACCATCACGTCCAAAATAAAATCCTTTGCACCTTTACTTTTCACTAATTTTACACCATTTTGCACCTATTTTCCTACTGACATTGGATTAAAAACAGGCAGCTGTTTAAGAAATGTATGCATTTATATGCATACCTGCTGATGTGAATCAACATTTGTATAATACTTTCTCATACATTTTCTTCAGAAAATCTGACACTTTTGTCAATCACTGCTCAAACAAAGATTGTAATACACAGCTACCCTTACAAGGAGACCATTTTTCACAAATGATGGATGATCTTAAATTACTACTTTCAATATGCACTCTTTGTTGATAAGCTGAGTTTCACCTGATACCATATTGTCTGGTTTCTCAGACTTGTAGGGTTTATCTGAAGCTTCCCTTATTTCTTAGCTATATGTTAGATCCTTTTAATTGAGGCATCAGCAAGTTTTGTAATCATATTCTTTTTCCTTAGTCCATCAGATACAGAAAACGAGTCTTCAGTAACTACTGCAACAACACTCTCTTAACACTGTATTCAACCTTGATGTTCCATTTTTTCTATATAAATAGAAGGTAGCTGGTAATCATCTATTATCACAGTCCCTGATTATCACAGTTCCTATTTTATTACATCTAATATAAACATGCAGAGTTGGACAGGGGTGGTATCTTTAAGAAGAACAAGCTGACCGCATTTTTCTCCAACTTGTTATTTTCCTCTTAAGTGGTATTAAACACTCAGGAATTTTATTTAAATACTGCCAAATGAGGAGAGCAAAATATCCAGCCCACAAACTCAGCCTGTAAAGCTTTTTAAAGCCTCCAGTTATTATTTGTTTCCCTGCATTCTCGCAGCTGTTCTGATGTATTAATTTCTACGAGTTTGGCTGCTCTGACCACAGGAAACCCACGAAGCTCCAACAGCTTGAGAGATGGCGTCTGGGGAGTGGAAGCCACTCTCTTCCCTAACTCACCCAAGCGTTTTTAAGCTAGAGAGGAGCTCCCAGGACAGCAGAGAGGCAGGAGGCTGCTCCCCTTACCGTCCTCGATGTCGTAGGCGTAGGAGGACAGGCGCAGGGTGCTGGCGCAGTACTCGCACGTGAAGCAGCTGCGGTGGAAGAACTTGCCCTCGGCGCTGAGCCTCTCCATCACGTAGACGCGCTTGCGGCAGAAGTAACACACGTCACTGCCTCCCAGGTTCTGGGGAAACTCCTTCTTGAGCGAGCCCTGCGCACAAACGAGGATGGCTGAATTTGTGTCGCGCCCGGCCTCGCCGGGATCACGCACCAAGGTTGTGTTTTCTCTTCATTTATGTGGATTTTACAGGAGCGTCTGGGTGCTGCTGCAGCTCTCGGACACGACTCACAGTTTTAACCAGGACACTGAAAACTAACCTTGTTGTGCAGGAAAAAGGGTCCTAGGATGCCATGGAGTAAAACAAATTCTGGGTAGAAGAATGGATACCAGCACTATTAATGATGACCCTGAAATCAGTGACTTAAGGAGGCATGTGAAGCAAGGCAAAACCATTACAACACCCTCAAACAGCAATTCTTAGACCTACGCTACCAAAACCAGTGTCTCCTCCTGAAAGCAGCAGCACAGAAGTGTTATGAACAGTTTTCTCAATTCATTATGCACAATCTTTGGATGCTGGTGTTAGATTAAAATATTTGGCAAAGAAAACGAGGGCAAGAGTGTGGGTGGATGGAGAAAGGGAACAAAGTCACTCACAAAGCTACGACAGATTCCATCAGTGGTGCAACAACTGGACACTCACAAAACTTGAGATCTACACGACATCTAATCACAAACACATGTCATCTCCAGCACATCATCTTACCAGTTCCTTCTTGTCTAGAAGGGTTTTGGGTTGCTCTTTCCTTTGAAGCTGATTGGCTATCTGCTCAGCCAATGAGCTCACTCCGCCTGTGTACATCTTTATGTACTTCTACCAGATGGGTTGAACAAAACAAGAGTGATGTAAGGAAAAGAAAAAAAAAAGAATCAAATTAAAAAAAAAATAACTAGAATGAATGAGAGGTTAGGTGGTGAAAAGGTGCAGAGGTCAAATCATGCCAAGACAGTGGACAATATAAAGTGACAAGTAGTAACAGTGAAGCCAGTGCCATCAGAAATCACCAGAACAGTTCAGGATCACCTGTAGGAATGGACAGGGAGCCTTGCATTTTGCATTTTTTTTAAGTGTTCCAGAAATACTAAGATGATGAAGGGAGAAGATCTTGTTTTCACCTGTGAGGTATTTTGTCCCAGGAAAGCTGAGTATAGGCACTTGTAAAAGATGAGGCTAAATATAGGTTAGCATTTTAGGTTCCAGGTAAAATTGACACCAGAAACAAAGATCTTTCAGAAGGCATGTTACTGGGTCTAATGCAACATGCTGATTTACAACAGTGTATTTGTATGCTTTGCACCTGGAAAGAATTAATTTACACAGCATTCACAGAGCAGGGATAAGTCCTTAAACTAAAGAACTCATAGTGATTCAAAAATATTAATTCTTTCATGGAGGTTTATATGGCAAAAGATGGAAGAGCCTCCTGACCCAGTGCATTAAAGCCATACCTGCACACATCTGGAACACACATTTGTTCAGCCCTGAACACAGCTTTATGGCTTGGCTTTTCTCCATCACGGGCACAGACTGACTCCAGAACTCTGGGCATCTAAAAACCCTCCAGTACTTTCAGCAGTCTAGGCAAGTTGGCTGTTACCTCAGATGGTACCACATGAGTGTCTGCAAGCCAAGTTCAATCACTGCAGGAGTGGAGGAAGTGTTTTTCACAGGAAACACAACCGCTGGCAATAATTACATGGTTAAGAAAATGAGGTGGTTACATCCATGTTAGCTCAATCACACTGCAAACGCCACGGATTTCACTTGGAGCAGCTAAGAGCACGCCAAGCAACTTGCTTTTTCCAGACTAAGCAGCATTATGAATGTTTCTAGCTGGATTCTTAGCTAATACAGGATCAGAGAGCCACTCAGCTTCCAGCAAGTGGGAAAGGCCAAGGATAACAAAAGGAAAGTTGTATCTTAAAACCCCTTTTACTTATAGCAAAACTTGCTTGAAGCACAGTAGTTATTTCCCACAACCAATAACTAATTTAATGTGTGTGGTTATTAGCCTTTTAGGAATGTTTAAAACCTTCACAAGCTCAGACATGAGAACAGCAGGAAGCATCTCAAAAACTGAAATTCACCACAGAATGGGTACTTCTTTGAGGAAAAAGATAATGAAAATGGAGTGCTCAGCCAGAGATCACTGCTGCTGTCACTGCAGTCCTAATTCCATAAGCTCTTTTTCACTGCAGTAATGAGAGCCCATTTGTACCCAGAAAGAATTTACACCTGTCTACTGATCCCATTCCAAGAGGCAGAGCACTTGTAGTATTTCTATATGCTATATTTCTATATTCTTTTTCTATTAAGAAATAATAAATTATTTGTCTTTCACAGCTTTCCAGGTCCCATGTGTGCACATAAATATGTGCAGAGGGGCATTTCAATGGCATATATCTTGTCAAAAATTTCATTTAAAGTGGTGCTCACTTATAAAATTTTCTTCAGCATTGTTTGCTAACTGGCAATCATAATAATTTGGCCAAGAGTTTTCCATCTCCTCTGAATGATCAGAGACCTTTGAGGTCTTTTAAGTTTTCTTAAAAGAGACTCTCTCTGACTCTAGGGGAAAAACTTCCTTTCAGTTGAACCAGCCTTCCCCTGATCAAGTTTTGATTTGAAACATTCAACTGCAGATCCTTCAGGATCTTTAAATTTCTACCAGCACATTAAGAAGTTCCATGCTCAAAAAAGGAATATTTTAATGTTAACTCACAGTACCTTGGACTATTTGGTGAGAAATTCGCTTGCTGAATTTTTCATTTGTGTGTTTCTGATTTGTTTTGCTTTTCACCTACATATCACATCTGGCCTAATTATGGGTATTAAGTGAAGCATTTTATTTTTCTTCCCATGGTCTTCAAGACATACAATGCTCTGCAACACTTTCAAAAGCAGGCAAAGAACCCGCTCCAGCAGCTTAGGTCAAATCAAGTTCCTGCTGTTTACATAGGACAACTGTAACTAGTTCAAATTCTCAGTGATTTTTCAGACAGCCAAAGCACTTTTTATTTCACACTGTCCATTAACCATATACGCACAAACACATTCTGTTGTTTAGCCCAAAACTTCAACCAAAGCAGCAAGCAAAACCAGAAAGCTTCACTGCAAAGCCAGAAGGACTATGAGTGCTCCAAACCCCTGGTTTGAGTGTGAGATGCACCACAAACCTCTCGTGGATGCCAAATGTTAAACATTTAGTTTCAAACTGCTTTATGGCTGCCAACACCCGAGCTGGCCCTGGCTCCTGGTGGGTGCAGGAACGAGCACAGAGGCTCTGCAGGTGAAGCAGTGCCTTGGCAAGCAAAGGCAGCTGAGTGCACCTGGAGTGCTCAGGTGAGGGCTACCTGTCGGAGAGAGTCGGAGGAGGGTGAGGAAGGGCGGTTGGAGGAGCGCAGGCTAAGGGAGAGCTCCCACTGGTCAACAAAGAATCGGCGGGACGGCTCGGGCTCAGGCTAAAACATAAAATAAACATCAGCACCATCACACACGTTCCCTTCTAAGAGAGAAAAAAAATGAAAAAGAAACCAAAAAACAACCCAGGCCTTTCTGGTTACCATCAAGAACAATTTTTTGAAGACTCTTACAGGACAACTTCCAGAAAAATACCCGGTGCATCTTTACTCGCTCCCTAGCGAGGCAGAATAGTTATTCTAAATTTGCTCTTTATTAGGTTTTGCATTATTTAGGACCATTTGGAAGCAGTTACCTACTTCCACAGATGTCCAACCTCTTGTAATCCAACAAACTAAGCCACTGGAAAAGACCCCAAATCAATTTCCTCTGCTCCTTCTGTATCTCCCAGTGCTCTCTATTACTGGCCCAAGGCACTAAGATCATCTTTCAAGCCATGTGAGACCTCTTCTACATTTTAACTATAAAAACCAAAAGTCTGCTCTCCTGAGGGACAGAAGAGATAGAAGTTAGCTTGTATGTATTTCCAGTAATTAACAGCAAATTTCCAACCCAAAATTTACTGTAAGCAGATCAGAAACACTGAACCAAAAAAGAATGAATCAATATAAAATAATCTGCTGATCTAGCTTATCAAATGGCAAAGAATAAACCACAGACTGAGAACCTGCATCCTTCTGAAACTGGTTTCTCACAGGACAGCCCAAAATTTGGTCTTCTTGTCATCATCTCTAGGGATGATTACGCTCATCTCCCAAGAAATACTTCATATAAATAGGAAAAAGCTGAAAAGTTGAAAGTATCAGACAAACAGCACTGGGAAGAAACTGCATTCCTAAAAATTATAGTCTGGATAGAAAAAAATATGCACATTACAAATCATTGGCTTTCTTTGAAAAATAAATTATGGTTTTAGTTATAAAAAGGAAAACTAAATGTCATGTAACTGCATGATCCATGAAAACAGCTACTTCTAGCCACTTGGAATAGGCTAACCTCAAGATTAAATTTACTGAGCAAAATGCAAAAGAGCTTGGCTTTCACAATTTCCCCAACTTATGGAAATATAATTGCTCATACAAAAATTTTCTGTACATCAACATTTAATCAAGTTTCTTCTCTGAAAATGTCTTACTTTGCTAAGCCTTCTCTTAGTATTTTTCTTGTTTTCTTCCCTTAAATCCCACATCATAATCCATCATTGCTTGCAGTGTTCCAACATCTGTTTCCTTTTTCCTCTCTGCCCTACTCACTTTATGCTTTCCTCTACTTTGTGTTCTCAGTCTCCCCTCCTTTCCAATTCTGCACGATACAGAAATTAGACAATTTCAAAAAATAATTTCTATCTTTGCATTGCAATGCTGTAATCTTTTACACCCTCGGAAGAGCTTTAAAATTGCAAGAGAGCACAAGAAGAGGTAGGAGCAAAGTGTTTTGGTCTAGATCTTCATTTCTGTATCAACATTTTAATTCAGTAAGGAAATGCATATGAGCATTATGGACCTTGTTTGAGATATTAAGTCATAGCACCCATTAACAAAGAGGTGCCACTATGTTTAAAGTAGTCTTCCTATTCAGGCCTTCATATCTTGTCCCCAAAATTTCAAATCTAGCCAAAGGTTTGCTGTTCCTTCTTGGAGAAGAGCTTCTGTGATTTTAACCATCAGAAAAAGGTGGCATCCCTAAAAGCCCCAGTAATGGGAAGTGACCGTGTCACAAAATTCTTTTTACTAGGGCTTGCAAAAGTTATGCCCACTAGCAAAAGTTCTGGGACTGTTTATGCTCCAGTTCAAGAAGACAGCTTGATTTAGGATGGTTAACTCAAAACAGTAAGTTATGAAAAAAATCACTTCTGTAGATGGTGCCTTCCAAAAAAAGCACTCTGCAGTTTGCCAAGCACTGCTGAAGATAACTGAAAACAGAGAGCAACCAAAGAAACCACAGTTCAAACTGGCATGCTCCCAGAGCCCAAAGACAAGACTGGAGAGAAAATTAGTACAAAAACAAAACAAAAGTGTACACTGGAATCAAAGACAATCTGCACAAACTGCCAGCTCTACCACTGGAAACAACTGCACAGGAAGGATGGACACAAGAGTACAGGAATTAAGCTTGGAAAATGTGAATGCTCTTGCTTCCAGAAACAAGTAAAATTTGTGAGTGAATGACTCCTAAATGACCACTGTGAGATGACTTGATCCAGAGCCCAGGTGGTTTCCAGCATTTACTCTGAAGTTGAGAGGCTGCATTTTACTTCATTGTTTTACTTGTTTTACTTCATTGTTTGTGTTTTGTTTTGAGGAACAGAAAGGGTCATTCACCAAACAAGGAGACAGCTAAGAAATGGCAGATTTAATAAAGTCACTACACAAAATAGTCTTGACAGCTGTTTTAACCACGACTCTAGAGCAGTGGTCATCATATTTTGGTGATTTTTTTTTTTTCTCTCTCTGACCCAAGATTTGATCAGTAGCCAGAATCCCACACTGCTACAGGAGACCAGACAAGCAGGGCTGTAGTCACCTGATGCCTGAGTGCACGTCTGGACTCCAGGAGGGCAGCCAGCTGAAATGCCCTTCTCTCAACACTCACGGGCACATGGTCATGAGAAAACAAACGGGGAGATCTCTGCGAGACGAGGAACGAGGGCAAGTCAACAAAACAGCACAAAAAGGAACAGACACCAAAATGCCAGCCAAAAGGTAAGACATTCACATGCAGAATAGCAACAAAAGCTCTCATGTGAAAACTGGGGTGCTTTTTCTCCCCAGTATCTACTTTGCTAATGAAGTGATACATTCTGACCCTCAGGGGCAAGAAAAAACTGTTGAATTAGTTGCTATTCACAACTCATCCTAGGACTGCTGCAGCCAAAATCAAACAAGCACATAGCCTCTCTCTTTGGCATTACCATCAAAAAAATAATTTAAAAATGTGGCTTTATCATGCACAAAGATTCTTATTTGTCAGTTTATTTCCCCATAGTTCTCCATTCGCAAGGATTTCCTTTAAATATTTCAACCTGTACTCGTTTCTTAGATTTTGTGTACTGAAGCACATTTTAGGGTAATGTACTTCAGTCCTCATAAAGAATGAACTAAGTACTTAAAGGTGGTGGTATATGCAAAATAAATACTCTACATGCCAAAGAGAGCATGTTTAATGAGCCTGTCTAAATAAAGCAAAGAGCAGCAAAATCAAACTCTCACAGAAGCTGCCGGTTTTACTTATGCAACTTCACTGTCCTACTTATTCTTATTGCACTACCATGTCAATACACCCCAGGCACAATATTTGACACCTCTGCTATTTTGGTGTTTCATATCAATGTTCCTGAACTGCTGTGGGGTGCACTTGGTGACATGAAAAAAGACCTGGCAGGTGGCCTGCTATATAAGCCAGAACTATCATTGCAGTATCACACAGCCTTCAGCTAATTTGTTTGCAGAGAGCACAAAAGTAAATGGGCCACAAACTGCAAACACGTGCATCAAGAAATCTGAGCCTTGATCTGTAAAATGCCAGGGTGCTGCTCCCTATTACTAATTGTCCTCCAGTGCAGAACAGAAAACTGGGTTCACACCCAGTTTACAAGAAACACTTTTCCCATTCAGATGCATTAATAATACTCTGCTTTCAGCTACTTTCTGTTCCACCTACTCCTTCCTACTAGATTATTTTCCCTAAAACTGGGGCCTATTATAAAGCTGTGTCATTGCAGACACGTGTATTCATTTTCTACTGCCTGTCAGAAAACATTCAGCCCACAAGAGGCTTTTGTTAGAACATATTCTGGAAGTTGCAACAGTTTTATTGCTGGCTCCCATTTATGACTTAATTCATTCAAAGCCTGTACTGGAATGTCAATTAATTTGTCAATATGAATTCAAATCAACCGCTCCTTTTGAGTGTCTGTCTTTTCTTTTCCCTTTTTCTTCTGCTTCTGGATAATACTGAGCCATTCAGACAGACTGTTGAATATTTAATTGTCAAGAAGGTTTCAAAATCTCTGTACTAAATAATGCCTCATCATTTTTCCTTTTACTTTGGCCTGTAGGAGGCAAGATGGAATGCCAGTTGTTTAACCATCCAGAAAGCAAGCGTGAACACAATGCAACCATGTTCGCATGAATTAGCACCAAACATAACTCCCCTTGTTCTGCTACAGCCACAGCAAACTCCACTAAAGAGGTGTAAGAGAAAAAGAAGAATGAGCAGAGCTCAAGTGCTCGACCCAGGGCAAAATAAAAGCACATAGCAAACAGTTGCTGAAGGGAGTTATGCATTTCTGTGGTATCACACAGGAAGGATGGCTCCTGACTGACTCCCAGCGTGTTAACAGCAGCATTAGGACAGGTGTGCTTCACCACCCCCTGTACCTGACCTCTGTATTGCACACACCCACCACAGCTTTGTGTCATCAGCACCCATGCCATTTGTTCATGCTCTTTACCCTTTCCTGTCTGGAACTCTGCTCCCTGGGATAGCCGGCACCAGGTTCCCTGAATCTCTGCAGGCAACAAATGATGAGCTTGAAAAACAATCACAGACCAGCTTCCTAATCAGAACACACTTTATCTGATTTTTCTTATGATGCAGGCAGAAAAGAAGACATATCAAGAGCAGAAGTTTATAAAGAATATTCTAAATCTGGCAATAACAAGTTGGCTCCTGTAGGGATTTTTTTTAAAAAGTATATATTCATATTAGGTCAATAAACAACATCAAATAATCAAATTAGTGCAATAAAGATGGTAAGACACTCAGTATAACTCATACTGTGATGTTAGTTTAGAGAAAGGAGATGGAAAGTTTAAAAGAAGTGGCAGAATAAACCCAGTAGAAGAGCAGAATTAAAGGCTTTAAAAGACATCAGCATAACAAGGATATAGATCCATCTGACTTGCTATGAGGCCTGGGCCAAGACAATTTCAGGAAAAAAAAAATCATTCCTAAGGAAAAATAATGCCTCCAAAAGCAGATTACTCAACTGAGTCTAACAGTTCTGTAGCATAGAGGGTAAAAATTCCTGAGTTAAAAGAAGGAAGATTCCTATAGGACACAACCTAGAAAATGGTCAAAATACACTTGGCAGTAGCTGGCTTTCATGACTGAACTAGGCAACCAAAAAGACACAGGACAAACAAACACTTGGAGAGGTGACAGAAGGAAAATATAGAGCTACCAGATCCTTAGTGAGTGAAAACAAATTTCTCTACATGGAAAATGAATCTCACACTATAGATTAGAAAGTAAAATTCAGCATTTACCTGCCTTAGTTTCTCTATCTGTAAGCTTAGGGAAAACCTTTGTCCCTTCATAAAATGCATCCAACAAAATTTTCAAAGGATTTTCACACAAGGAAGACAGCTAGCTATCACATCATCTGATAACATTACACTGCAGCTTAAATGGAGGTTTTGCTAAGGAAAAGGGTTTTCCTCATCCATTCTACCTAAATGTGTCCTCTTTGAAAAGTCTGCTGTTCACAGCATGGCAGAAAACCAACCTCCTTTTTTGTTAGGGCAGTTTCAAACGGTATCAGCAGGCAGAGCTGATCTATCTTGCAGATGCAGACACCACAGAGGCAGCAAAGAATGTGTGTCCTGGAGGCTGACAGTAATTAGACCAGATAAGCTGCAACATGTAATTAAAATTCGAGAAATCACAGCAATAAGGCAAGCCAAACTTTTTGCCAAAGAATAAAACTTGTCTACTGAGAGGAAAGGTAATGCTCCTTTACAGGTTATAGGCATACAAGAGCTCAGCAAAGAAACATGCTCCACCTCTGGGGAAATTCATTTGTATCCTTCTGTGATGTCATGACAGCTCTGTGAAACTGCAACTGCCTTTCCAGGACCTCTAGCTCATGATTGATAAAGAAGTGGATTTGAAAGTAGGAAAACGAAACAAATAATATAAAAGGATATAACTCAAAGAAGCACAATGATAATGAACAAGAAGACAGAAATATTAGAAGGAATTCAGGTAATATTTAATGTGGACAACAAACACGTGCACAAACATCTGGATGCACATTTTTACACTGTGCTCAGAACAGCTCTCAGTGCTCCAGGTTCAAAGTCAGACAGAGACAAGAGCCTGGTGTAGGAGAAACAGAAGGACCACAGTGGATACGTGCAGGCCACTACAACACTCAAAATCCACTTCAGATAAGCAATCCTAAAAAAGTTACATGGATACAAGGGCAAATTTTCAGTCACACCTATTTAAACAGAGAGTGGAGACAGAAAAAAGTTTAATTTTCTTTCCCTGCATCACTCCAAACATTTAATTTCTACTTTGCTCCATCTCAAAACTGAGAAAGGCAACCGTAATAAAAAATATGCCTACAGCAAAATCTAAGAGTCTCCAGCAGAGACTCTTCATGCTTCCAACCAGAGAGTTAATGCTGCCCTATCTTCCTAACCCAAGAGGTTAAGAAACCCCTATCAGCACCTGAAAGAAAAAAAATTTGAAATGTATTTGTAAATAAGCTATTTGGCAACTGAGCTGGTCACTTGTACAAGCAGCAATGAAGAGAAAGGGACAGAGCATGCAGAGGGAATCACCTGCTGCCTGGGATATGGTGGAGAGGAAGATGGAGTGGAAGAGAGCATGATCACTTTTTTGGGGCAGGTCCGAGAACGTTCCTTATGCCTCATCTTTTTTTAAAACAGAAAAAGAAAAAAAAAATCATAATAATGGTAGAAAAGAGGTAACATTACCAGTGGTTTTGTGAGACAGGCCAGAAAGCATGAACTGAGACCATGATCCTAAGCTCACACCTCTCTCAAATGAGCTAAAGCCACAGTGCAGCTGAAGCAGAGAGACCCAAAATCACATCTGACAGTCAATGAACACAATCAGCAATTAAACCAACAGCTTTTGAATCACAGTCTTGCAATCAGTTAAAGGCAAAACTTGGAATTCTCCTTAGCACAACTGGACTGCTCTCTTTGCTTCATAAAAAATTACTTATTGCTATGCATTAAAATGCTTAAAAATATCCATCCAGTTGACCTAATTACTCTTGCTTGCAGCTCATTACTAATACAATTCAAGTCTCAGTGTTCTGTTCCCAGCTTCAGATCCTTCCTAACTTGCAGATATTACACCATCTCAGGCAAGCTAAAATGTCTCACATTCTATTAGAGCAGAAATCCAGCTGGTTTACAGATAAAATGGAGGTGTATCTAATAGTCTGCATATTACACAATACACATACATGTCCTCAATTTAAAACACCAGAAAAAATGTCCTTCTAGTGTTGTACTCCTTGCTGTGTATAGTCTTTTCTTCACCATTTCTTGTTTATTAATGTGCCCTCTGCCTGGTATTTCCTTTCCTTTTGAGTTCTCACCAAAGCATATCTGGAAATGGTTGCACTGGAAAAAACAAAATGCTGTGTACTCCAAGCCACTGTTAGATAAGTCCCTAAAAAATTGCACGTGGTATAGAGATATTACAGATGTTTATTACTGCCCTTGCAGATGAGCTGGCACTAACATCTGTTTGGGTGCTCTCTTCCTTTTCAAGAAAGCAGTTAAATAAATAATACACTCCTCTGTCTCAAACAGATGCTACAAGCAGCTTAAACTAAAGCACATGACTTTGAACTGCAGTGGATGAGAAATATGCTGCTTCAAAAGGCTTAGTTATGAAGTCACTAACTTCCAAATGAAAGCATGGCAACATTCTCAACCACAGAGCTGCTCATGGATTTTCATCTGTCCATGGCCAAGTTTGCATTTCAAATGTCAAAATTTTCACAAACTTGCTTGTTTTTCCAAGGCAAGTCTCAGAATAGAATTTTGGATGAATGCATGAAGTAGGTGTTCAGTCAGTCTTCCAGCAGAATGTATTTCTGAGCATGCAAAGAAAAGGATGAATAGAAGAAAGCTAAAAATAATCAACAGGTTAAAATAAAAAAATGTAAGGTAAAAAAGCAGTAGTTGCAGAAGTCATTGGTGTTTTAAGTTCTCTCCTGTTGAGGTTTCAGCTCTTGCTGTCTGTGGTCATCTCAGTCATTGCTTATCTTCAAAAAACACAGTTCCAACAAAATTACTGCAAAGAGTGTACTACTTCCCTTTATCACACTTTAGGGAATGGTCTCAAAAAATAAGCAGCAGATCACCAGAGGCAGAAAAGATGTGCACCAAAAGATGGGAGATCTCCATCCTACAAGTATCTTTGTATAATGAAACATGATTTAAGCTTATGTATTACACACAAAAGTTGTGGCTGACAGGAGACCTACAGAACAATAGCAGAAGACTGCTGAAGGCTATAAGCTGAGAGTCTGCAAATTCAGGGCAAAATTCAGTTTAAAAGGCTTGTCTCCCACACCATGCCCAGTCAGGTCCTCTTCTGGACAGACCATATGGCTTTCAATGGCTTCATGATCCTGGATGAGATGCTCTTTGCCAAAAGCAGCCAAACTGGCTCAGAAAGCAATAGAGCACTTGATGGAAGATGTCCTTAGACAAGTAGGCATTCATTTGAGGAGATTAACCATCACACCATGAAACATAATCCAGCCTTTTTGGGTGATATTACCATCATATTAAAAAGTTACATTTCCACTGTGCACATTCACTTCACAATATCTTTGTGCATCATTAGATGCTGCTGTGATGTTCCTAAGAACACAAACCAATTTTGATAGCACAGGTCAACACCCTCAAAGCATAACTCAACAAATCCAACTTTATAATCCAATTCACTAGGGATACAGGCCACACAGAATGCTGTGAGGAGCAGATTGGTGAGGTTTTTAACCCCCTTACTCTTTGGAATGTATTTCCTTTCCAAGAGAGACAGCATTAAAGGTCTTGTGATGAAAGTAAAAACTGCTTCAGAACTGCTTCTGCCAGGATTTCACTCTTCCTAGGAATTCTCTCTTAGTAAGACACTCCTAACCCATCTATACAACACACAGAGGTATCCTGCCTTACAAGCTCATGGAAACTGCTCACCTAATACCTTAATTCAAGGCTAAAGCAAGATTCTAGATTTAACTGGTAAACAAGTACAGCTAAGGAGCTCCATCTGACAGACACCAGCAGGCAATATCCCGAGGCAGATGCCAGTTTCCCATCAGAACTGTGGGTTCAACCCAGACCATTTCTTTTGCAACTCTTTTCTTTGCAATCACTCTTATGCTTTTGCAATATGCTTTCCTCTTCCATGCAGTTTCCAAAAGACAGGAAGAACCAAACCTGTCAATCATATAACTACCCTTCTCCCAAAGAGAGGAGCTCAACTTCATTTTGCCAGCTAGTAAGAACATTAGGCAACCTGTGGTTTCTTTCAGTAACAACCCCCAACTTTGTCCCCTTAGGAGCTGCTTTGCTCCTTTTCAAAGCACTTTCCACTAGAAGGTATTTGCTATGTGATATATTCAGTCAGTAGCAGAAGTTTCTGCTCATGAATGGCAACACCTGTGCCAAAAAGACAAACCTTTCCAAAAGCTTCATGAACACTCTTTCTAGCAAACATATACCCTTCCTAAAGAACTTGTCAGAAGCAATACTAATCCTTCACAGCATGTGCAGTGATAAAGTACTGGAATGTTCTGCCTGGGGACGTGGTGGTGTCACCATCTCTAATGTGTTTAAAATGAGATTGGATGTGGCACTCGGTGCCATGGTCTAGCTGAGGTGATAGAGCATGGGTTGGACTCTGTGATCTTGAAGGTTTATTCCAACCCAGTGATTCTTTGATTCAGTAACAGGTACAGGTCAGCAGCACTGTTGGCAGTCTGTCACCAGGGATGAGCTATAAATCCAGAGTGACCACTGTCAGCACAGCAGGCCAGTCCAGCACCACCAGAAGACACAGTCTCACTGCTATCAGGTTCTGCCTGCCTAAGCAACCAGAAACAGAAATCTCAGCAGCCAGCTGAGCTACTGCTCCAGCAACAACTTCCTGCAGGAGGGGTTTCTGTCCAGGCTTGGCAAAGCTGGCTGCTTGGCTCAGTGGTCTCAGCTGATCTCTGTTCAGTCAAGAAGAAATGGCTCTGTGCATGTCCATGGCTTTTGAATGAAGGTAACCCATATTCTTCCTCAGGCACACAGTAAGGAGTCTTTGGAATAGGGACCCCATCAATGGGGTTTTGACTCTCCTGTATCCTGCAGATTTTGCATCCTTGAGACCCAGTTTTATACTTCTTCATTACATAACCACTGCAAATCCTGCAAGAAATCTGGACCAAGGAATCAATCATCTTCTGTTGACGCAGTAAAGCCAATCAAGGAAAGATCAGCTCTATGTTTAATATTGAAAGGGAAATTATCCACACAAGGCAATCACAGCCAGGGCTGAAAAAAACTTAAATCCTCTGGAAGTAAAACTGCTGGAGAAAGACTTTTCAAAGATATGCCCCACACTGCTTCCTATGCAGAGATGCTATTGACATCCAGGGAGAGCAGGATCTTTTCTTCCTTTTAAAAATTTTCTTTTAAGTTGTGTAGTGCAGGTATAAAGAAGAACAAAACCAAAGAACTGCTCCCCATTGAGGGGAAAAATCCTCAATAAAAACAGGAAATAAATATTTGTCTTTTTTTTTATCAATGACAAAAAGATGACAATTAAGAACTTTTGTGCTTCACTATAAATGCTTAAATATAAAGTCTTCATAAACTTTCAATTATAAAGTCTTCATAAACTTGAGGTTCATATAAAAATCTCAAGGGTGCAGGAATGTGGTATTTTCTGAGTGCTAAAACATAGAGACAGCCAATGCAATCTGGTTTTCCTTCTTCTAGGAGGTATTATAAGCAGTGCTCATCAACTCACTTGATAATGGACAGGTTTTATTTCCCCCTTGCTAAGTATTCTTGAGAAATAAAACTTGCCTTTGTCATGAATTGTGTGAATCCATCTCTAAGTGCTCATTAGCCTACAAAGAAGATTTTGATGAGACAAAAAGTAGAACAAACATTGAGTCAGGAAACCGAAGCATCCTGACAGTCCTACTGACAGTAACTCCCCTGGGCTTAGGTCTTCTTCCTCAAACAGAAATCTTCTAGATCATGGCACCAGTCATGACATGCAGCATTAATTGTGCTGAATGCCTCAGACACAAAGCTCACCACGATTCCATATTCATCAAGAACAGTGATTTTCCAAACCAGTGTCATCTTCTTCCTCTTGACTCTGAAGAACGCTCTGATTTAACTATAGCCAGAAAGAAGATGTTTCTCTAAATTATGGCTGTCAGCAAAATACCTCTGAGCACTCTCAGAAACATGAGGAGGCCATTTGCACAGAGAAAAAGTGGAAGCAGATGAAGCCAGTGAGATAAGTATCCTTAAATGCCTGAAAAGATTATCTATCAGAAGCCTTAGTTCTGGAAAGCACATGGCTGAAAGAAAAACAGTAGCAATGACAACAGCCCAAAACACTGGAGAGAAAATAAAATGTGATACCTGCTGATTCTTCTGCTGTTGGTCCCTATTCTGAACCCCTCTGTGGAAAAAAATCTAAAATTTACTGAATTCACAGTAACACATGAGTCTGCAAAGCAACAAGTGTGAGAAGTTGGCACGGAAAGCTGCATTAAAGGGAAACCACAGGAAAGCCTCCTGCAACTACAGAACATGGAAGATTTCACATAGGAATAGCAAAATTGATAACCAATTTTACTATTTATATCAAGGAAGAGCTTTAATATCATAGATGATATCTTTTACTTCATGAGTTTTCATAATTGCTTACATGTTTCCTTTATTTCCAACAGAAGACTCTAGAAATTTTATAGCAAAAATTTCTGCTGCAAAATCCATGAAAGTCTTGGTAAGTTGAAACTGGCATAAGAGGGCAGGGAAAATTTGATTAAGTATTTTTGAAACATTAAACCATTCATCGTCACCAAAGGGAGATGTTGACTTCATTCACTGAAAGTTATTTAAAATAATGGACTCAGACAAAGTGCTGGAAAAGGACTGGCTTAAAAACACAGCAGTGCTAGCTGGTGCTGGGTGCAGGCAAGGCATTGATTGTATCAAGTCAGAGTGAGTTTCTTTACCTGTTTCCACTGGGGTATGGGAGCAAGCCGGCCCTGCTCTCGTCTGCTGGATGGCTGGCTGTGAACACGCTCTTGGTAAGGCAGGACAGGTTGCTGCATGCAGGTTGTAGGGAAGGTGGGACCAAGGAGGAAAGATAAAATAGTGAAGGAAACTCAAAGGAAGCCACAGAAATGGAATACAGAATAAGACAAACATTTAAGAAAAAAAAAACCAACAGGGCAGGGGGGGATTCATTTAGCAAGTAAAATATAAAAAAGGAAAAAACATCCAAAACCAGGAAACTTCACATATTTTTGGACCTTTCCTTTAATTTCATTGTTTCTTCAAATCATTGGCTGAGTGTGACAGCTGAAGAAACATTTGACTGTGTGGATAGACATCACCCTTCTGATTATGTTACACCACTAATGCTGATGTGTCGTGTGGCACAGACAAACTTGACCTGGCCTTCAAGCAGCCAGGCCAGGCTCCACTCACCATGTGGCCATGGCAGCACAGAGCCTGGCTCATCTGTGGAGATGGACTCATGGCCCAGAGCAAGGACTCTGGCACTTCAACCACACTGAGCCTCATCCTGCTGACACTGCACTGCCAGCAGCAGCTTGGACTATCTAACTTCAAAGACATCTACCCTGCAGTTGCAGCAGCTCAGATACCATCCTGGATAACAAACAGGCCTCACTTGGAACGACACAAACATTGTGATTGCCAAGAAACTCCCAGGCATTTATCTGCTGCACATACATACACGTACAAAGCTTCACCACAGTTCACAAGAACAAACAGATGTAACCTGATATGAAAACGCTGAAATCAGAAATCAAATGGTTGTTCTTAAACAGAGTAAGCAGAACATTCCTGGAAAGCTTTTAAAGAGCAATTGTAGTTATAAAAGAAACTAAATTGCTGGTAATATGTTTGTGAAAGATTACATTATAAGGGCAATAGCAGAGAAACAGACTTGTTTTAGGAAGTTCTTCTCCACCCTGCACTTGTAAATTTTAAGCTTTGGGTAAACTTCACTCTTCTCTAAGAGAGCCTTTGAAGTAGAAAAGCAACACTAGCATCCAGTCTTGAGGAATGCATGCTGTCATTCATGGTTTTCCTCTACAGTTCCAAAATAAAGGGGTTTATTATCCATCTCCTACCTGTCTTCTCAAGTTTGAGGATGGCACTGGTGCATTCTCTTCAAACTTGGCCAGTAGCTGGGTTGCCATGGACTTGACTTTGTTCTGATTCCCAATGGCAGCATCAATTCTCCTCTCTGTCAAGGCACTCACCAGTGTGGGCCTTTCTTCTCTGTAGCTTCGTGGGAGGTCCTCCTAACAATCAGTGACACCAAAATTTAACCAGATACAACCAGATCACCTGCTCCTTTCTACCCCTTTGCTGTGAAAAGTCTCTTATGCTATAGATAACAAATCTCTTCATCTCACTTGAAAGCTCAGATTTCATTTCCTTTGGCAAGTCATCAAATACTTATCTTTTCTATCTTATTTGATACATTTACCTACCAAAAGTACCTCAGCTGAAACACCCCTGTGAAGCCCTTGGCATAAACCAAAGGCCCATCTTCAAACAAACCCAAAGCACCGAGTTTTAATTCACCTGTACCCACTTGGCTACAAGCACTGAATTTGAAAGATTGCCTTATGGGGCAAATGTATGCTTTTTGCACAAACCAAGGTGAAAGTTTAAACGTGCATCAAGCTGGAGACAACACTGCATGACTTTAATAAAACGTTTTGAGTGTTGATGTCCTCATCAAATCATAGTAATTTGCAAAAAAAACAGAACATCCGGGAACTGCAACATTTCATTTGTTATGTAGTATTCTTTCATACACATTAGTAAAATATTTTCACTAAAGATATCATGAAAGTGTAACCTCTGAAGAAGAAATAAAATTTACCTAAAAAACTCTATGTAAACCCTGCCTAGATATAAAACAAATGAAAAACTGACGTGGGGAAAAGGTACCTACCATTCATTTTGCACCCTGACACCTCTCACTGTAATACTTACATCCTCAGATTGGCTGGTTTTTCTCCTCTTTCCTGCACCATCCAGTTCCTTTTCTTTTTTGTCCTGAAAACAGGAGTAGGGGAGAGAAAACAAAAATGAGTCTCATACTTTTCTGGGCAAAGTGTCACCAGTGCATTTAATCAGTTTCATTGCAAAATTAATTTCCTGTGCTCATTCTCCATTTGTTTAAGAAAAGAAGTTTTTTCCTAGATACTCCTTAGGGGATTATTATCTTCAACTGGACAACTCTTCAACACTTTCAAACCATTGGAAACTGAGCAAGTAGCTGTGTTCCAAGAGAAAATAAATGCCCAAATACTACCACAAGGTTAAGCTTTTAAGACTGAAATACACAGCAGGGAGTGCACGCTAGAGATGCAATTTTGCAGTCGTAAATGTCATGTATTGTCCCATACCAAGAGCTGGTGAACACATGGGCTGTCACAAACTAACTCCACTAGCAAACACCAACACCTGCATTTTGCTTGGGGAGCAGCCTGCCAGAGGCAGGTGTGGCCAGGGCTGGTTACCTTGGGAGTGCGCTTCCGAGAGATGCTCTGTCCCAGTTTGCTGAGGAAGGAGATGGGAGACTTGGTACTGGCAATCAGGGCAGCCTTTTCTTCTGCATTCAGGTCCAGGCTATCTGTTAGTGAAAACAGGGAACAAGAGAATCCATGAACATTTTTTTCTGTGATGCTGTTATTAAACACACAACTCGAGGGACTCACTCATTCTTTTTACCATAGCAGTCTTTTTCTTAAATTCTCTGTACAAAAAGTCTGATGTCTAAAATTAATTTCTCAGCTATTCTGCTTTTTCATTTTGCCCAAAGCAGTTCTTTCAGGGTTAATAACCACCCATAACAGATACTGTGTTTATTCTACTTACTTTTGTATTTAAAGAGCATGATTTAAAGAATGTGAACATCAGTATTCTTAAAAACAGCCCAGGGTTTTAGAAATAATACACAATACATATGTTATTTTTAAAAGGCTATTAAACCAAATTTTCCCCCCTCACCAGGGAGATACAAGTGAATTAAGACCATCAGTAATAAAGATCTGTAACAACATTATGAATATTTAAAGGCTGGCCATATTGATTGGGTTAGGTAGTTACATCTTTCAGTTCTAACCAAAGATGTTTTGTTCCTCATTGGCCTGAAGTTAGTCTCACCACTCACAGATGGTAAAACGTACAAAACTCAGCCAGTGTTTTAAAATTATCTATCAAACAACAACTAGCAAGGCACCTAACATTATCTAAGACAAACTAACAACAGTAAGAAAGCAGAAAAGTTATCTGGTAGTGCTGAAGTGAGTTTAGAACTTTTGAAGACATTATTGTATGTTAACTCCTTATTTTGCTCCTCCTGCTGCTACCATGGTCCTTATCAGCATCAGTAACAAGTCAACATTTTGGAATGTAAAGCTCCAGAGAGTGACTGCTCCATGTGCTCATGCAGAAGCAGCCTGGAGCTTCACCCTGGAGCAGTCTTTAAACCCAGCACAAGTGCCCCAAACTGCTTACCACTAGAGGGGATGGTGTCTTTGAACATCTCATAGAACTGTGTGAGGTACATCACCATCGACAGCTTATCTGGCTCTCCAACAGATGCCATTTCCTTTCCAGTCATAATGGGAGAGATCCCAAACTCTTTCTCAGCGATGTCAAAGGCCAGTTGGTTATTCTTCTCCACATCGTGCTCATCCAAGGAATCAAAGTCTCTGCAAAGGGCAAAGAGAGGCCTTGCACTGAATCAAGCAGAAACCAGTCTTCTGAAAGAACTCAGACATCTGGTTGTTTTTTTTCCATTTGAAAGCTTAATTTTATTTGCCACCAGCAAGGCAAAGTTGATGTTATTTAATTACAAGCAACTTTGGCTCAAATATACTCTTTTCAAACTTGTTTGCTCTTTCTAAAAACCCAGACTTCTCTTCTTAAAAAGCATTATCCTCTGAAATACATCTCCACTTCCTCTTTTGCTGGAATATTGTACGTTTCCCCCTACATAAAATCTGTATGCTTAGAACAAAATTAAGTCTTGACTTTTTGTGCCCTTTTTTCTTGACCGATCCATATTTTTGTCCTGCTGTTTTTTTTCAAAAATTGTATAACTTTATAAAAAGTTATAACTTGTAGAGAGTTACATGAACCATTTTAAAAGCTGTTTGAACTCTCCACAAGCTATAAAGCTGTAAAACAGTGTAGCTCAGGTTAACTCAAGTACACCAATTTAGAAGTAATTCATGTGTATGGATTGGAGTAACTCCACAATTTTTCAGTATGTTTTATAGTGGATTATGTCTTCAAGTACAGCTCTAGAATTTATTTTTTCTGATGTTGCTTTGGGAAGCTGGAGACATTTCCAATTAAGTAACAGAGTCTTTGCTATCATCACTTTTTCCAGCCAGTGTTTTCCCATTCTAAAACTGGGGCACTGTTTTAGCCAATATACCACTGAGGAGGACACCTCTGCGATTCACCCACCCAACAAGTCACTGTGCAAACAGCAGCAACCTCTCTATTTAGGCGGTGGGTCACTACTTCTAGAAAGTACAGTCTGAAACCCTTTAGAAAGGTTTGCTTTGTTAAACAGGAAATTTATAAAGGACCATGCAGAGACTTGTTCACAAGAGATTTAACTGAAGCTATGAACTGCTCCTTACTCACTTCACACATAAAATCTGTCAGTCAATAATGTTTTCCAGTCAGTACCAATTTGAAGCTTAATTCTGCCAAATCATCCAGAAGGGAAAATGACAACACATTTATTTTCAAATTCATCAAGCTATCATGACCTTCCACTATGCTAGTGAATCACTGGATGTTGGTTTCTATAAAGTTTAATTGAATTCATTTCAATTAATTTCTTCATAAGTCACAAATGCACTGCCTCCAACTTCATATTATTAGCTCCAAATGCCACTAATTTCCTGCTCTTCCCAGTTATTTGAAGCAGCCAGTTACTCACATCAAGTCTGGACGGTATCTGTGGATAATGGCACACAAAGCTAAGCCACTTTTCCATGACATTGTGAGATCTGTCACATTAACACCAGCATATCCATCAGTCTGCCTCTGGCACCAACTGAGCAATTTACTAGAGCGTGCTACAGACTCTGTAAAAAAACCAGCACATTTTAAAACAGAAATGCACAACAGCTCAAATTCTAAATACAACACAAAACCCACGAATCAATAAGAAAACCTTAATGTAAAAAACAAGCTCCTTCTACAACAGGTAATTGAGGACAGGATTCTTATTTCTTTAAAATACTATCATATCTATTTTAAATCCAAGAAAGTATTTTTAATTTGCTGAGAAGTAATTATCTAAGCTGTGACTTGCCAGACTTTTCATCCTAGCCATTGTAAAAGAGCCCCAGGAAATATAAAACAGTTGCAAAGGCTTGTTAAATATGATCAAAAGGACATACAGTAGCAAGGCTCTCTAAAGCCCAGATATACTATTCTAGAGGAAGAACTGCAAATGTACTTCTGTAACAACTTCTTCTCACTTGAAAACTTTCCTTTAAAAGCACTGACCTATTTTGACCTTGTCTTACACAAGATCTGATGAGATTACAGCCTAAAGGGACATGGCTGCAGGGCAAAGAGCAGAGAAAGGGAGGCTTAGCAGCAAAGAGCCGCTCTGGGAATCCCAAAATACTATCTGGGCATCCAAGACAAAGTGTGCAAAAGGAAAAGTCTGACATACACCTCAGGGTAGAGACAAGTAGACAGATATGCTTATCACAAGGCCTCTAGCTCTCAGAATAATGAAAGCAGTGAGGTTTCATTTACGGGAGAGATGACATGAAGAAAAGGAAAGCAGGAGCATGCAAGACTGCACAAGCAATCCCTTCTGTTACATTTGTAAGAGTTCTGAATCTACTGTTACAGCTCAGTCCAAGCTTCTGCACTTTAAGCTTAAAGGACATCTTTAGAGATAAAGGAGGTGAAAAGAACTGCCATACAAACAAACATGCTTAGAAAATTTACAGTATTATAAGGGAAGAGAAATTAGGCAAACAAAAATAAATTCCCATGCTAATGGAAACTTGAAAAATTGCAAGCTCAGACTGCTGACAAAACAATTACTCGATATATTTTCTAAATGCAGAGATTGGTTAAATAATACCCTACAGCCCTGCTGCTCTCTAGTTCCTGCACTGATCAAGCTCCAGAATACCAACAGGAAAAGGACAGCAGCCAGGCCTACCATTTCGAGTCAGCTTTGGTGTCCTGGAGTTCACTAAGTTCTCGATCTCCAGGTGAATATCTTTCAAGTCTCCTGTATTATACAAGTGGCGTACCTAAAATGACACACAAAAACATTTAAGATGATCAACATGCCATGCACCCCAGACACACACAGAAATAACCAGAAGCCAGTAAGGAGACATCCCAAGGTACAAAAAGGAAGATAAGCACATGTAGTTAGCAAAAATCCTACCCCAAGAAGCTCACAACAGCAAGGATCAGCTCATTTATGCTGAACAGTCCAGCTGACTACTGCTGCCCAGTGGATACCAAATTGCAATGACAGACTGCTAGATTGGATTATTACAAAGAAAATGCACAAGCACACATAGAAAACACTAATTTATAGGTTTCCTGTATCATTATATCACAGTTAAAATTATCAAAAATAAACATTCCTACAAAGGAATTAGTTCAAGCACAAAAGTCTACTCTTGACTGACACAACTGTCTTTCACTGCTTCCACATTACACACACATCACCCTCTGTCCCCAAAAGCTTGGCATGGCTTCACCTGAGGAAGGACACTGCAGATTGCAAGCATTCAGAAGCACCATTTGTGACTTACCTGCTGTGGCCGCAGGAAGTTGACGTTGATATTGGGATATCGGGTGGCAGGATCAATGCTGTAATGGCTGAAGTTTTTACTCACGTTCTCTGGGGTGGTCTGAGGCAGCAGCCTATAAATGCTTTCCCTTGGGAAAATAACACAAAAACAACGTTTGGGGTTTTGTTTTGGTTCGTTTGTTTTGCTTAGGCTTTGTGGTGGTTTGGGAGTTTTGGTTTGTTTTGGCTGGTTTGAGGTTTTGTTCTGCTTTGTTTTGTTTTTTTTTAAGAGATATATTACTACTACTATGGCTAAGTAAACTCTGGAGAGATAAACATTCAAATCAGAAACCTAACCACTTCAGACACTGCATGGCTAAGAGTCAGCATAAGCATATTAAAATCTGCACTTCAATACCTCAGAATTCCAAAGGAGGGAAGAGAACAATACACTTAAGTGAAACTGAGGGGGCTGCCCAGTACAATAAAGACACTGAGACACAGGAGGGGCTCAGGAAGAGGGGCCACCTAGGGGCCTGGAGCATTTGCCCTGCGAGGGGAGGCCAAGAGAACTGAGTTTGTTCAGTATGTGGAAGAGAAAGCTCAGGGAAGATCTCACTGCTGTCTGAAGAGGCTAAAGGTGATGAAGTCTGGGTTCAACAGCAACACTACTTTCCTCACTGTTTTTTTACATTCAAACAAATGGAATTTTAAATATGAATTGTGCGATTTTATAAATTATACTATGGTTCCTGATGGTCAGAAGCTGCAGTTGGTGAAGTTTAAAATAGGACCTACAAACTGTTGCTTTTACTTACTCAATTTTCCAATAACCCGAGTTCTGATCTCCAAGAGAGCACCTTGAGTCACCAAAACAACACTCAGAGGGTAAAGCTGATTAAAGCATCAAGAACTCAATACTTCAAAAGAGACAAGATGCTGTTTGGCTTACATGAAACAAAGTGACCACGGACAACATGAAAAATAGCAGGTCACAGCTTCCTCAAAAGGAAATCATAAAAAGTATTCACAAGATAATAGGAGATGGCAAGAATTTTTTATCTGATACTTTAAAGACTCCCACATCTTCATCTGGTTTGCCATTGAAGGGCTGGTGACAGTCAGGCTCACTTTGTCCATGCAATATCAGCAAGCATCTAAATAAAAGATTCCTCATCTACTCTTTTAAAATTAGGAGCAGGAATAGCAACGTTTCTTATGCTCCATATACTTCAGTTTATCAACTCCTTTGAAATTTTTTTTCTTCAATTGAATTATACCCTCAAGCATTCTTTAAAAACAGTGAGAGCCTGTATCTCCCATTCTGTCTACACATTAGTACTAAAAGAAACTGGGATGAATGATGATATGTTGGAAGATTGGATTAAAACTGTAATCCATTTTCTCCATTACCTCTCTGCAAGCACTTCCAAAGGACTAGCTCCGAGCGACCAACTTCGTACCATCCAAGCAGAGTCCATTGCAGCCAAAAATCCCCTGGCTATTCCAGTTCCCATTGGCCAAAATGGCTGGTATTATAGATTATCAAAAAAAGAAAAAAAAAAAAAAAGCAGAGAAAGGAAAAGCATCACTTAGGGAAAACTTTAAAGAAGTAACAAGTACATATTCAGGCAGTAATCTGCTGGGAAATTATAACCCAGTAATTAGCTTCAAGCTCCACTCCCACTGGGTTAGAGGAAACCAGATGAACAGTGAACAGCTCATGAGCTCTCCCAAAGCCAATGTCCCTCTATTCCCAACAATAATCCATAGCCTGGAGTGTCTCCTCTAGACAGTACTTTTTAACCAACTACAAAATGCTAATTATTAGCAGGCCCACAGCAGGCTCTGTAGAGAGTCAACTCATCCCAACAAGAAGCAGATGGAACAGACAGAACTTCAGAAAAACCTCTGCACTCATTTTCTTAAGCGAGATCATTACCATACTAAAAATTCTGTTTCGCCAACACTCCCACCCTTCCCTTCAAACCTCCCACTTCACTCCAGTAATAAACAGCAGCTCTGTCAGGCAGCAGTGCTGGGTGTGCTCAGAGCTCAATGAATGAACACAAACCTCCAGGAGGCTGTCCCCCACCAGTGCCACGAGGAGCTGGTGGCCGTTCTGCTCGCGCACCAGGGCCGCGTTCTCCGAGGCGTACATGCACGTGAAGTCAAACATGGCCACGTCCGGCTGCCCGTAGTGGTTGATGGCAAAGTCCAGCGAGGGCAGCTGCTGGTTAGTGGAGAAATCTGCTGCTTCCCTGGCATAGTTCAGCAAAGCCTCCTGGTCCACGTTCTCCCTGGAGAGCAAGACCTCCGTGTCGGCGTGGTCCTGCCAAAACAGCAAAGTGAAAGTGCCAAGGTCAAACCCGCGAGTTTATTTTAAGATTGGTATATATGGTAGCTGGCATTAGAATTCTGACAAATTCACTCAAATTTGCCTGCTCGTTTCTTTCTTTCCTATCTTGATGCCTTCTGGAGGCTGACTGGAACAGAGACCAGCCAGAGCAAAGGGATAAAGCAGGGATTTATTAAAAGGCCTCAGTGGACACACCTGGGCAGCACAAGAGCCCAGCTGGGACACACCCAAGATGCCCCAAAATGGATAACCAACCACAAGGTCTCACACTTGTGTAAGTTCTGGTCCATTATTGGAGTTAATTGTCCAATTACAGCTTCAGGTTATGAAGCTCCATCCTCCCTTGTTTTTATTTCTCACTTCACCATTGCTTTTTTTTCTTGGGCCTGAAAGTTGTATCAGTTGTCCTTGGTCCCAAGCTAGAGAAGGAATTGTTTTGTTTGCCTGCTCTGTGGAGAGCTTAGTAGCACTTAATATGAAACCCAGAACTACACAATAAAACAGCACAGAATCTGAAAAATATAAAAGCTAAAACTTAAGGCATCAATCTGTGTTAATGGTTCCACGAGAAAATCTATAAATCTTTTATTGCAAACAGTAATCAGTCCTACTTGTTTTTCTCATGTGAAAGGGCCAAGAAACTTCTGAGCATTTTTCATTCCCATAAAATGAGGGAAGCTCAACTAAGCTATCAAATGTTCTTTCAGCATATTTTATCTCAGCATGAACAAAACTCCAAAACCTACAAAGGGAGACAAATTTGAAAAGGACAGGTTTTCTAACACCTGTTTGATGGCTTAAAATAGTTAAGAATGACATTGCCTTCCTTTTAGAACACAATTACATTCATGTTCTAAAATAACTGTATAAAAACATTCTGATGTTTTGGAGGAAAAGCACATTTTCCTATTTTCACCTTACCAAAAGTAAATTGTCACCACAATTTTAGCTTACAGAGAATACAGGAGAAGTTAATACCCACATGCCGTATCACTCCTTTATCCAGCAAGCTCTGCTTTTTGGCAGTCATGACAAAGTAGTGTGTATCATCTTTGTAGTAGACAATGTTCTCCAAGTCAATGCCTTGTGACAGAACAAAAGATATGGTAGTGAAGGAACAAGTTAGGAGTTATGTGCAACAGAAGTTCTACCAGAAGAAAGTAAATTGAAACTGCACTGTTAGAAAAAGTCAGAGAGAATGCCAAGCAGCTTTCTCCCATGCTGTAGGTGACTTTAAAATCTGATTTGTCAACAAAACCACAGCTTATTTCATCTCCATAAAGCTACCTCTTTTAAAAAAAATCCATTTATCATCACTCTAAGGTTTGCATTCACATGTGGAGTGCAAGAAGCACTCTGACCTCTTCCCATTTAGGGCTCTGATTTCCTGAAACCCATAAGTAAGTTGTCCACTTCTGAACCAAAATGACACACACTGCTGTGCTTTGCACAGCAGAACAGCTGCAAAAACAGGGAAGTGGGATTTCAGAGACAGCAATGAGTGACTGCCTTGCACAAGACACTTGTTCCTGGATTAAACACACAAATCCGAGCTGCAAAGTTGGAACAAACACAAAGAGTTTTCACTGGAAATCTGTCAAGTGTTGGCAAACCTGTGGCATCTCGGAGATCCTGGAAGAACTTCTGGTTGAAGATGAAGGCCACACCGCTGATCTCTTCTACTTTGGCTTCAGCTGTGGTGTTGCGGTTGATGAAGTTTGCTGTGATAGCAATCGCAAGTTTCCCGCGGAATTCTTTCCGGCGAAACCCTACGGGAAGGATAAAGTTGGAAAGCTGAAAAAACCAGACACCTTCAGAGAAGGCTCTGGATGCCACAGGCAGGTGCACTCACAAAGTAAAGAGACAGAAGGGAATTGATGAGTTAAAAATTCCTCCACAGAGGAAAGAACAATTGCTTCATCAGAAAAGTGTTGCTTAGGGAAAAATCCTCCCCCACAATCCCCTCTCTCATCTCTGTTCCCAAAGCTGCAATTTCCATAAAAAAAGTATTAATATGGGATTCTCTGATACACAGAACAACATTCAACACCTCAGTTCTTATACCCGAAGGCAGGAGTGACAACACCACTCAACTAAAGAAAAAAAGTAGGAAAAGTAATCCAGACCAAAACCCCTTATATTTTTGTTAGTTTAGAGGAAGAAAACAAAGACCACCCACATCTTTGCTATGAATTGATTTTAACATGGACTTTTAATCTCCGAATCAATCAGATGCTGATTGCCACTTTTGTTCTAACAAATTTAAGAATAAGTTCTGTTTGGAGGTGAATCATGGACACACCATTACCTTCTAAGGTGTTTCTCCTGCCATCCCCTCCAATGATTACTTCAAACTCATACTCAGACACTGGATGGGTTTTGGGGTGGACCAATGCACGCCAACCTATTCCTGTAGATAAACTCCAAGTTAATGACAATATAAATGGCAATAATAATCGAAAAAAAAATTAGATAAAACCAGTTCTTACTATCAATAAATCCTTCAACACATGATCAGTCAAGAAACCCTGCAGGACATCTACACTGCTGATAGGGCTAATTCTGAACTGTGCAGCTATTCCACGTGAAACAGAGACACAGCTCAGCTAAAACTCCCTAATTCCTCTGAGGACCACTACAAACTTCTCTACTATTTATACCATCAGTAAAAGGCCAAAAACCAAGGAAGACACATTTCCTGTGGTGACCAGAGAACAGGCTTCACAGTGATACTAAAAGCATAACAAGGATCATTCACCAATATAAATATCCTCAGTGAATGCAAAGAAAGGAGTTGTTTCAAAATATTATCAGAAGGTTATGTAATAGGTTTAAGCATTTTAGAAGCAATTACAATTTACCATGTCTGGTCTATTTCTGTGCAGTCCTTCTGATGACTTTGTTTCATAGAGTAACTAATTTGGATTTGTCACTAGAAAAAACAAATCCTACTAAAAATCCAAGCAAAAATGGATTAATAACTATTCTTATTAATGGAGCACAAGGAATGGACTTAAGGTCACAAGCAGAGTTAAGGAGTAGGAGCCTGTGTATCCTACCACAACTTCCCCCTTCTCTACTGCCCATTTCAGTGCTACTTGCTTTCATTCTCCTGGTCCTCTGGAGGGTAAACGAGCCCCCGGAACTCCACATTGACATGGATCTCTATTCCCAAGATCAAGGCAACCTTCAAAAGGATGAGCTGGAGCTGACGGATACCTGCAAAAAAAAAAAGGGAGATGATAAAGAAATAGAGGAAAAAGAAGAAAGCACAAGTGCTCATGTGTGTCTGTGTGACATTATTGATATCCAGGCTTAAAGGCCAGCTGCTACTTTCCTCTTCCTTACAGTGTTCCCAGCATTTCATCCAAGCACCACTGATGTGNCTTTTAAAAAAAATCCATTTATCATCACTCTAAGGTTTGCATTCACATGTGGAGTGCAAGAAGCACTCTGACCTCTTCCCATTTAGGGCTCTGATTTCCTGAAAACCATAAGTAAGTTCTCCAGTTCTGAACCAAAATGACACACACATGTGCTTTGCACAACAGAACAGCTGCAAAAATAGGAAGTCAGATTTCAGAGACAGCAATGAGTGACTGCCTTGCACAAGACACTTGTTCCTGGATTAAACACACAAACCCGAGCTGCAAAGTTGGAACAAAGACAAAGAGTTTTCACTGGAAATCTGTCAAGTGTTGGCAAACCTGTGGCATCTCGGAGATCCTGGAAGAACTTCTGGTTGAAGATGAAGGCCACACCGCTGATCTCTTCTACTTTGGCTTCAGCTGTGGTGTTGCGGTTGATGAAGTTTGCTGTGATAGCAATCGCAAGTTTCCCGCGGAATTCTTTCCGGCGAAACCCTACGGGAAGGATAAAGTTGGAAAGCTGAAAAAACCAGACACCTTCAGAGAAGGCTCTGGATGCCACAGGCAGGTGCACTCACAAAGTAAAGAGACAGAAGGGAATTGATGAGTTAAAAATTCCTCCACAGAGGAAAGAACAATTGCTTCATCAGAAAAGTGTTGCTTAGGGAAAAATCCTCCCCCACAATCCCCTCTCTCATCTCTGTTCCCAAACCTGCAATTTCCATAAAAAAAGTATTAATATGGGATTCTCTGNCATCTTTGCTATGAATTGATTTTAACATGGACTTTTAATCTCCGAATCAATCAGATGCTGATTGCCACTTTTGTTCTAACAAATTTAAGAATAAGTTCTGTTTGGAGGTGAATCATGGACACACCATTACCTTCTAAGGTGTTTCTCCTGCCATCCCCTCCAATGATTACTTCAAACTCATACTCAGACACTGGATGGGTTTTGGGGTGGACCAATGCACGCCAACCTATTCCTGTAGATAAACTCCAAGTTAATGACAATATAAATGGCAATAATAATCGAAAAAAAAATTAGATAAAACCAGTTCTTACTATCAATAAATCCTTCAACACATGATCAGTCAAGAAACCCTGCAGGACATCTACACTGCTGATAGGGCTAATTCTGAACTGTGCAGCTATTCCACGTGAAACAGAGACACAGCTCAGCTAAAACTCCCTAATTCCTCTGAGGACCACTACAAACTTCTCTACTATTTATACCATCAGTAAAAGGCCAAAAACCAAGGAAGACACATTTCCTGTGGTGACCAGAGAACAGGCTTCACAGTGATACTAAAAGCATAACAAGGATCATTCACCAATATAAATATCCTCAGTGAATGCAAAGAAAGGAGTTGTTTCAAAATATTATCAGAAGGTTATGTAATAGGTTTAAGCATTTTAGAAGCAATTACAATTTACCATGTCTGGTCTATTTCTGTGCAGTCCTTCTGATGACTTTGTTTCATAGAGTAACTAATTTGGATTTGTCACTAGAAAAAACAAATCCTACTAAAAATCCAAGCAAAAATGGATTAATAACTATTCTTATTAATGGAGCACAAGGAATGGACTTAAGGTCACAAGCAGAGTTAAGGAGTAGGAGCCTGTGTATCCTACCACAACTTCCCCCTTCTCTACTGCCCATTTCAGTGCTACTTGCTTTCATTCTCCTGGTCCTCTGGAGGGTAAACGAGCCCCCGGAACTCCACATTGACATGGATCTCTATTCCCAAGATCAAGGCAACCTTCAAAAGGATGAGCTGGAGCTGACGGATACCTGCAAAAAAAAAAAGGGAGATGATAAAAAAATAGAGGAAAAAGAAGAGAGCACAAGTGCCCATGTGTGTCTGTGTGACATTATTGATACCCAGGCGTAAAGGCCAGCTGCTACTTTCCTCTTCCTTACAGTGTTCCCAGCATTTCATCCAAGCACCACTGATGTGTGAAATCACAGCATGCCAAGAAAATTCTACACAGCTGAAAACCCAACCCTTTTCAAAGAATAAAGAGCATTTTGTGATGTTTCATTCCCCTAATCTGTAACAAGGCTAACAATCAGGACATGAACTGCAGGAGAGGGAGGGAGGACAGCGCAGGCAGGACTGCACTTGTCACAGATGGCAAAGAGCCACTGGATCAGCCTGGCTGTAATACTGACCTGCACCTCCATCCCAACACCTCTGGGTTAGTGAGGGCATAGCAAACCCCTCACCACCTCTTTCCTCTTCAGGTAACTTTGGCAATGAGAATGAAAATTAATGTTCAAACTCAATTTGAAGGAAAACACTCTACTGTCATATTTCAGATACTGAAATGAAAAAATCCTTTGCCTAAACACTGAATTTTAGCTGTGCTGATACAAAAAACACATAAAGTGCATAAAGACTGAAAGAATAAAAATGAAAATAAATTAGGATGAAAAAGCAATCTGCAAGACTGAAGTTATGAAGATCTTCCAGTTTTACTATTTGTTGCCAAATGAAAAAAGAAAAAAAGGGAACAGACTGGTGGGCAACACCTGGCTGTGCCATATACAGTCAATTATGGGGAAGAAAAAAAAAAAAAAACAAAAAAAAGAAAAATATCCTGCTCCACCGAAGTATTCAGTTTTCAAAGAAGATTGATTTAACAGAATTTAAAAATTATCAAGACTATTCTCAATACTAACACATACACATCTATTTAATCAGTATCTTTATCACTCTTCTGAAAATTAACAAAGTCAAAACTGCTCCTCCTTTCTCCAGATCTAAATTCACAAGAATGTTCAAAAGCACTCTCTAATTTTTCTTTACAAGTTGCTCAAGAGAAACAGAATAATGTGGCAGCTGCAGGAATGTATCAGCAAAAAAACCAGAAAAATTATCCACCAAAAAAAAAAAAAAATTTGAGCTTTAAGTGTACTTTTCAGCACAGGAAGAAGCTGTGTCTTAGGAACATCTAAGAGACGACAGATAAACACACTGCATGTTTTAATCTCATGCCTAGCCCAGAATGCACGATGCAAAGGTAATGCTGAATTGTTACCACTGATGCCTAGAGAGGCTGCCTGGAACAAAGGCTAGACAGTGTTAGAACAATAAATTAGGGATTTATTAAAAGGCCTTCAAAGGATCCCCTGTGGGCAGTACAAGAGCCCAGCCATGACTCTGCCCAAGAGGGAATCAAGATGGACCCAAGACTGACCCCAAGTCACAAGTTTTCACACTTTTGTAAGTTTTGGGCCATTACATATTGGGGTTAATTGTCCAATTACAGCTTCAGGTTATGAAGCTCCATCCTCCCAGTTTGCTCTCCTCAATTCACTGTTTGCACTTTTTTGGGCCTGGAGCTGCAGCAGTGGCTCAGGCTGGACGAGGATTGTTTTGTCTGACTAAATTGTGAGGAGAATTTGCTAACACTTTCTCTGAAGTTCAGAGTTATACACTAATGCAGTACAGAATCTGGAAAATATGAAATCTAAACCCTAAGGCACCACCATAACAACTTGAGAGCAGGAACTGTTGAAGGCCGAATTTTCATTACCCCACACCCTCACGTTCTTCCCCTCAGGAAGAAGCAGAGCTGCTGTGTCCAGCCCTGGCTGTACTCACTGATATGGTCTATGGATCCTGCACAGAATTTGCCATAGAACTTTTTGGCGCCGAGGCCCCTCAAGTCGTGGATGGTGAATGGCCACAAATGCAGCACGTTATTGCGGGAAAAGGCATCCCTCTTCTCTATGACCACCACCTTGGCTCCCAGGAATGACAGGTCGATGGCTGTACGAAGGCCACAGGGTCCAGCCCCAATTATCAGACACTGCAAAACAACCAGCACAGAGTTAACTGCACAGTCCCTGGAGGAAATGGATATTTCTGCAGCAGCTTCCCAGCATCCCATGGCTCTTAGGGGTAAGTGCTCTTTGTCTGAAACATAAGCTGAAATTTCAGATCATTCTATTTCTACCTGACAAGTTCTGCCATTAATAAGCAAGAAACAATCACCTGAAAATGAAGTATGTTGCAGAGCAGTGAAAAGACTCAGGAAGTAGGCAAGTAAAACTGTGTGCTTGCAACCCTTGCTCTAGGAAGAGCTGCCAAGTCAAACTCTTCAAGCTATCTAAGTGCCTGGAAAACTGCAATATTTCTGAAGGCTTCTCCCTCTCACCTTCCATTTCTTTTTTCTTAAAAAAAAACAAAAACAAAAAAAACAAACCAAAAAAACTNGACAATTTTCCTCTCATCTTCCAAACTCTGAGCTGGCGTTTCTTAATACCTTCAGTAGCACTGCAACAGCTACAGCAGATAAACACAAGACGCTAATGTTTTTATAAACATCATCACTTAGAATAACAGAATAACACAGAATAGCCAAGCCAGAGCACTAACTCATGCCTTTGCTGGTGCTTTGGTGCTGCTACTACTGCAGCAAAGGAGACTTCAGGGAAGTAAACACCACGTAAACACAAACTGTGTGACAGGACAGATCTTTTCTCCAACCCAACCTTTGTCATATGAAAGGTCTTTCACCTTCTCTTATCTTTTTCCACTCTATTCACAAACACCATCTGATACTAATAAACAACTTGAGAACATAAAATACGTGCGTGTCCAACACTGAAGCGCCTTCTGAGAACAGAATGATGCAGCAAAATACTTTCAGATTAAAAAGCCAAGATTGTCAGGAGACACTTCTTACCCACAGAAACCGAGGTCCACGCAGAAAGCGTTGGTATGTGCAGTCACACAAATACAGTACACAGTCCATTTTGTCATATCATTATTGTACTTTGATTTCTACTGAGTAAACCAGACACACGGAATAAAGACCTTGTTACAGAGATGGCTGCTGCTGCCATGTGATTCTTTTCCAGATCCTTATGGCTGCACAAGAAAACCCTTTGAGAAATTCTTAAGTACACCAAAATTTAACTACGAACCAGTGTTCTGATAAACAACCAATCCAAAAAAGCAAAACTTGGTGTTCAGTGGTCATCCCCATCTTTTACAGGCTGCCACATTCTCACCACTTATTCACTGGGGTATAAACTCTGCAGGCACCATGAAAGTGCAGGTGCAAACCCTGATTGATGGAAAACCAGTACAAGTTAATAGCTACTGACATGCACTTTTCACATAAGACTACTGAGTTAGATAAGACGTCACATAAACCTGAGGGCAGAGATCCAAGTCTAGAGGAAAGGGAAGGCAATTGTAACCCCACTGCTCCTTTAGTGGCTTCAGGAACCTGAAAGAATTTGGGACAAAAGGTACACCCAACCTCTGTCTGAGCTAAAAAGTATCTAAATGAAATTGTATATTGAACAGGTGTCCATCTTGTAGTTTGATATAAGGGATCCTCAATTTGGATCTACTACATTCTTCCAATTTAATATTGCTTTCTCTGTAGGTAACTCCCAAACACAACCTTGTCTTTCTTTTTTTAAACTTCTCAGAAAATTAGCTCAGCATGTCATACTTTTCCAGGTAATAATGTTGCTTGGCTAACAACTACAATCTTCAAAGAGTCTGGATTTCAATAAGCAACAAGAACACACTGAATTGGGTGATTTTAGTTCTTTGACAAACTTTCACATCTAAAATATTTATGATGGAGTACACAACAGCAAAGGAATTGCACTAAAATAAGACTCAAACTCAGGTTTCATGAAATTATAAACTAGTTTTTAGTTTTAGTTTACTGCAATTTTGTGACAGGAACTCAAGTTTTTTTCCTCTCTATCCTTCCTCCCTGCCCTCACAGTAGGCTGTGGTTAAAAGCATTTAGGTTATGTTTAAAATTCTAGATATTCTAAATGTGAAATACTCAGGTGAGGAATTTATGGTCAAAGTTGCCTTTTTTTAAATACCATCACAAAAACATTAAATTATGTTGTTATAAAACATAAATTCTAAGCACAATTAAAAATGGAAAATATTCTTTTCCACCTCTAATGCTTTTTCCAGTTTCAGATGTCTCATAAAAACACACCTAATCTCAGTCAGCAGTAACTCCATGACATGCCAAGTACAGCCAAATAAAGGCAGCTACTGTTATTTCTTGTTCCCTTTCCCCTCAGTGACTCCAAGCAATTGCTGAAACTCCCTGCACTGAAGCTGTCTCACCCCTCAAAAACACTTCTTGCTCAAGATCTTTCAGACTGATTAAATTAAGTTTCCAGTAACAACGCCGTGGTAATGGAACATCAAATGCAAACTGAAAGGCTGTATTCTCTAGCTAACCAATGAAGAGAGAGCATCATTTGTAACTATTTACATTTGAACTCTGATTATCTGAATTCTGGTCAGCCTGGATGTTGGCCATGTGCACAAATTGCCCAACTCCAGGCACAGCACCTCATCCCTGAACAATTTTTAAATGGGCAATTAAGAGCTATCCCACAAAGTATGAAAACTTCAGAACTGGTTTATGCTCAAGTGCACAGAAGCCAGGCTTCCTAAAGAAATGACCAACTTCTGTTGTGACATGGATAAAAGCCCTAATCTTTATTCTAAGTTCTATCATCTCTATATGCCCACTTACATATCTGTACCTTTTAAACAGCAGTTTGCACGTTACATTCAACATTAGGAATATAAAGCTAGGAGAGTTAGGAAACAACAAATCACACATGACTCAGTTCTCAAAAGGCATCTGCTTTGAACAGTTACAATTATCTCTTAGGAACTACATTTAAACATTTAATGGAACACACTATTCGGATAGGAAGCCAAAAATTAACAGAAACATATATGAAAAGAGGAACACATAGTGAAATTTAGCTTTAAAAATATGTCCACACCCATCACACCAACACCAGCAAGCTCTGAGGTTTCTTTCTCACCATTCAATGAGGGACAGTCCCACAGGACTCATGAGCCCCTCTATCTCACCACATGATACTCCCACAATCACTCTCTTGATCCCAGTTCTCCCATTCCATTCTCCCTCCCTTCAACTTGGCTTTGGTGTGTGAAATAGGTGAAGCTTCTGGATGATACAAAGTCCCTAGCAACCTCTTCAGCCAAACATCACTCCTAGGATGCTTTACTCCATTTATCCACTTTATAACTGTACTTGCAGAGATGTTTTAAAGACACTTGGTTACACATATTTATTCAAAGAACACCCTTTTCTGATGACTTCTGAGCCTCAGTACTCCTCTGGGTCTCCAGTTATTCTTTCAGAGCTCCATCTGAAGGACTCTCACTTCTCTCATTCCTCTCACTGGCAATTTCCCAGGGGGCTTCACCCATGATCTCATGTGATCTTCCCCTGTAAACTGTCCTTGAACACCTCATACAGGGACACTGGTTTAATCAGCTTTGTCAGAGCTATCAATTCATAAACCTTCTCCAACTCAAGAGCTGGCTACTTTTTGGCCAAGCTAAAATCTCTACCTGACACTTCCTTGTGGCTGCCTAGCTGTTAATTCAAGCCAGGTACAACCAAATGGAGCTCTAATGACCTTCTAAACTCAGCTCACCACTTCCTATCAATATAAATGTCACACTCGATTTTCTGAGTGCCTTTTGTAGCTGGATGTCACCCTCCACTCACATCTGGTTTTTTTGTATTTCTCACAATCAAGAACTATCCACTCATCTGCCCATTAAATCCCTTCTTAATGTTTCATCTCTTACTGAACCAACTTTTCCACAGTGTTAACAAATACAGCCAGAGCCTAGATGCAAAATCACTCTTACAGTCCATTATTCAAATAAGTTAAAAACCTTTACATCTTGTTCCATCTCTTTGCAGTAAAAATATAACCCACCTGTCTTCATTTCAGAGACTTAAACATTGTAATTCAGTTCAACCCATTATGCTCCATTCAAAGTAAGAGCAATTCCTGAATCTAATGAAAGCACAGGGCAATCAATTTTGTAGAAAATTTATAATTTTTCTCTGTGATTTTTCTCATAGTGCTTGGGAGGCTTATTCCCAAGCTTACACAAAACCTACATTTATCTTCTGGTAAATCCTTCCTTTCTTATGGTGCCTGAAAAATGTAAACTTTAACAATGGTTGGATTTTTGGGGTGTTTAAGCTACTGCCCACTATGTCTACCAACAGTGCCCAACTGTTTGATTTTTCAGAGTGTTATTATAATAATTCATTATAAATGAATGAGTTATATTATATTTTTTTACCAAGTGTGTCTATAGTAATCCATTATAAATGCCTCCACCCATATGAAAATGGCCACTGGAAAGTGAAACAAGAAACAATTAAGAAACTAACATAACTTTCTAATATCCAGCTGAGGGAAAATCTAAGTCCACAGATCTGAAATGACATTCTCTAAACAAGATACATTTCTTTCTCAATTCTACACTGAGGAATAAGTCATTAATTCTTCCAATTAAACTATTTCCCTCTCTCAAAAGGTGACTATGCAAGAGAAAGAGCAGCATCTATTGTTCTCAATGAAGGAGGACAGAATCCTGTTCTAATTTTATCCCATTCTGCAGTATTTGCCTTTTTTTGAAAAGAGAAGGGTGCTTGATTACTTACAAAGCCAACCTATTCTATTCATGTTTCAATAAATGATAGATAGAACTGCTTTCAAACTGCACTGTCCAAGGGGTACAGCACATAAATGCCAGCTCACAATAATTCAGGTTAAAAAAAAGTAAAATGCTCTGTGTGTGTGTGTGTGTGTATGTGTGTGTGTGTATGTGTGTGTGTAAAAGCAGGAATTTCTGCAGTAAATACCACACATACCAATCTTTTAAAAAGAACTGGTATGAGTATCCATAGCATATTTTTTTTCTTTGAACATAGAATATAAATGATCACTTTCTAAATAATGAGAAACAGACTGCTTTGCCAAATGGGCAAAACCTTCCGTTTTCTTGAGAGAATCATGAGAATTTTCAAATTAAAACTGGAAATTTCCAAACATGCATATTTTGTATCCTAGACTCAAACAGCACACATTCCTGTTACTGTCAAAATGCAGAAAGGAATCTTAACCAAGATTAAAGGTTTACCAATTAAGATTTTCCAAGCCATCTATCTATAGGACCAATACCACAAAAACTTACAGTGTAAGAATTTGCTGGCTGCTTCTCCTGAATAAAATAAAACATTCAGGTGGGCAGCCACATCTGGTGGCAACAAAAGGAATTTCTGATTGCTGATCAAATGCTAAAATTGTGAGAACATGCCTGAAACTTCCCTGGGCTTACAGTGACACCAGGCAAGATCTTTCTACATCCCTCTCTATTTACTGTGTATTCCAGAGAGACTGGGCAATAGCTGCCTGGCCCATGGGGACTGAACCTCTTACCTTCGTGTTGGCGCATGCTTTCCCCTTCTTGTAGTCCTTATGGCTGCCTCTTTTATCCAATTTGGCCCACAAGGCTTTGGCTTTCCAGTAATTGAGCTTGGACTTGAGTTTGTGATAGAAGGAGCGATAGTCCTTGGGCTTTAGCTCCAGGTGGTCACAGAGCTCCTGGAAAGCCTTGAGAGTCCCCTTGCAGGTGGAAGCCTGGACAAATCTGTCGAAGAGAACGTGAGCCTGGTTCACCTTCTCGTTTTTACTTTCCTCCATGCTTCACATGTGGCAGCTGCCCAGGGGGGCAGCTGTGCTCTTCCAGTCTGCCAGATTTCCCGATGTTGTTCCGCTGGGCCACTTTCACCTCTGGCTTACAAGCATTATTAACCTATGAAATAAAAAGAAGAAAGTGTAACTGAACTGGTTCTTTCTTTTTTGATCCAAAATTTTGTGTAAGCCTGCTGAAGTGAGAGCCCAGATTCCCAGTCAGTCCTCAGCTGATTGCTATTCTGAGGATTTCTACCCAAGCTGACTGAAGCAGAGGCTTCCAGAGTTCACTGAGCCTCACTGCAGACAGTGGCACACCTCACATTTCTGTGAAATCACAAAATACTTTAACCTGAGCCAGTGCCTGGGAAGTTTTATCCAAACTCATTCTGTATGAAGAGCTGAGAAGGTACAAGTAAACAGGCAGATGTTACACAAAATCTGGGAGAGGGCAGAGGTTGTAAAACAGAGCAGGCAGACCTACTGTGTCTCAGTTACTGTGTAATACCACAGCAATGGTTATGGGCTAGTCTTAAAAACACTACTGCCACAAAGCACTTCAAAAGTTGGTACTCCACCAGCAAAATAAGCTTTGGTTCCTTTACTTTAAAAAGACATGTGTCTTTAATCATGATAAATAAAGATGAGTGAGGATGGCATAGCGCAAGCTGATACAGAGTCCTTGCCAAGACTGGTGTTTGCACAGTGATGGTTACTGTGATCTTAAAAATAAGTTAAACCCACTAATAGCAATCAATTTCTTAGGAAAATATGTCAAGGCTGAAAAAGGGAAGCCTGTCTGTGTTGCATCAAGCAGTGTAAGCATTTTCCTTACCTAAAAAGCCTATACACATTTCTGTCAGCAAACGAGCAGTGTTAGAGCGAAATGGGGCTGGTGCATGAGCATTCTAAGACCCTCATACTAATTCCTCTATTCTGTGGTTTTTAACTTCTTTTGATATGCAGGTCCACACAAAATTTTAAGTGGTAGCTGGGGTCTGGTTCAATCTGCTGGGGCAGGTCTGCTATCATGAGCTCTGCTACTCCTTTCTGGAAGCAGGCTGGAGCCCTACAGAATTAGTTTGGATCACAATTAGAGATTTTGTTTAAAGAACAGAGATCTTCTCTTCCTCTCTCTCTCTTTTATACAGAATAAACCTTTTTCTTTCTTTTATACATAATACTAAGTACATGCTTTAGATTACCCTGCTTGCTGAGAAAGAATAGTTCTGTTTGCCTTCAGACAGGAAGGCATGGGAGCATATGCACAAACTATGGAAGTGAAAGCACTTCTGAGGTGCTTTTTGCCCCTTGTTTTTTTTTTTGCAAAGGGTATTAAGGTAAAAAGGGTTAAATGTAGACTTGGAAAGAACTTTTTAGATTCTCACCAGCTCTTTTCCTGCTTTCAGCAGACAGGAAGCCAAGTCAAACATTACAGCTCATGTCTCTTCCCCTCCCATATGACAGCTCTCCAGTAGTTTATTTGGGCACTCCTGCCTAACATGGTATTTATTGTTTATGTTTAGAAACAGCAAAGGAGCCCTGGAAACCTTTACATACAGCCACAAACTGGTGGTTTTTAAAAATAAAAGTTCCTACACAAGTCGAAGTACAATAATGGGTCATAGTGCAGAATGCAATTCTAACTTTATTAGGACAACTGCATTAGAGGACTCAGTACCCATAAAGCTGTTTTTCTAACTGGCCCACGGTGATGCCCATGTCCATATCAGTACTGCCCACTAAGCAAATTGCAACTGCTTTCCTTATATTCCATCCTAACTTCACTGTTGTGAAGCTGGAAACATGCTCCAGGCTTGCACCTCAGGGAAACCACTGCACTACTACAGAGGCCTAAAGTCATGGAACCCTAAAATGGTTTGGTTTGGAAGGGGCATTAAAGGTCACATAATTCCACCAACCCCCTGCCATGGGCAGGGACACTTCCCACTAGACCAGGCTGCTCAGAGCTCTATCGAATCTGGTCTTGAGCACTCCCAGGGATGGGGCATCCAAAGCTTCTATAGACAACCTGTGCCAGTGTCTCAGCAGTCTCAGAGTAAAGAACTTCTTCCCAATGTCCAATCTAAACATGCCCTCTAACAATTTGAAGCCTTTCTCCCTTGTTCTGTTGTTCATGTCCTTGTAAAAAGTCCCTCTCCACCTCTCTTCTGGCCCCACCAGGTACTGAAAGCTTATGTCTACTCTTTTGTTCTCAAGAAGAATATTACAATGCTCCATTTATTGTAATTAAAACTCCAACAAAACACCTCTAATGCTGAAGGAGTTGTTTCAGTGTCTCTGTGACATACAAACACAATAAAATACCTACAGTCTAATGTCATACGCCTCATTAATCAGCACAACATTCCAAGCTGAACACTCTCACCTTTTCCCCCCTTCTTGCACCCCTACTATACCACCCAAACATCAGTGCTTTGGATGGATGAGGCTTCAGAAAAAGCCATAGAAGTTACATGGCCTAAATTAAGTGGAGTCACAGTTTCAGGCTGTTAGTCCACATTCCACTGCTGGATAGATCCTGATGTAAGGTCAGCATAGGGATCATTTCTTACTCCTGCTTCTCCCATAGTTTTTCACCAAGGAAGTGAAGCAGCATTGGTTTTGCCCTTCTCAAAGACCCCAAAGTTAAAACCCATCCTCCTTTCACTTTAGGAACTTACTGCTGTGTGTCCGAGGTTTGCCAAACCTGCAGAGAGCAGGTCATTTGAGTCAGCACATTCCAAGGGGCACCTTAGCAAGGCAGCTCGGCCAAAATCCTGTTCCACACAGCCTGGGAAATCAGTTATGCCCACGGGTGAAACACGGAGGCTTCAGTCACCACATGAGGTCACTCCCTGGAACTCTGCATTCCTGATGTAAACACCCCAAGCCCTTGGAACCCATGAGCAACACGTCAGAGAACATGGAAATTACAGGAGGAAAGCAAGGCCAGGCAAAAATTCCTTGCCAAGTTTCCAGGGTACTTGTGTGCCTTGCTGGCTGTTCTGCAAGCCTGCAGTATCCTGCATGTTTTGTCTCGAGGCAGCTGATTGCTGACTCAGATGCTCTGTGAATTCCTTGGCTTCGGAGTTGGGCGAGAAAGACAAAGCCCGTGGAAAAACGCATGCAAGAACAGTGTTCACGTTGCTATTTACAATAATAGCAGGAGGTTGTCACTGACTCATGGCTCCAAGTACCCGCAGGACCTCCAGGGCTCGCCCAGCACAAAAGAAACCAATGGAAAACAGAGATGCAGGCAGTGAATAATTCCAGGTGGTGATTCCTTCCCACAGTTACCACAGATGCAGGAATATGAATATTTTATCAAATGCATACACGAGAAAGAAAGCCCAGTGCCCTACTTCCGCCAAAGGCAAGAGATAAGAGGAGATTTTGCAAATTCTACACATAATGAATTTGGTTGTATAAATTGAAGTCCTGCAGCAAGTGTTGCAAATGCAGCACTCATATATTTCAGGCAAATAAACCTCCATTATACAAGTCACCACTCCCCTCTACATTTCCATCCTAATTTTGTTCAAAATGTTCATTCAAGCAATGACTTGAGCCCAGGAAAAAAATTAAATTCTACGGGAATGTATTTTTCAGCCATGCTTTTTTTTTCCTATCAGAAATTATTGAGTTAATTCCATCTGCATTCACAGCTTGTTCTCTCTAGCCTAAACCAGGAGTGAATAAAACATTTGACAAAGTTACTGCCCAGCTGCATTTCTGAATGCTGAGTTTCTCTGAGCATGTAAATGCTTTCTTACATTTATTTCACAGCCAGGCAAACGCCACAGATGCACCCTTGACAGACAAGCCTCTGAGAAGTCAGGCATTGAGAAGAAGCAGCAATACCGTATGGAATTTGAAAGCAAACTGGTCTATGATCATAAAACTCCTTTCCAGCAGCATTCCCTATGCCCTTGACTCCCTTTCACGGTCCCTTTGTAGTTTGTGCCTAAGCAAGACTCAGTAACATGCTCTGGAAACTCCAAGGTTACTGCAGTACCCAGGCAGCCAGGACACCCTTGCAACTTGGCTAGCAAAAGCCTAAGCACAGATTATAGTTAAGCACATGCTACAGACAGTGGGGACACCTATTTTTGTCTCTCTCCTCCACCCAGACTCTAGTTTTCTTGTGGGAAACCAATTACCTTTGAGACTCTTATTCCTCGTTGAATCTGGGTGAAATTGTTCAAAAGTTATTAAGGATGAACTGAAAAGTAGATGAACAAAATGGCTCAATCCCATAAGTCTCCCTTCTTTAGGGAGCCACAGGCAAAAAAATCTTTATTCCAACAAATGAAAAATCTCCGGTTTAATTTCCAAGATTTAATTTCTTTCACTTTTAGCTAAAACTGAAAAGAAAAAAAAGGATTTTCTACAATATGTTCATGACTTTTTAAGCAATCACAGGTATCAAAAAGTGCAGCTTTAGCACAGTGGTAAGGCTGTGGAACAGATGGCAAAAAGAGGACAATTGCGACAAGAAAAGCTAAAGCCAAAACTGGCAACTGGTTTAGGTCCATATTATGTAGAATTTTCCCCATGTGGGGGAAAGCAGGAGGACAAAGGCGTGGTTGCCATTGTTTGCAGCTTCCCTTTCACAGCAGATGGAAAAGGGCCATGCCAGCCCTGTCCACAGTATGTTTTAAGAAGGATTTAGACCTGCTCCCATTCATAACATTGGAGACTTGAGCAAATAAGCTGTCAAAAAACTATGTTTAAATACATCTATTAAACTTGATCTGGTCACTTCTGCCCCTCACATGGGAGAGAGTCTTTTGGGTCTCCACCTCTTTCCTGTCCTCTCTCCTAAGTTAGGTCAAAAGTGAGAGAAAGAGAAACCAAATATGAACTTGACTGCAAATACAAGAACCTGTTCTTAGCACATACACAAACAGTTCATAGAATTTTCATGTCAAGAAAAACTCAACCCTGTACTGACTTGAGAAGAAATGCTAATTATACACAAGAACATGGAAGCATACAAATACAGAAGCATCTACAGAAAATATTTTGGTTCCCAAATTCACATCAAGGTACAGAAGGAAAAATGTGTACATTGCTTATTAGTAATAAGCATTTCTTCAATGCCACAACAAGACTACTGAAAGCATTTGACCTACAAAATACAGACTTTTATCTATGAGAACTCAAAAAACATACGCTGCTGCTGCTGTCATACACAATTCTTTGATCACAGCACTCCCTACACTGAATGAACACTAACAAAGAAAGAGACCAAGAAATAGATCAATGTTTTTCTTTGGAAGGAAAAAAATAAGGAAATTGTACCATAGAAGAGGTAGCTGCCTCCTCAGAGGGTATTGAGAGAGTAATAGTAGGACACCTGGATAGGTGTCATTCTCACACCACCATGTAACAGAGCAACACAGCTGAATTCCCTTATCTGAAATGCTTTGAAGCTGTTCCTGATGTTATATTCCCACACAGAAATGCATCCCAAAGTTAGTTCCCACCCAGTTTTACAAGGTGGATTTCCTCAGAGTTCTGCAAACACTATCTAATAGTCCTAGAAAAGTGCCTATTTAAAAAATAAAAGACTCCTAAAATTACCAGAATGACTCTTTCACAAAACTTTATTTCTATGACTTCAAATGAAGATAAAACAAATTGGTTGCCTTAGCACAGCAAGATATATCATCTTTTGACACCATACAGGACATGGACCCATTCATTTTTCCAAGCCAACATGCTGTGTCTGCCACAAGAAACACCAGCTTTTTAGAGAAAAGCTTTACTAAACACTATAGAACAAGAACACTGTTCTGCCCCAATTATTTGAAATTCTGAGCAGAATGAGGACTGGAGGCTACAAACACACTTTAACAACCTCTGCAGCCCAGTGAGCTAAGTCCTCCAAGATCTCCAGATTCTGCCAGTGCACCCCAAATCATTCCATGGCATGGGGAGAAAACAAATAGAGCTTGCATTTGTATTCTGAAAAAAAGAAATCTCATTAAAGAAATTCTCTAATGAAACTCACATAAACACATCTGCAAAAATGTATATAAGTGAAAGCTTCTATCTGCCAGAACATAGCACCAAAACACAGACTGCAATGATCACAAAAGTGATCACAAAGGAGAAGATATCAACAGGACCAAAGAGACAGATAGAACCACAGGATCTGCAAGTGACAAGAGGATAAAAATTACCAATCTTTATTGGGCACATAAAATGGTTCAGAAATGTGAAAAATGGAAAGGTCTAGCACTCCCTGTAGTATGTGCTTGCTTTTACGTGCACTCCACTTAATGTGCTTCAGTTCTCTCTCATTACCTAATTAGCCAGGGAAGGGAACAAAGCTGGTGAAGGGTCTGAAGCACAAGTCCTGTGAGGAACACTTGAGGGAGCTGGGGTTGTTCAGCCTGGAGAGGAGAAAGCTCAGGAGTGACTTTATCCCTCTCTATAACCACCTGAAAAGAGAGTGTGTTCAGGTGGGGGCAGCCTCTTCACCCAGGGAAGAAGTGACAGGACAAGAAGACAGTTTTAAGCTGTGCCAGGGGAGGTTTGGGTTGGACATTGGGAGGAATTTCTTCACAGAAATGTGATTAGGCATTGGGAGGGAATGCCCAGGGAGCTGGTGGTGTCCAAGGAAAGACTGGATGTGGCACTGGGTGCAGTGGTCTGGGTGGCATGGTGAGGCTCGGTCATAGGTTGGACTTGGTGATCTCAGAGGTCTTTTCCAACTTAACTGATTCTGTAATTCCCCCTTACATAGATCGAAGATTATTTATCACCTAGAGTCAAGGGATCCAAACAAAGCTGCATTTACCAAAGCCTCCTTCATTTGTATTAGTCATTAGGAGAAATATTTAGCACTTCAGATGCAAGCTCCAAGTCTGGTCATTTGTGCCAGCATTTATTTTAATCACAGCAGATAGGTGCCTAGACTTTCAACTTCAGGGTTCACCCTTCTGTGGTCTGGCAAATCCAGACTCTTACAAAACAAATATTCCAGTTACAGACAGTAAAAAATGAACATGGGAAAGCAAGTTTTATTTGTGCTGCTTCCAACTCTCAGCTGTAATGGGTGTGGAAAAGAGGCAGGCACTTCCTGAAAGGAAGTGGTGGACGACAAGGGAGTTAGAAAACAGGATTAGAAGATTCCTAATTTCACCATTTTTGCACACTCAGCTAGGTATGGCATCAAAAATCCCCTGCACAGAGCAGTTCAAAAAGATTACAAATTATTTAGTGGATGTACAACCATTTTCTGTAGAAGAAGACTGACTAAAGAAAGCAGAGGAAGTTCAAAAATTTGGAATATTCTTCCCTATACATATCTTGCAAGATTCTTTTCGGAGCCAAGAAATCTAAGTAAATAGACATTTAAATAAAAGAGCTATAAAGATTTCTCCAACCCACAAACCACAATTTAGAGACTGCTGACCTTTCAAAAAAAAAGACAAATCCCAAACTTTATTCTAGGACAAGTTCAGAAAGGGTTGGGATCATGCTATAACCCATGTGTGCAACCTTAGCCTGTACAGTTGCCACATAAAAGACACATGCAGAATCAAAAAAACAAAAAAACCACCGAACACTTAAAATATCAGAGCTTAAACCCAGACATCCAGAACTGCCACCTCCTTTCCCTTAACAAGGAAAGTCCAAGCAGGAACAGCATCTCAAAGACTCAGCTGCAGGTGAGGTCACTGGTAATTTGTCACTTTGCACCCCAGCTGCTCGATGCTCCAATGTGCCCCTGCCCCCAGCCCATGCAGAGCAGGCTGACACCCTCAAGCTTCACTGCTGCCAAAGAAAACCCCACAGTGTGTTTATAACCACTCATGGGTGTACCCTGCTCCTGTAACTCAAACCACTACCCCAGCCTTCCTTCCCCCTTCCAAGTTAGGCATGAAAATATGTGCTCTGCAGTCTGTCTGCACACCTAAAATCAGAAATGGCAACGACAACAAACTCAATCTAGGTTAGATCAGGCTGTTTCTGAACACCTCACAGGCTTCACAGCCATGTTGTCTTTCCACATCAGTCACTAAATTAGACCATAATATAAAATTCAGCAATTTCATTTCATTTTTGCAGAGGTGAAGAATTACACACCTCAGCAAGAGCACTACTGACTGAGCAGAGTCTGAACAGGGCACTCAGTAGGATTGAAAGGAACTTTGAAGGAGACTATTTTCCATCATGGCTTCCCTTTTTTGGTCAGTCACTATGGAGTTACATCTCATTTTCACAGTCAAACTCATTAATTAGACTCTAAAGGCATGGGGCTTCTAGATAACACAAGAGATACTGAACATGTTCAATGGACACAATGTTAAATCCCCATTTGTCACAGGAAGAAAACACACCCACACATTATTCCTACCACTTTTATTTCATAAATTAGATCATTTGGTTGAGGTCTATTCCACACATCCCACAAAGCTCCTCCATAGCCTCTCCCAGGCTGCATCCCTGCAGACATGACTTCATTTTCAGAGGGAAAGAAAGTCTTTATCCCATCCTTCCCTCAAAATACTCTTACTGTGCTTACAATTTGGAGCTCTTGACAGTATGTTAAACTTAGTTTAGAGTCATCCCTCAATAAATTTACTCACATAAATCTTTCCCCTTTCCAAGATAAGCATACCAACCCTTTGCACTCTAGCATGCTCCACAATCCTCAGCAAGGATAATAATTTTAAAAGGAGAAGCCAAACCCTACCTTTTTGACTAACAAACTGTGAGACCATCAAATGACAACTGATGAAATCTAGCAACGTAATGAAAGTTTGTCTCTGTTACACAATCTGCTGTGTCTAATGCTTCCCCATCATTCATTTTCCTCATAGGTGCAAGGAAAGCTTTTACCAGGAGACACAAATGTATTGTAAGCAAATAACCAGTTCAACATTTTGGCTCAATCTTGACAAGCAGACAGAATAAAGACATTTTCTCATGCTACAAAATATACCAGAATCTTGAAAAGTAATGCAAACTGTAGGCAGAGAATGGCAAAAACAAAACTTGCAACATCAAACTTCCAGTTCAGCTCCGGATATCAGATAATTCCAATTGCACACATTGTTACATAGGTTATAAATAGCAACCAGGTAGCACCTTCCCCACTTGGCTGGACATTTGACTCTCAGCAAACACTGAGCAGTTTCAATTGCCCAGGGAGCCATTTCCCTGCAGCCCTGGCACCCACAGCACGCCTCCCTCAGCAAAGACCATGCTGAGCTCAGTGCCTGGAGCAAATGAAAATCTGTTAGGAAATCAGTTAGAGGAAAAGAGGTGGAGGTGGTTCTGTGATTTACTCTCCCTCTCCCCGAGGCCTTGGCAAGCAGCTCCTGGAAGAAGATGGCAGTCATCACTTCCAGAGGCAGACATTTCCAGCCTCCCCAAATACAGCTGCACTGGTGGGGACATGAAAAGACTTGGTATGAATTAGTCAGAGATTAAATCCAACCTAAATGTAAGGATGCCATCAGCAAAATTTGTTCCTAGTAGTGAGGACATATCTCTCTTTGCCTTTCATCCTCAAGGACTGCTCTGTCTAGTCTTTTCAATTCCACCCTCCTCTGGATAAAGGCCACATCTCTGCAAGAGTATCTGGGGGTCTGAGGCACATAACTGGAAGGTTCAGCTGAGGATATCTGGCAGAGAAAGCAGCCCTGTGAGGGGGCAGGAATATTCCCTTTGCTTAACACGGGTCTGAGAGCCCTCACCAAAGGAGCCACGAGCACTTTTTGTGTACACTTCAACAGGCAAAGCTCACAGACTGCGTTGTGAAACAGCCACGGCCCAGCATGGCTCGGCAGCACTGAGGCCCAGAGGGCAGTCCAGCCTTTCCACTGCAGATGATTCAGTTCTGGACCTTGGACTCCAACTGTGCAACTTCCATAATCGTTTATTCCACAACATCCTGTATTTGAGCACTAGCCAGAATGACCCTTTTCCAAAATGCTTTGAATGCAGCAAGAAGCAGCACAAGAGACTGTAGGCCACTTGTGACTTTGTCAGTGACAATACCAACAGGCTGCTGCAGGAGTATCTGGAAAAGAAAAATACTGACATTAAGAAGCATTTTCTTCAACTTCATTCAACTTCTGCTCTCAGGCTCAGTCAGCCAGAAGAGACTGGCAGCAGAGCACAGCTCTGTAAACTGGGAATGACCAAGAGTGGTGGCAGCACCATAGTATGACAGTAGCTGCTTTCCTGGAAACCCATCTGGTGCTCCTGGAGAACATTAACTGCACAGAACAACATGGAGTCTTCAACATCCAAAAACTACCCTCTCTCTAGTTGCTCATTGGCAGTAAATAATTTAATACCTATATATTTACTATTATTTTATCCTAACAGAAACAAATGCTGCTATTAAGAAAGCTTAGTTTTCTCTAATTTGAGGACAGAGTAATGTAAAGGATTTGTTTTTTATTACACTGGGAGCTACCAGTAAAAATCCACATCTACTCTCCACTTCCCTGTCATTTCCCATACATACACCCCAAAAATGATCACGTGTTTTTTTCATGGACCTGAAATATCTGGCTAACTGTAGAGAAAAATTCTTTATTCCCTGGGGCAAACCAGAAAACTCTTCTGTATTTGGTTCTTGAAATACTTGAGAGTGTCCACAAGTAATAAGCAATTCTTGCTTTTAACCTTTCATTTCTGTAACACTCCTGCTTATTTTCTAGGCTAGAACAGACTATTCCAGTTGGAAGAGCCCTAGAGTGATCCCCTGGTCCAACTGCCTGGCTGAACAAAGCTGAAGTGTGTTGTTAAGGGCATTGCCACAATGAAAGTTCAATTCCCTTCCCTGGCTGACACCAGTGGCTGGGCACACACCTTTTGCAGGAACTCCTGCATTATATTCTGTAACTATAGGGAATAACAGGGAAATGCTCATTTGAAGAGCAAAAGGATCTAATGCTGATAAAAATGGGCAATTTCCTATCCTTATCACACTGTGCCAGTGAGATTATTAATGCTTTATGCCTCATCCCTGTTATCAACTCAGACATTTCTTCCTGAGCCAGTAGTTTTTATGATCAATAGCTTTCTTTTAATTTCCAGGCCAAGTTTATACCTCTCTGTTCCTGTGATGATGCTGACCTATGCATTAGCTTTCTCTCCCTTCCCACATATATTTATAGACAATGCCACATCTCTCCCTGACCTTCATTATGCTAAGATCAAATCAAGCTCTCTTGGACTAAGACAGGCTTTCTTTTCCAAGGCTTCCCAAGGAAAAAACTGCATATTGCTTGGTATGGGGTTTAGGACTTTGAAAGGTAGGAAGACTGTGTGATCTTAAGAAAAATTACAGATGTACAATGTATTTGACCAGATGAGTTCTCAGAAGAGAATGGCACAAATAGGGTGTACAGCACATCCCCCTCCTGCCCATGCTGAGCCTCCTCCACCTCTACAATCCACAACTAGCATGCATTTTATTGTGCTTATTTATCACAGGGATCACTCTTTATCCTTTCTTGGTTAGTTCCAAGTGAAAGGCCATCAGATTGTCTCAGACTATTGAATTTAATTTCATGTATCCTATAAGTTCCAGTTCTTTCTACAGAATGCCAGTTTAAAGGCAGAGTGTGTCTCTCAGTACAGCCCTGATCCTTTCAGAGCAGGAACAGGAACCCTTCCCCTCCAAACTACTTTCTTCCCCATCTAAACACAATTTGGTCCCTTTGTGAAAGAAACAAATATGATATTTGGATGCAGCAGTCATTTCAGAAAAGAGATGCCATATCAGTGCTGTGGGTTAGGAGATTGTTGGAGCTTCATGTGGCAGATTCCCACAGGCTGTGGTCAGCCCTTCCAGACTCCTCTACTTCCTGACTTACTAATATTAATATAAAAAAAAAAAAGGGTAGAACACTTCCAGGAGTGGCAGAAAAACTTGTTGGCTTTTGTCCTGTAACTCAGTATTTGAAATCAGGGAAGTGGGGTTCCAGAGCACTCTCCAACAAGAAAAGCCCAAGGCAATTACTCAGTTTATTAAGAGAATAAAGACTGAGACTCAAAAGAAACAGACCACATGCTAGGATTTGCCTCCAAACTAGTCCAGTGCTTTGATATCACTGCACAGCTGTAGACACACCAATATACACACAGCTGATGTGCCAAGCCAGAATCACCTGCTCCTAACCATGATTGCAAACACGTATGCAAAGCAGAACAGCTTCATTGAAGGGTCACTAAAGGCTGTGCAAAATTATTGGGTTCAAGGCCTTTAGCCGAATGCAGCTGAATTTCTGTGACAGCAGACACTGTAGCCATTTCTGTAACCCTCTGTCCCTCTGACAAGTGTGGGGTGGGAAGAAGTGTGAGGGAGTTGACCCTATCACTTGAAACTCCGTTTCCTTGACAGGATGGATGAAATTTTGCTTCTTCCTCTGTTTTGAGGAATTCAGCCTTGAAAGTTGAAGGTGGAATGAGACCTCCCGAATTCTGCCTGTGTGCAGAGAGCTTCCAGAAGCAGTGCTGATAACAGTGTTGTTTGGAAAGGCTGTTCATACAATTTCAAGAAAATTGTGCTTTTGGTAGAACAGCTTACTAAAAGCTGCTGGTATGCTCCTGCATGTTGTGTACTTTGGAAAATGAAATTTGAATGTTGTTTTACCTCAAAGGCAAAACTAAGCTACACAGAGAAATACTTCAGGCAATTTATGCCACATCTGTGTCCCCACAGCTAATAAAGGAATCTAAAATGACTACAAGCTATGTGGGTATAATCACTTCACCAAATTACATAAGAGAATTTAAGAGATAAGTACTGTTCTGAGTGCTTCAAGCATATATTATATGCTGCCCAGGAGTCCATTACCCCAAAAGAAGAAAAATTATTTTGTCTTTGAATTGCTTTTAGAAATATCTAAATTACTCCAACAGTGTGGTTGATTCAGCATTACTTTAATCTGATCTTGAACAAGCTTGGATTTCCCTTTTCCACATATGCTATGGAACAGTGACTTCACTTTCATTAGTCCCCTGGCTATCTCCTTAGATCTGACAGTAATACAGCCATTAAGCAGATCAGCAGGGTCTTTTAACAGAAAGATCAGTATTTGGACATGTCTGTGACTTCAGTCATAGGCTGCTGGCACATTTATAAACAGTCATAGACTGAGATGCATCAGTATCTTAGAGAAACAGAACAAAGCAGCAAGTTTACAGTATCCAGCTGTAATGAAATGTGAAACTCTGCCCTTGACAAGCATAATACAGCATTGTTCACTGGAGACAAGAGGTGCTCCCTTGTAGCTTGGACTGCTACCTGTCCCAGTGCTTCCACATGCCCCTACACCCATCACACTCGCTGGCTTTGGAGAAAACAGCCTGCCAGGGTATTGCAGGGAGGGTCTAGAGCTCATCTCACTGCCAGCTGTGGGGAGTAACCCTGAGGTTACTCAACTCTGTGGCTCCTCAGTAACTCACAGGACACCCTGCAGAGAACATCTGTGGCACCCACACACCCTCTCCATGGACTCACCCAGCACTTACTGACTCTGTGTGTCCAGATCTAAGCATTAGACTCCCACATTCCTCACTCCAGAGGACAAGGCCGTTCACTTCTAGGACAGAGCTATTTATTAGTTATACCACGTGCCACATTAACATGAGCTTATGCAAGCAAATTCAGAGCAAGCTAACATCTAATGAAAATGGCCAACAAAACAGGTACCTTGCCATTAAAGGCTGCTTTCCCTAGAAGAATTTAAAGCCACATAGGGAATGTGTGGGAGAAGCTGACAACACTGCAAAGCAACCTGCAGCAAGGCAGATGTGGATGCAAAACACCTGCAAACTCAATTCATTACTAAAGGTGAATTTGACATTCACTTAGAACTGAACATCACACACCATCTGTGCCCACACCCATTTCAATCCTACCTCGGGTCAGCCTGACAAGTCTTGGGTGTGATGCCCACAGACACATGAAGAGAACGAGAGCAGCTTTCACTCTCTGTAACTGGAATGACCCGGCTGGGGGGCTCATTCTCTCATCAGTCTCTTCTACAGACAAAATGCAGCACAGAGAAGCTTCCAGCACACTCCTGGCTTCCTTCACTAGTTACAACCCATTCATGGAAAAACAGCCTATGTGTATTGCTGAGAAAAACTAGCCTGTCCCAACTAGCTACACTCAACAACTGGAGTCAGTACTAAGGTGACCCAGACAGGATTAAGCTGGAGGCCTGCCACACCATTAGCTTTCATCAGATCAGTATTTGGCTGCAGAAAAAGATAGATCATTTCTGGGGGAAAGGCATCCACGTTTCCTTTTCTCTTCTTAGTTAAGAAACTTGATTTGGCTGTTGATCAGGGAAGTACACCAATCCATATTGTTTAAAACTCTTGCTTGAGGTCAAACTAAGAAATTGTGAGTCACAGAACCACAGAATAATTAAGGTAGGAAAAGACCTCTGGAGATTGCCTAGGCTGATCCCACTGCTCAAGGCAGAGTCAGCTAAAACAGGTTATTCAGGACAGTGCCCAGTTGGGTTTTGAGTATCTCCAAGGACAGAGTCACAAGGGATGCTTTAAGCCTAACATAATATCTCTTGCAACAGACAGACCTGCATATTTAACCTCCAGGCAGATTAATTTTTATGTAACCAAGCAATACGACAGAGGACAGATACTCAAGTCTCAGCACACATCACCCTAAAAGGTAAAGGCAAGGGTGCCAAAAGCAGCAAGTCACTTTTTCCTCTATATTCATGAAACTCGTAAGGTCCTCAGATTTCCTCCTTATCCTGAAACAAACTCAATTGTTTATTCCCAGGCCTAATGGAACATTAAACAAAAGAAAGCTTAACCCATGAAGACAACACATGAAGCTTCTCTAGCAGATAGTATTGAAGCTCTGAATCCCATTTTGCATTCTACATCTTTAACAAAGGCAACACCTAGTGCAAGGGTCTAACTAAACTGCCTCTTCTCTCCTTGAAAACAGTTCTTACTGGTCAAGTTCGATGACATCTGAATTTACAGCAAGCAGGCACTGGCAGAATCAAAAATAACCTTTAAGAGAACCTCAAAAAGTGACTGAGTGATGTTTGGCCAGATGTTGACTGAGAACATGTGAGTTTCTTACCAGCTTCAAGATGAAAGAGATTCCTAATGACATCGAAAAGGATACTCACACCTAACAACAAAAAAATTAGGATCAAAAAAAATCCATGCTAGGTTTTCCAAAGGCAGAGTACAATTCCTGGCAATGAGGCAACAAGGGATAGCTATGCAGCTGGCAACTGAACCACAGGGTTTTAAATAGATAGTTCAAAGTCAAAGATTACTCACTTATCCTGTGCTGTGCGTGTTACAAGGCTGTAAGGAAAGATAATGATGTATAGAGAAGAATCAAAAATGTATCACTTCAATTCTAAATTATCTACCTCTCCCTTTACAAAACCACTTTTTGGATGACTTGCAATGTATAGGATTTAAAACAGCAGCTGTCTGTGAAATCCAAAGACCCCTGATTCAGTTTTGGTGTAATCAAGAGGTTTTAGTTCTTGCAGGGTTGCCATTTTAATTCTGACATATAAAGAAGTCTCTCAGTAAAATAAGGTTCAACTCTGAGAAGCTGTTTCTGGTATCAATTCATAGTGGCTCCTTAGAAGTACTGAGGCAAAAAAGTGATTTTTCTAGGAAAGAACAGGTCACTCATAGGGGAAAAACAGGTTAAGAAACCAGCAGAGCAGGTCAACCCTCCAAAGTGCAGATTTTAAAAAAGCCCTTTTTAGTGGAAATCTATTACACACGTGGCCTGTGGAACTGGAGAACCTCCAGCAGGTCAGCTCTCTTACACCCAGGGTCCTTCTTTCCTCATCCCCTAAGAGGAGGGTCTGGAGACAGGATTTGAGAAGATTACCAGGTCAAAGCTGGAAGTGTGCTCCCGCCAGCAGTCTAAAAGTGAAGTTAATCACCTCAGCACTTACAAAGGGGCAAGGCCTAGGAAAGACTGAGCGAGACTGCTTTGACCAACTGGCCTGAAAGCAATCACGAGCCACGGAAATACCAAGGCTGATCCTGCAGGCAAACAAGTCCTGAGCAATGGTTACTTGAGGTAACAGATGCTGGGTGATACAGAACATGCAGAGAATTTCAACAAGTCTCACTGGAACACTGAAGATCTCCAGTCAAAGGTCTACACTACAAAGAACTTCTGTTAAAAGAAAATAACAATAATTTGTGTGTGTTTGTTTAGAAAACAACTACCTCCACTCAAATCCCCTGGCAAGCAGGGAAAGCAGCACTAAATCTTTCCCAGGGAAAAAATTTCAGTCTAGACTTAGGAAAGGCTTAGTCTAGACATGGATACCACAAGCACTGCAATTGTGAAAACTTTTCTGGGGTCCTCAGTGCACAGGGTCAGTATCTCCCTTCTCACAGCAGGCAGCCCAGGTAATGGCCCAAGGCTAAATTCAGCTACCACATTACCATACCCTGTCATGGTGCAGACTTGCTCAAAAACGTAGGAATTTATGCTAAAACTTGGAATGAAATATCCCAGCCAACAACTTTTAGCCAAAACTTGAATTTAGTCTTTAGCCTAAAGAGGTCAGCTAGTGACTGTACAAGTATGCATTGAGTTTCTTCTGCATTTTATACGTATATACTCATCCTTCCCTTCACAAAAAAAGGCAAATCAGGAATTCTATTTTTAAAAGAAGTTTGTTTTCATTTAAAGAGAGAAATCTGCACATATGTAGTTTCAATATCAAGAATTCCTGATTTTATGGGAATTCTTTCTTTAGCGACCTGGCTCCTCAAGTAGTAAATCAAAAGCACATCCCAAGGAGACACATCAGGGTTCTGCAAATTATTGCTACATCCTTAAAATTCAATTCTTCAAAGGCCATTTCAAACACAAATCCCTGACTATGGCTTTAAGATTTTGGAAGGAATAGAAATGCTTGATTTTAAAACAAGCTACCTTACCATTGTTAAGTTTGTATAAATTAATTATTTCAATGCATCCTTGAGCTTTCCAGTTCCCTACTTAAAGAAAGAAAAAGCACTGTAGGTTTCTTTAGACTTAAAAGACCAAAAATTCATTTCAAAATTAATTTTCAATTAAAAACACTAAAAAATTATTCCATATTTTGATAACCCTAGTAATAATTTCCAGATCATTATTATACGAAATGTTATAATTTAAGGCAACCAAAACTGTTTTAATTCTTTTAAGGTTTGAAGCTGCCACAAACAATGAACAGGAAAAGCCACAGGTAGTGGTTTTCTTTTATTTTCCCCCTTTGTTTTTTAGATCCTTCAGTATACAGGAAACCTGTCTAGAAAGAAGAGCTATTCTCTGCAGTACCACCTCTCCATTCCAAATTGCCAGGAACAGTGCAGGGAATCGTTTCTAGCATGGGGACAGAGAAATCTTCTTCTAAAAGTTTAAGGACACTCTTCTCAGACTATTTTGGTCACCAATAATTGCACTGGAATGGCACTAGAGATTCCAAAGGGAAAGCTGCTATCCATCACCAGCAAGTCAGCTACACTCAGCTCTGTAAATATATCTCAGAAGAATCAAGTGTTAGACTTTTCCTAATTTATAGTACTACAAGAACAGAACAAGGAATATGGTCTATTTAGCTTTTATTTTTATCGTGATATGTTTCCATTCTAAATTTCAAAGTGTGCATTCCTTAAAACTGAGCACTTTAAAATGCAGGCTCAGTCACAAATGACCAAGAGAAAATTCAGTACCTATGCACAAAGAAGTGCTAACAGACATTTCCACCTTGAGAAAGGCCAAAGACAACAAGCTTCTTCATCAAAACCAGTTCCTGAATTTTACAACTTTCTCTTCCACTCCTGTGGTTTCACTGGGTTTATTAAAGCACATCAGCTGGTATTTTTAAGTACTTGATGGCAATGCAGCAAGGAACAGCACTCTTGTGGTCGGAAATGCAGCCACACAACCCTCCTGTTAATGCAGAATTGGAAGCTGTAACAGCAGATGCAAGCAGGACCTCCATACATATGGATCTAGTTCTCTAGGGTATCTTTCATGCTACCACTGGAGGATATTTGTTACCCTTCCCCCTGATTTTGGGAATGAGTTTCAACTGAAGATCACACTAAAAACTTCCCTGCCTAACCAAAGGCAAGCAGCCTCTTCGGTCAGGTCAGAGATTTGACCTGACTCCCCTCATGGCACAGCTATCACAAGAGAAATGGAAGAGGAAAACAAACACAAGGTTTGTGGTGTGATGAGATCCATCCCTTAGGCAATTGTGGGATCTTCAATTGTTTCATGCAAATCTTGAAGATATCCATATCTTTACACCTTAGGGCAGAGGCTGTAAGAAATGTAACAATCTCCCTTAGTTTTCAGTCAGTGAAAGTTGGAAAAAAAAAATCAGCAAGGTCTTGGCAGAAAAAAATATTTATGTCATTAAAAAAAATTACGCAGTTTCAATTACCTCAGTATGACATGTCTGGGAAAACAAGTCTCTTTTTTTTTATTTGACTGGTTTTTTTTTAAGTTGCATTACCACTAAGTTCAACTAGAAATTGCATGAGCAAAGCCAAGAAGCCAGTCTGCTTAACAGCCAAAGAAAGAATAAAAATTATTTGTCTGGATCTACCCATTAAATCTTCTGCATGCTTTAAGGACACACCTGTTTAAAAATGCAGACATATTTCATCTTGCTTACCCCTTTAATAAAGGCTCCAATTGCTCTTTTAACATCCCCACATTTAACTTCAGTTTTAAAACCCTGCAGATTTATCACTGCCCTTTTCTTGCACTCATAGCAGCTGTACACTAAGTAGATCTTTGTTCCAGGATCTGAATTGTACTTTTTAGGGCTACAGCTAACTAGCTTGCAAAAAAAATTCTGGAGAAACATCAGTTACAGTTACAGCAGTCCAAAGGGCTGCCATCAGAAACTGTGACAAAGCAGTACAGAAAAGCCCATACCCACATTGGGGCTGCTGTGGAACAGAGTCCAACTCAATGTTTGCTCTATTATCAACTTGGCACACTCAAGGGAAGTTGTGGAAGTCTGTTGTTCAAGTAATTTAAAATTAGACTACTTAAAAAAATAACAGGAGGAATAAGTCTTAGCTGTCTAGATTATGTTTCCTATAATTTTTGCACGAAAATTATACAAATATCCACAGATATATTTTTGTGCAAGGTTAATAAGCCCATGGGATGTAAATTACCATAAGGTTTGATGCTTAAGGACAGAACATTTGAAGTGCATATTCCTCCTACTCTTCACAAGGGTTCTCAGAGCTCTTGGTCGGGTGCCTGACAAAACACATTTGCCTCACTGAGTTCACAGGTCAGCACCTGAGACTTCTCAAGTGTCTCAAGCCCTCTTCCACACAGCTACAGAACAAGACAAAAACAATCTTGATCCTCTTTCTTCTGGAATGCTGACACGGGGACCATGCAGTATCTGTGCCAACTGATTGGCATGTTTCCTTGCACAAATTACAGATGGAGAGGCAGAGGTAAGCACAGAAAAAAAAAATGCAAGTATACAAACAAGACATAATTAGAGCCCATCTGTAGTGGAAAACAATACATTGGGTGTATTGTAACTTGGAAAAAAAATCAACCTTTAGGCTCTGACACCTGCTCTATTGTAGGTGTGATCATATAATTATCTAAGAATTCAGAGCAACACTTCACAATTTTCATACTTGATTTACACTAGAGAGTTTCTCTCAATGAAAGAAAAAGTTGTAAGCTACCAATACAGCTCTGAATCAAAAATATGGTCAAAAACCTAATTTCCATAAATTACTTTAATTCAGCTTGAAAACCTATCTCACCATCTCCAGCTATCAAGCTGCACCAAGAGCAGAGCTCCAGAGCATGCCTGTTCTCCTGGACTATGTTCTGTAAACACCTGTGAAGTTCTGTCTTTCATGGGGTGAAGTTGTACCACAAAGCAGCTAAAGATATCACAATTATTATATGTTTGAAAGAAAGTAGTTAATTAGGCCTTGCCTAAGCAAGCAGAAAGCAACCACAGCTCTAACAACTACCATTTCACCAATGGTTTTCCATCCTTCTTTCCAGAGCCAAAATCCAAAATACTTAGTTCTCCAGAATCTCTAGAACATTATGACTCAAGTAGACAATCCAGTTTAGATCTTAGTTTTTCAAATCAGCAGGGATTTTCATGTGGAATCATTAAATCTGAGTTATACAGGTAACAAATGCACCCAGAGATCCAGAAGAGAGGTGTTTCAGAGGAAAAAGGAAGACAAGTTTAGTTGGAAACAATCCTACAGTCACAAAAGCACATACTGTCCTCTCTATAAAATCTATTTACTCTTCAAAGCAGCAAGATGAAAGATTACTGAAAAAGTGCTGGACAAGATAAAGCAACAATTCATCTCAATTAGTGCCATTCAGTTTGTGTTCAGTTTCAAGTCTTTAATCTCTAATTTTTTTTAATGCCTGCTTCTTGCCAGCTCGCCACCATTTAAAAGGAGAGCTACAACAGGCTCCATAAAACCTTCCTTATGAGGAGGTTTAGTTGATTGCAACACAAAAATCAGTCAATTTCCAAGCAATTCCCAAATTCTCAGCTGAGGCTGCTGTCACTTACGTGGTGCAGCAAAGCAAGCTGCTCCTGCATTTTTGCTGGCTTACTTCACAGTTCCTCTAGAACAAGAGCACATATCCTGCTGGCTTAACCTCCTGCCTTTCAATTGTGCACTCCAGGGAAATCGATGCATTTCAATTATGCACACTTACGTCACCACCTGCCATCCAGGCAGCACAGACAGAGTTCAGCTCATCCATTAAACTATACTCTCTTTGGCAGCCAGGGAAAGAGGTGCAGGTGGAAAGCAGGAATCTCATCCGTGTTTTGAAGAGCAAGGGTAAATCAGGTACAACAGTGGGCAGCTGGAATAGCAGTGAGGCACGAGACTGAGCTGAAATTCATAGAGCATGTACAAACACTTCAGCAAAATCTGAGTACTATCACTTTTGTGTCCCAACAATGTACACAGAACCCTGGTGATGTGGCAGCTGGTTTCTCTTCTCTCCCTAAAGCAGATGATTTCATGTCAGAATATATGTTGGTTTCAGTCAAAGAAAATATCCAGAATCGTCAAACTCTTTTTAAAAGCATTTCTGACCACAATGTGGCAACATGGGGCTAAAAAGGAAGAAGACAAAGAAGCAGTTTTGTTTGAGAGCTATTTTAAGTTCACATCTCCAGGCAGAACAGCTTTTAGCATTGCTATGCTCAGTGAGAAGCTTCAGGGTCAGTTACTTTCATTCGTTGCCTATTCCTTAAGGAAGAACTAGATTTGCACGAATAGCACCGTCTAGCTTGGCTTAGACCATGCATGTGGGAGAAGGTGGAAAAAGACATGAGAGGGCCGGAAAAGACAACAAGAAAATTGCAATGCAAACACTGTTTACAAATGCTGCACCACACTAAGGCAACTTCCTCAGCTGCTCAGGCAAACCATTACTTTAAATCCCAAGCAATGGCTACAGAGGTGGGAAAAAAGCCCAGTACCATCTCACCCTTCACACCAAGAATAGGTGGAAGGGTAAGGATGTTCCATGCAAAATTTTCAAGAGGACAACAGTGAAAATCTTTAGTGTTGCCCAGAATTACACACTTGGCTGTGGAGCCCAGTAAAGGCATGTCAGACTCAACTTCACCACAGCAGAACAGCAGACCTCTGATGAATAATATACACAAGTAAGAGCTAGATGGGACTCAGAAGCCACTACAAACAAGAAAGTGGTAATTTTGTACACAAAAATAGGTGACTGAGAGTCAAAAGGAACTCAAGGACTGTCTCTTCTGACCATGAAAGCACAGCTTTGCTGGGGCCTGGCCTACAAAGCAATGTTACAATCATGGGTTTCTATTTTTATGTGGACAGTGAAAATGCAGATGATGTAATTTGAAGTTTCTCACCACTTTACTGACTAGCTTTCTTTATCTGAAGTTCATGCAGGAATGTATAAACAGTCCATTTATCACCTTCACAAGCACGAGTGCTCAATGCCCACTACTCCCTGAATGCATACTTCATTTCTTTATATTATCGTTGACACCTGTTTATTTCTTTGACTCCAAGTTTATTTGCAAGTACCATTTATGGCTGTTTTTCAGAAACCCATGCCCTAAGAGCCTGACGGATTGCCAGCTCACCTCATTAAAAAACCTCCCGTGGCAACAGCCTTCTTCCACTGCTGACCAAGGCTGTGTTTGGACTGATGACCCCAAACTGAACACTTCACATGTCGGCTATGCCACGTCAGCCTGCAACCCCTGAATATGGGGAGTTCTTGACATGGAACTGCTTTAACTGTGGCATCTGCTCTTCTCCTGGAAAAGCTTGTAAAGATGCTTTTACAGTCATCTTTAAGCCTCTAGAAATTACTCTCCTTTCTTCGTCTTGACACACCTTTCTTCTCTTGAACATTGAGCATTTCTATTACCCCAGCACATTTGAGAATACATTCTTTAATCCCTTTGCTGATTGACAACTTCACTTAAGATTTTATCTTCACCCTCTTAGGATTACTTATATGGTCAAACTCTGCTCTTCAAATAGCTTGTAAAGTGAGGATTGAACAATAAGGGGCAGGAGAAATGAATTTGGCATCAGACAGACAGAACAATTCTGGCTCCTAGGGTTGGGCAAGCCTTGGAAAAGACAAGACACCTAGAAAAAGACTTCTTGCCATCATACTGCAGATCACCTGCCAAAGAGTAACAAAACAACAAAATAAAAAACCTAATTACTTTCAGGTCCAGTTACCACCCCAAAAAAGCAAAGGAACAGGCAACATCACAGAGCTGATAGCCTCCACCCTCACTACAGCAACAGAGCCTGCCAAGCAGCTACTTATCAAGAATCCACAGCCACATGAGCTGGAAAACACTCCTCTCTTCAGACCCTTGACAACTGTCCCAGCTCAGGTTAATACCAAAACCCCAGTTTGGTACATGCAGAACCTGTGACAGGCTTCAATACACTGAGAACGTGACTAAAAAGGTGCTGCTTCAACACCTCGTCCACTTAATTCTCCTATTAGCTCTAACATTAGAATATTCTAAGTCCATTAGTGGTAGCTGCTTTCATTGGCCTTTAAATAGTTTTTCCATGGAAGTATCTTTGAATTCTCTCACAGTCTTCAGGCACTGGGGCATACATTTGCCTCACTGTCTTCTGAGGATGGCATAGGGAGAAAGACTAAGGACAATTAATAAAAACCAAACCAAAGCCCCAAAATACAAAACATTCTACCAGCGTAACACTGAAGAGCAGAAGAGTCAGAGTGTGCACTCTGCTGCTCTCCTGGCTCATGTTTTTGCCACAATATCTGGCCACATGCTGAGCTCTGCAAATGCACATGGGAAAGCCAGACCCTTCCTTGGGACTACCCAGCTCAACAGGACCTGCATCCTTGACAGGGTTCCCAAAGGTTGCCACAAAAGCTTCCTCTCCTGTCAATGCACCTCAGATTCACAGAGATCGTAAGCCCTGGGTGTTATTAAGAGGACAAGCTACAATTACCTTCATTCTCCTCTATTAAAGCTCTTAAGATTAATCATGTTGCATCAGCACCTTTTTAACCACCCTGGTTAAAAAGAGGCCTCTCCAAGCAGTGTTCACACATGGACCTGCTCCCTCCAAAGCTGCTGTGCTACAAATCTTGAATTCCTCCTCTCCACAGCTGATGTGCTCACAGCCTTGGCAGAACAAAACAAAATGAGGGAAACACACAAGCCTTTCAAGTCTAATTTCTGAAGCCATTTAGACACTGAGAACAAAACTGTTTGATCAGCAACAAGCAGACAGGAATGGCTTGGTTCTGAAAAAACTCTGAAGGGAGAAAGAAAATGCAGCACAAAGATTTGTTTCACTACTGCTGCTCAAGGACCTAGAGATAACTAACACATGAGTATGTCTCAATTTGTGGTACCTTAAAATGCCCTCTTGACCAACTCTTGACCCAGAAAAAAAAAATGCCCTAAAGGGACAGAGGAAACGACATGAATATTTATGCTCTTTTAGAACAATAATATATGCATTGAAATACATAACACAAAAGCAGTTTACTAAGGGTCAGATTTTGAGTGTTCCATTGTCCAGACAAATTTTTATGGTTTATAAACTACTACATGAATCAATCTTTTAAAAAACCTGTCGGTCTCTTTCTGAAAACAATAAATGTATTCGTCCTTGAAATCTCACACAAGCAGTAATTATTTTTAGACTAAAGGATACCAAGTGAAGGTTATGAGGTGAGCAATGACATTTGCAAATAAGCTCTCTGAAGCAGGAAACATCTGAATTTGGGCCTGTTGCTGTTTAAAACAAGCTATCTAGCATTTCTAGCCAAAGGCACGTTTTACACACAAAGGTGCTGGTTTCCAAAAACAAAACACAATTGCTACTCTTGAGCACTTGTGCCAGACACTGAGCCTCCAGAATGCAGGACGACAGGAGAGAGAGCCCTCTCCTACCCAATTTGAAAGAATCACTTTGAATACTTTGAACAGAGAAAGGAGGCTGCATCCAAAGCAGGAGGAAGCAAAAGGAGGGATGGTTTCTTTTCAACAACAAACAGGTAGAGCTATGACTTCAATTCATGTAAAGCAACCACTGAGATTCACATGAGCTCCAACAGAGCACAGACCAGTGGGGCAGGAGGAATAAAATAATCACACTGGACATTCCTATTCCTCTTCCATCAAACAGAACATCAGATGACCAGTGTCCTGCTTCCCTTCACTACTGGTGCAAGTCAGGAGCAGTCAGAGTATAGAAGTATGATGAGTAGCCCTGCTGTATTATGGACAATTTGAGATTCAAGGAATAAATATTGTTCTTTCCCAGCCTCCAAATCAAATTCCAGCACAGAAAAAAAAAAGACTGGTCTGCATACTCCACATTTTTGCACCAGCAAGGAAGAACAGGTTAGTACAAGAGCCTCTAGAAAATATCTTGTCAGAAGCTTCCCTGTATAGGTCATATTTCTGGGCTTGTTCTCTTATCCTTGACAAAAGTTTCACCAAAACAACTTTTTGGGAGTGTGAGGAAATCTATGAATATCAGAAGTATTTTTTAGGGGTAGGAGGATTTCCACCACCATCACCCCCCCATGTATATTTATTTTTCAGATTATGAAACACATGAGCATTTGGATACATCATATTCAAAAGCAGTTATTTTTTTAATTGCAAGTTCCAGCCTTTATTACTATTGTTACTGTTCCCCACATATACTCCTTACCCTGACTACTTAGAGGACAAAACACCAAATGCAGCAGCATTTACAAGACTCAAAACCTTGTCAGATCAGAGTTCTTCATGCTTTATCACACACTATGTCTCTCACATAAGCTTTTATGCACATTATAACCAGCTGCATTACTTTTTAAAACAATTGTTACTTGAGAAAAAAAACACATTAGGTGGTGTGCCTTGAGAAAGGCATAACATCTGCAGCTGTTCTTCGAGACAAATCAAACTTCTTCTGGAGCTGAGGTTAGCACATGGGCACCACAAAACTCCTGAAAGGATGAACTAAGCTGAAAGGCAACAGCTCTACCATATGAATTTAAGATACAGCTTCAGTCTCTTCCCATCAATCATGAGTGTTTACATTTATGGCTCAGCATTTTCTTTAGTATGGGATCTAGACAAGTTCTAGACTAAATACATTGGAACTGGAACCAAACTTTTAAGTCTTACACATACTCTCAAACAACCAAAAGAACAATTTATTTTAGCCTGTTACTCTCCATTCTAGAACAGTCTCAAACCATGATCAACTTTTCAAACCACAAAGTTAACATACTTAGCTAGAAAAGATTTTGATTTTTTTAAATCGATTTCTTCAACAAGAGAGTTGTCATGACTTACAAGTCTTTGTACCAGTTGTGGTTACCAAGCTCTGCAAGATGGAAAAACATGTTAGAGTAATACTACTTGAAAAATCAGAGAATGGTTTGGGCTGGAAGGGACCTTAAAGACCACCTAGTTTCAACCCCCCATCATAGGCAGGGACACCTTCCACTAGACCCGGTTGCTTCAAGTCCCATCCAACCTGGCCTTAAACACTTCCAGGAATGGGGCATCCACAGCTTCTGTGGGCAACCTGTGCCAGTGACTCACCATGCTCACAGTAAAGGTGTTTTTCTTAATATTTAATTACATAGGAAAGGAAAAGATCTACTGTCACTCCCCTACATCAGCCTGAGCCCAGCTGCATTTGGGAAGGAAAGAGCACCAGTGACCAGCAGCCTTACCCAGGCTGTTCTCCTGGTGATGTTATAAACAGCCTTCTTAGAACAGCACAGATTCCCTCCCCAGCTCTTCCTAGGGGCTGGAACTAGATGATCTTTAAGCTTGCTTCCAATCCAAAACCATTCTGTGATTTCATGAATTCCCAAACATTTCCCTCAATTCAGAAGCACCACAAGCACTCAGAAAGCACTCGGTGAGTGTTGAGCAAACCTGTTCTCCTACACAATAACCTCACTATGTCCTGAACTTGAAAGAGTCCTTATGGGAATGTTCCTGAATCCAGAAGGAAGGCTTTACAGTAAGCACTAAACAAGCATATGACTTGGGGTGCTTTTAGGAGGCTACTTCACTTGATAAAGTGATAGAAATATCATGGATAACAACCTAGAAGGATGAAGGCCCAGCTTATCTTAGCAGCACAAGTAGCAGCAGAGTCTTTCCCTTATTCCTACTGCTTTAAGACAAGGGGAGTTGAGGGAGGCACTAACTCCAACTCTCCCTGAACTTAAGCACAGAAAGATAACCTCCCTTCAGGACCACAAACCAACCAGTCAGAGTCTTCAAAGAACTCTTAGCTAAAGAGTCAACCAGAGGAGCAGTGTCACTAAAAGTTGCCAGGGCAATGGATAGACAAGGGATTTGCAAATTTGCTTCATTCTGTACTGAATCACTTTGGTAGTTTTATAGCCCATCTGCCTCAGCCCATGCCATCAACTTTCCTTCCTTCCTCCTACAGATGCCAGTGCACAGCACCAAACAAGCAGTATAAATTTACTTTACAGCTAAACACCCCCTTCCTCAAGGGGAGGACACGCCTGCACCCACACATTCTGTGTGCACACAGCTCTCCCCAGCCAGCCTGCAGCACTTCAACACAGGGACACAAAGATCTGGCTCTTGGAGAGCACTATCAATCCTGTAACAAAGGCCAGGGCGAGCTGACAGCAGTTGGTGATAGAGCCAAGCCCTCTCCTACAAACATCAGCTCCAGGGTTATCTTCCCGGCACAGAGCGCTTTGTGCCCCTCCAAACATGGAGCTCCCTGACGGGAGAGCAAAGAGCCAAAGGGGCTGTTCTGGTTTATGGGCTGTGGCCCAGAAAAGCTGATAGCCCTGGCACATGACACAACAGCACAAACATTGGAGCATTCCTTGGGAACACAACGGGAAAATGTCTGTTACTTGTACGGTCAGTGAGATGCCGCGTTCCTACGCCTCACTGCAAACTGCAAAACGGGGTTGTGCCCTTCCCATTTAGAGGGAATTAAGTAGCCAAAAGTTTTCTTTAGGATTTCCTTATTCCATCCTACCACATTCAAAGCAATGCTTTCAATGCTTGCTTCAGAGCTGTGTTCCACTTGTAGCAAAAAAGTTTTATTTAGACAGGATTTATGTGCACATTATTGCAGAAAGCAATACCTAAACCCAGTTTTTAAAGAAGAGATGAGAATAGAGCAGCTGTGTCAGAACTGGGCTAGTGTCAACAGGCCTGCCCCCAGCCAAAGAGTGCAGCAACCCCATCAAGCCAAATGGGACTATTTGGTGCCTCTGCTTCTGTTTCATAGGAGAAAAACAGCACTGCAATAAATGCAGGTTTATGAGATGAAGAGCTCTCCTCAGCTGTCATGAGCTCCACAGGCAGAAGTGTTTCTACAAACCAGACTGCAGGCATGCCCTAATACCTATTACACTTGTTCAAATACAGTGTGCTCTCCTGTTCTAGTAAAGTTCATAAATGTCTTTTCAGCACAAGAGAAAAATCAGCCATGCAAACAGAAAATCTCAACATGACACACTGTCAAGCTGGCAAAAATAACACTGAAATTTCCCTTACTCTGTTAGCACAGCATGCACTTGAGTAGAAACCTGTAAGCAGTAAAGCATTTTCAAGGAAACAACAGTCAAAATAAGGGCATTTCTTCCATCTGCCAAAATGAATCTCCACTGCTTAACCATAAGTAGTGAGCCTGGAAAAAACCTGAAAAAGAACAAAGTTGGAGTTCAAACCCTAACTGTTGCTGCAGATACACAAACAGATGAGAAACAATTTAAAAATTCTATTAATGCAAACTGCAAGCACTGGATAGTGCTGCTCTAGACTCTGTGCAACAATAGCAGGAAATGGAAGTATCTTGCCTTTCTCAGTCAAAATATACAAAACACAAACACACCATGAACACTAACCATCTTCTAAGTAACTGCTCTTCCACAGAAAAGCAGAGGACATTTTCACCTCTGATAAAACCTCCAAAGCCAAAGCTGTCTCAGTGAGAACTAAGCAGAACCCTTTCCTCTCACAGCTCAGATCCAAACTTCTGCTTCCCACCATCACAAAATTGGCACCTACTGGAAAAGCACAGAGTAAATGATTCACTTTCCCTCTGATAACCACACAGCAGATTGTTGCTACAACAGACCAGAAGAGAATTGGGAAAACATGGTTTTGCTTGTCCTTAACCAGAGATCTGGAATGCATATGGGGGCTGAAGACACAACTCAATCCCAGAATAAATATCTCCTAGGCCTCTAATCAGGACTTGTGGTTCCAGCTCTGCTCTAACCATCAAAGAGGGGATTTCTGTATTTAGGAGAAAAGTTACAATAGCACGGGCTAATATCAGCCAGGGCACACAATCTATTATTATTATTTTTACTACTGCTGTTTACCAACAAAAAGCCAAGTTGTGCCTTCATATCCAGCAAATCAGCCATTCAAAGAACCCTGCTTGAAATCTGTGAATGTACCTCAGATGAAGCTGTGAAAGAACTCGCTAGATCAGGGAAAGGAGCAAGTCATTTGCTCATTTAAATGCTTTAAAAAGTCAGAACTGAGCCAAAAAAAGTAAGCATATACACTTTCTTCAGCCAGCAAACCACACACTCTCAACATTATGCTCTTCAGTAAAAATAAATAGTGCAGGGGTTGTTTCAATTTCTTGTCAAGCTGCATCTCCAGTGAAAATACTGGTCTAGGAACCATTCACTGATTATCCTTTTACAAAACCAAAAGTTAGGGCTTCTACATATCACATACAGGGGAACCTCCCACTCATCCAGAAGTGTTAAATACAGTTGTAAAATTTGGACTCCTTCAAAAGTCCAATAAAAATACAAGTCAGGTTTACTACAGTGAATAATCCAGCATAAGAAGATAGAAGCCATATAAAGCTGCAAGGCTCACTTGCCTTCTCAGGGCAGTAGTATTTTTTTCTTCTTACTTCATTTTTTTCCTTTTTACTGTTATTTCATCTTTATTAGCATGCCAAGCAGGAGCAGGAAGAATTCCACAAGTTCCCATACATTAACTCTGGCAAACTGAGCTGCCTCTTTTCCATTCGTTAACTTGAAACACACGAAGAAAGGTCTCTGAAACACTACCTGGCAACTTGTGAAACTAATTTCCATAAATTAACTTAAAAGCAGATAACTCAGTATGACCAGGAATTAAAACAAACAAAAAAGGTACAGAGGAACAAGCAGGGAAGAAATGATCTGCAGTCAGACTGGCCAATATTAAAAAAGCACACCCGAGGGCATAGTGATTTTCAGGGAGAAAATCCACCCATCCACTGGCAAACTCCAGAACTAGATGGAGCTCATACTCTCATGCCAGAAGCAGAATGTAACATATTCCAATATGAACAACTGCTTCACTCACTGCATATTGATCCTCAAATATCAACTCCAGTTCAAGTCTGTAACTCCTGTTACTGCACTATTTACTCACTAGTTTTCACTGTATGAAATTGATTTTCCCTGCCTCTATTTTTTTTCACCTGTTGTGGCAGGACATTTTGAGAAAGCACCACAGGTGTGATTGTTGCCAGAGTCAGAATTAAACCAAAAAATGTTACACTGTGTATTTTGGTGCAGCTCCCAGGACTGGCCAAGTTACATAAAGTTCAGTCACTGATTAATCATATAGGCTACAAATTATTTTAAAACAGAGTAGTTGGGATGTTTGCAGTGAAGAGCCTAAATTTAGTCTTGTGGTCGTTACATTGACAAAGTCACTAAACAGCCATAAACTCCATTTATTTCTTGGTTTTCTGAAAAAGAACACCGAATGTTACAAAATTACAAAGTGGCTGGTTAATTAACTCGGGACTGCCCTGAGGAACTGAAGGCTTGAATAGAAGCTTCCAGACAAAAATGATAAAATACACATTGAAACAACAGTTTAAAAAAAGATACTGTGAATGCTAAAAGCAAAACAGGCTGCCTGTACTAGGTCAGTCCTCTGAAAAGGTCCAACACCTTTTAAAAACAAGAGTACAATGAAAGAGACCACAACAGAGCAGAACACTGTATTCTTAAGTTATCCACACTGCAGTAAAATAATAGAATCTGTATTCCCTCCTATGAATCATGACTCTTTCAACATTTAAATCAGAATGATAATTCCACATACAAACATTTTAGAATCGAATAGTGAGGCTCTTGCTATAAAATGGTTTTCTTAAAGGAACAGAAGTAGTTCAGGGGGGCCAGCAGGTGTGACAGACATTTCAGAAACACTACATGTGGCACCGAAAGGCTTCAAGAACACTGTAGGTAGGCAAATAAAACACACTATACACTTCAGAAACAAACATTCTTGTGACTTACCCCCAAATTTAAGCAGATCACATTTTATAACATACCTGTAAATTACCAATCTCTTCAAAACAAGCAAGCACAGAAGGAAGAGGCATCTTTGTCACAGAAGGGGCTCAATGCACACATCCCTGGAAATAACTCCCAGCCTGCAGTCCAACAAAACTGCCAACTTCACCACCAGCCACACAAATCTTAAATTTTACAGTGTATTAAAAAGGGTTTGAGGTTCACTCAAAGAGCATTCACTTTCCCACAAGTGGCATTACCAGGTTTGCCTACTTGGGGAAGTGAACAGTGGTCACACAACAGTGCTTCCCATTCAAAAAGTCAGCAGAGACAGGAAGGACAGTATTTTCAGCAAGGGATAGTTATGGTTAAAAAAAAACAAAATAACCCTAGGGTTCATGACTCTTTTGGGCAGGGACAAGAGGGTGGAAATTTTTATTTTGCCTTTTAATACCATTCTGCAAGCAGGCATTTGGACACACTGCATGTGCCAAGTGGCACGGTTACAAGCTATCACAATTTTCCCAGGCCTGCATCTATTCACACCCACACTGGTATCTTGCAAGTCCATACCCATATGCATCTGTAAAAACAGATGTGGGACTTCATTAGTACATGTATAAATATTCATTAGTTACTATTCATGCCCACAAACACATATATACATCTGCAAGATAGCAAAAGGTTCCCTCTTCCTGTTCTTGGGATCAGCACATTGAGAGCCCTAGATTCCTATCCTAGCTGTGTCTACACTCCTGAAGGTCAACTCCAGAACAAAAATGCTGCATTTTATTTATGTCCCTTCAGAAAATGAGAGAATAAAGCCTATTACTCATTTGGTAAAAGGGCAGGAACACCTAGAGATGAAAGAATTTGAGTGTGATGTCAGATCAATAGTATTTTCACTGCTTGAAAAGGTAATGCTGCTTTCCTAGATAAGGACAGACTACAGACAGAAACCCTGTCATGCTGCAAATGCCTAATCTCACCTAGAGAGCAAAGTACAGGCACCAGGCACAAAAGCAACCATCTCACACTCCTGAGTAGTACAGAGTGAGTACAGTATGGAGTCCACCCTGCTCGTGTGCAGGGTGCAAATAAAGCAGCATCCTTCCTTTCCAGTTTTGCTTCCTTTCAATTTCTCTTTAGGTTTGTAAAGCTGAGGAACACTTAGACCCATCAGGGTTAGAACCTCTACTTTTTGTCCAGGATTTGTTTAAATTTGCACTGACTCCAGCTGGTTTACAGTCCTCCTTCACAGAGCAGGCAGGGCATCTTATTTCAAGTCTCTCTGCAGAGACACAAGAAACTCCATTCCTGAGGGTGGCTGCTCATCTTGGAGCAGTGAGACAGGTCACCTTCCATCCTTCTCTGAGTACAGCCAGGATTTAAGGATTTAATTCAATTCTATTCCAATGTTTCACAAACGTCCTGGCATAGTCTGCCCCTCCTTTTTACATTAAATTAGCATCCCAAGATCTAACTATAGTAAAAGGTGCTATCTTGAATCAGTGCCAAGCCCTTTGAAGGAAGCATAAAAGAGGAACTACATGGCAAGACTACATTTTTGGGTACTTAAATATACACCTAAAAACTAACTCTTCAAAAAAAACCAAAAACCCACAGCTTTTTAGGGTACCAACATTTCACCAAAGTTCTCTAATCACCAATCAACAGGAAAATGCAGTCATGTTCAGTTATTAAAAGCTTCATTTTTTTTTTTTTACATTTTCAGTAGTAATTAAGAATGAGCAAGTAGCATATATTTTGCTAGTAAAAATGTTTTAAGGTCATGTACAGGAAGAGGCAAATTTTGTTAGAAAAACAGCTGGTACAGGCACAAGTGACAATGTTCACAAGAGCCCAAGCACACCTGAAGCAGTTGGCAGAGCTAAGAGGAAAAGCAGACAGTAGCTAACAGAAAACTACATTAAGTACTGCTCCTTTTGATTCTCAGCTGGGGCCCTGGACACAGAACAGTCAGAATACAAGCCTAGGAAACAAAAGCCCCTACATTCGAAAGGAAGAATGGTTCAACAGAAATGGTGATGTTATGGCATCTCATCTAACCACTGGATGTATTTTCTCTTCTTTATTCACTTGCATCTCTCACCTCTTTCTTTCAGAAATGCTTGTAATATTTCTCTTGGAACATTTCCCCCTCTTCTCCACAGGCACTATGTCCTCCTAAATACAACATCATTAAGCAATTTTTCCTTGTCATCCACCACTAAATCCTCCTCCCTGACCAGCAATACCCTAGTAGCAGTTATGGATCCCACAGTAAACCTGCCCCGTTTAACATCTTTTATTCCAACAAGGCTATTTTTAAACCCAGATCAGATTTCTGATAAGACTCTGTGCACTCTCAGACAGCTGTGCTGTGTGACAAGAGCAGGCAAAGAGGACACAGAACCCCAGGATTTAAAAACCAAGCAAATAGAGGGCAAGGACACTGCCCAAGACACTCCTAAAAATCCTGTAGTTGTTCTTCCTTTTGTATTTAGTTTTAGTGATTGCTGCTGTTGTTTTAGATGTGAAAAACCTGAGGGCCCTAAAGCCTGTCTATTTACTGAAAAGGAATGTACTTCACTGCACAATGTAGTCATAGGAAAGCTGTATCTAAAGCCTGTTTAGAAAACAATGAACAATTGTCTTGATTTAGTATCTTCAGATCTGTAAGTCCACTACTATCAATATTTAAATCAAGGGTAAAAAACAACTTCTAGCAAGCACTACGTACTCACTTTATCCCACCGGCTCTGCCACAACAAAGCTTAGCTGAGAAAAGTCCTGGTTCTAATAATGCTGCCATATCAGGAAAAGCAGGAAGATCACTTTATAAAGGAAAAGCAGAAATCAAACAAGAAAGGAATTTTGTTTGTTTGTTTCTAGCGCTGTCTTTTTATTTAAGAAAACACAATGGGAAGCATAAAAACCTCAGAAGAATGAAGCAGACAACAGTGCCCTAAGGGAAAGCAAAAGAACACAGATGCTGGGTTCCAAAGCAGGCAGGAGTCACTGGGCTGTAGATTGCTGAGTTTTGCAGAAACAAAGCCCCCCAAATCCAAAAGTAGAAATTTATGATTATACCTGGGCTGTCGTCTTAACAGCTGTCATGCTACAGTACACCTGTAAGCACCTATTTCATTCTGTCTGTGGGGTTCCCTAAGTTAATTTAGCACCCACCAAGAGTCAGCACATCTTGCAGGAGCCTGGCATAGCAGCATTTACAAGACCACGAAAAAGGTGACAAGCAGCAGCTATTATACTTCCGTTGAAAAATCAAAATAGATCTGTGAACAAATGCAGGACATTAAACTGCTTATCCCTTAACAAAAGGGCCTCCTAGAAAACATTTCCCTAAATACCAGTCACATATGGTATTGCTTGTTTCACAAGAGCACACATTCAAGGTCACTCAACCCCCCAAATCCTACTTTTTCATCTAGCTGTTTTCTGTGGATCCTCAGATACAGGACCCTTACAAGCTTTTTCTCTCTTCATAGCATCCTGTCCAAGCCTGCTACGTTTAACAGACTCCAGCATTAACCATTGCCTTGCCCTACATTTACCCAAATTCTCTGACAGCAGGGCTATTTAATGGATTTCCCCAGCAGCCTTGAAAAGTGCATGCCGTGTACCAGATGTTCACTCACCCAGAAGCTCGCAGCCTGCCACCAAGGGGAAAAAAAGGTGGGAACAGCTCTTAATTCCTCGGTGTGTGGCTGAACACGCTGTCCCTCCTGCGTGCTGCATTCCGTAGAGCCACTGCAGTGCTCGGAGCAGGCAGACTGGCTGGAAAACAGCCCTGCTCTCCTACACTGAGCAGAGGTGCCCATCCCAGAGCCAGGGTGGGCTTTGCTCAGCGAACCTATCTTCTACAACCTCCTTACCAGAGGGTGGGTCACACTGACAAGTGGGCATGGGAAGGTGGTCACCAGGGCCAGAGGGGAAAATAAAGGCAGAAAATTTGCCTGCATGTGTGTAGGAAGGGAAAAGAGTAAGTGGAGCAAATAATGAGTGAAAGAATGGAGTCAGTATGCAAAGAAAATTATTTACTGAACAGACTATCTGTGCTGCTGACCTCAGTCCATTCCCCTGCAAGTTTTAACTCCTTAGAGTCAGGGCTCTGCCTGGGAGAGGCTGCAGCTCCTCTCCCCCACCGCCCTGCCATGAACCACTGTAGGATGCAACCACCAGGTCCTGCAGTGAGACTCCACAAATGCACTGCTGCTCCCATCTCACAAATCACAACACACACCAAAAGCCTGGCTGGGCCATCACATTCTCCCCCTGTACCTGGCAAGAAAAGCCCCTCTAAATCCAGAGCTGAAGAGGGTGGCCAGAGTTCTTACCACCATCATTTCAAAGACCTTCACAGAAAGGAGATTATTTTTGCAGTACCTGAATATTATCAGGTTTTAGAAAGTTGATGCCTGGCGAACATTTTTTTTCCACAACAAGGAGTGCTGTATGCAAGTTAATTTCACACCCATGACCTTGTTCTTGCCACCTAAAGATTTTGCTGACATAAACCCCATAGTCACTGCACACATTTAACTGTGGCATAAACTAGAATATGTCACAGCAGTTTGTACTTCATATAACAGCAACTATCCCATCAAATGGGAATACTAATATCTTTTGCATTGTTTCTTGGGAATACAGAACAATACAGTTCTTTATACCTGAAAAAAAAAGTGTTTTAAGTCATTACTGCATTTGACAACAGGCTTGCAGAATCTGCTTGGTTCTCTCTGATACCCATTAAAGATATTCTCTCCACACTGGAGCCTAAGTGGTGAAACAAGCAGCAAACCCCACTGATACCATGCAATATCCAATGTAGCAACCCAGCATTTAATTCACAGCACGGGAAACACCTTCTACCCCACACCATTGGAAAGACACTTTTCTAAACACATAACATTACAAAGTCCTTGCTTTTACAGACAGGCTGAAAGCTGCTCCTGCTCTTCTGTCATAGGACTCCATTCAATCAAGTCAGGAATTAACAATGAGCATCTGCAAGTGCCATTGTAGCACATGAAGCACAATTCTAGTAAATAAGCCAACCTAGCTCAATCTAAAGCAACTGTTAGGAGAACCAAGCTCAGCTACCCACTCCTGTGAATCATTTCCTGATCTGCTGTAATTAGCACAGCACTGAAAGGCAATTCATGCTCAAATCCAATAGAAGTCAACACTCAATTTACTACATTAATCCCAGAGCACTTGATTCCCAGTCCATGATGAGTTTTCCCTTCAAGATGCACCTCTGCTGTGACACCAGCAGGAAAAGGAAGAACTGAGACCAGTGTGCAGCAGGCACTGGCCAGCTGGGTCACATCTGACCTGTGCATCTGGAACCTGCTTGGCCACGTCCTTTGCTCTCTTTTTATGACTCTCAACTTCAATGTGTACTTCATGTTTCTGAAACACTCTGTTTTCTCCAAAGTCTGGAGCCAAAGCACTCTGCTCAACAGCTCAATTCACAGGCACACCTCGACTCAGAAATCACCATCACTGCTTGCATGAATGCTAAGAAGAATTCACCACCATTTTCCACTACCATCAAAAAAGTCTTGACTGCCTGGGATGTTGTCCTGGATGCTGGTTGATCCCTACAGCTTTAGCCAACCTGTTCATTTCTCTCACCCTTGGAGAGCCAGACTTTTGATATTATAAACCTTGAGCTCATTGAGAGTTTGATGAAGCATAAAATAAGCATAGTTTAACAGTGAAATGAACAACAAAGGGCCTTTTGTGATAGCTGGAGAGTACAGGAATGGAGCAGCAAAGGAATCAGGACTAAGAAAAAAACAACCTCTTTTACATGGAGGAGACATCCTGCAACTTTTGAGTAATCATTTGATTTATCAGTGACATTATATGATTTCAAACTAATACAGCAACTTTGATTCTTGTCCTGACACAACCTATCTAGACAGAAAATTATATAAAGTAGAATGGCTACAATGCTGGAAGAGTACAACATGATAATGAAATCTGACCTGTGGAAAAACATTTTCTTTGAATTTTTTTGGCAGAGGGTAAACAGTGAAGTCCCCAGGTTTTTGGCACAAGGAAGGAAGACTTACAAAATGCTTCTCTTTAGAAGAGTAAATTTATTTTTCTTGTGTAATAGTACCTTACTGCTCCATGGGAGCTACAGTTTCAAAGTAACTATCTCAAGATGAAGCTCACCTTAAGATGGCAGAATTCACCACAGGTGAAAACCAGTCACCTTTTTATAGCAGAGAGTGAAGGACAGTACACAGCAGCCCCTGCAGTAAAACATTTGAGTTTGGCAATATTTCAGTTTGGGAACATACACAATTTATACTAGAGGAAGAAAAATACCAAGTAAACAAGCCATCTTTAGCTGGCCTCAGAGAACAGAAGATACAAATGCATTTTTTTCAATCTAGACTTTCAGAAGATCACTAAACATTTTAATTCCTTCTACCCTAACAGTGCAGCATTTTAGAAGACCGTTGCTTCAGTAACTATTTAAAAATAAACTCTCCAGAGAGCACACAGCACTAAAAACAAGCCACTCCAGACTGATGAGACATCTAGACAATGGTCCAGAAAAGGGCACATTAGCAGAAGAACTCTCCTAAGGAGGAAGCAAACATCTCAAGTGACACTCTGCAAGCAATTTAGCTGGTTTAGATCACAGCTGATACTATATCGTTTTTAAATCAGCATTAACCAATTCCTCTCCAAGAAAAGAACACAGCAAACTGCACAGCTAACCCAGCCCATGAGGCATGTCCTGGTCCTACTGGCTCAGGGCTATTGCTACCAAAATGTGAAAGCAGCCCCTGCATCCTTGGAGGGTCTAGAGTATGCTTAGAATCTATTTATAAGCAGCAAGACAAATGATACAAGATGTGGAAGAAACCTGAAGTACCTGGAGTGAGGCACCAGCTTTCCCAGGCTCATCAGGGAAACTAGACACAAAGGCTAACTCCAAACCAGTCTTCCTTTACAATCAGCACAGCAAGAGGCACAGCTCTAGAGAGTTCTGAATGGGAACCTTGCCTAATTAATGAATTAGTGATTTAGTGTAGCAAAGAGAAGCATCAAAAGCATGGCACATTCTCCAAAGCTGTTTACCCTTCCTGACACAGAGAAAAACATATCAGACCTCCTCAAACAGAGCAGAAGCAGGACTCTTGTTTATACCAGATGGAATACCATATACCATGTACACAGACTGCTATTAAAGAAATTACTTTCTGCCACAAAACAGCCCAATTAAAAAAAAAACAAAACAACTAGTGAAACATTTAGATTTGACTGTTTAAAGCAAGTGTCCCAGGCAAACACCAGCCCCCATTCCTCATTCTGTGCATCACCACAGAACAGAGGAGAAAAAGTCTGTCCTCCCCTTCACTCCTTCAGTCACATAACCATGATGTTAGAAGTGCTAGAGGACACTCCTCAATACAAGATCCAAAATAACCTATCCCATGGGTAGCAGTGAGGGATATCAATTGGGTTTGTGCTCTTTAACCGGATTAGAATCAAATTTGCCTTCTGCTTGCCCTTAGACTCAATTCTTTAATGAACCCTGAAAAACATCTAAGTGTTAAATGGTGCACATCACTACAAGCTGCACCATCTCACAAAATAGAGCAGAGATTATATTGTCCTTTACACCCAACAAGACTTTTTAACAGTTGTGTAAGTCTACACAACATATTTAGAAACACCAGAGAAAGGCAAAAAGGGGCTCCCCAACCATTCTGTTCAACCAGGACAGTTCCATCAGGGTCATAAAGAGATAGAAATACTAGATGGGACTCACAGAGGCACAAATACTTTTTATTTGTATGGCAGAGATATGATCCCACAAAAATGCTGCTGTTCTGCCTACACTTCCAGTGAGAGCTCTCCCCACTGACTCAGAGTAAAGAGATCTCAGTAATCTAAAGGGAGGTCACTGTAAAAGTTATGCTACCTATTGTCACTTTAGTTCAAAAGTTACTTAGAAGACTGGAAGATTACACCCTAAGATTCCATCAGATGCATCACCCAGAGTTCAATCCAAAGCATCTTACAGCCATGAAAATAAAGGATATAAAGTAAAGCTTGAAAGAGTTTTATTAGAAGCCTTCAAAGCAATGCAATGTCCTCTTCCCTCAACCACATCAGCCCCCAGCAAGCCCTGCTTCACTTCAAAGCACTGCATTTTCAGAGGAATTATTTCCTAACAGCAGGGCAGAGAGCAGTAATACAGAACCATTCTCCTGCTGGCCAAAGAAGAAGTTGATTCTGCAAAAGGGCTATTTCCCAGATTTTAATTAAGCTGTGCAAATGGAATCCTAATGCAGGCAAACACAGCAAAGGACTGCTAAGTTAAGACAAATATTCCTGGACTGAGGTTGAAACACAGAAAACAGCAAGATTTCACCTTTGTTTTGTATCCTACAATGACATTTGAGACCATCAGTCTAAACCAGAACTCCAAAATGTAATATGCTACGTAGGAGCAGAACAAGAAAACACATTTCTTGCATAGAGAGACTCCACCTCAAGGGATGAGAGATCTGCTGGACAAGCAGACCCAAGGAAAGAAGAGAACACAGCAAAAAGGCAAAACCACTCGAGGCAGAGAAGCACAGGCCTATTGATTCCACTGCCAAGCTGTTCTGGTTCAGTCAGCTCACGGCAGGTGAGAGCTTTACAAACCTCTCTGAAGGCAGAAGATGAGGCAGCAGCAAAGACATCTCTGGGACTTTGTTCATGATGGCTGAGAAGCATCCATCTGCCACACCTCCTTCAGCACCAACAAAGCAAAGAAAGGCCACAACAAGGCTTTGCTGAATGCCTCAAAGCAAGCAGCATTACCAAGTGGGACTACACGTCAAGTGCTCCAAAGCATTTCACTCCTGATGACAGCAGATAAGAGTCAAGAAAATTAGCTTAAGTCTGTAGCTGTAGAGTCCCACAAAGGAATGATTTTCAGTAAAAATGGCCATTGTTTTTGAACAGTTGAATGTCAAGAAGAAATCCAGACAAAGTAAGGGCAGCCTAGACTAGTTTTAACCATGTGGCTAGACACAAAAGATCATATCTCAAAGACTCTGTGGAGAAAGAATGAAAAAGGTTAACATATAACAAGGATAAAGATCTGGGAAGAAAGAGATGACAGGCTGAGAGAGACAGGAATGTAGTAAAAAGGTTTTCCTCACAAGTTCCATCGCTTTCTTCAGTGTCCCTTCTCAAAAATGAAAGGCAGTTTCTCATGTTGTCTATTGCAAAACATCAGGTTCAGAACAGTTGATCTCTATCAGAGCAATGAAGTCTTTGTCTTCAGCAGAAAAACAATACTGCCACTGCCCACCTTCAGCAGAAAAGCTATGAACTCCCTCAGGAAGTGTGGGATGAAATACATTCCTCTTTCCTGAAGCTGAAATTATTCTATTGTTAATTTACTGCTGTCTAGGAAAAGCAAGAACTTGCATTTCCTTTCCTAGTCTTACAGAATACTTTTGAATGGCGTAAATTTCAATAGCTAAAAAAAGAAAGAAAAACATCTTTCAGTTTCCTCTCACTACCAAGGCAAATGAGTGCTGCTTGATTAAACTTTCAAAGGAGGGAAAAAAAAGGAGAGGTATCAGAAGAGAGGCTGCCCACAGAGGTGAGCAACCTCCCCGTCCTTAAATTGTTTCCCACACCTGGGCACTCCATTTCTATCACAAGTCACTCCATACACAAGAGTATCACAGTGCCTCTTCAAACCAAGATACAACACAGGCAGAATGAGAAAAGCCATGTCTATTTACTGTTAACACAAAGAAATCAAATGCTGTTAGAGAGCTGTATCAACTCATTAATCCATATTCCAACTACCTCAACACTAGAAGGAATCCACAGGGACAGATAACAAATAATTCACTGAAACTGGACTCATTGTGTGCCCCAAACACTCAGCTGAAATCCAAATGTTTTCCTACCATTCACAAACACCATCTATTGCAGATCTCATTCCTTGGCATGTACATGTCCCTGGGCTCTCCTGGATGCACTTTTCCCTTTCTCCCTCTCCCCCGTGCAATTACAACGTGAGATGTCATTCAGCTGGGGGAGGGAGGAGGAGAGAAAGGAAGGAAAGGGTGGCAAGCTGATGTTCCTATGCTGGTTTACCTCTTGCTCTATCTCCAGGGTTTTGGGCTCCCCTCCTAGTAAACAAACAGTGCCTGACTCTTGTATCTCTTATCACAGCATTTCCAGATAGCAGCATGAACACCAGCTTGGTATCGCTGCTATTTTATTTCCACCTCTCTGATTATGAGCAGCATCCCTGGAGCTGACATCTAGGTTACTTCCTGCTACAGTCTGCAAAGGTCAGCTCAGTTCTAGATTTCAGTGCTGCTGAGAGACCTAAGAAAACACCTTAGAGCAAATACAGCTGCCCATGAAATCCCCCTTCCTTGCACTGACCAGCGGGAACTGCTCCCTCCTCCTGTTTTTGGGTGAGAGATGAGATGAAGACCTGCTGCAGTAAAAGCACTCCCAGGAAACCTCTCAGGGATCACATGCACACCCGGAGGATCTCAGGAACACAGCACGTGGGGAAAGCTTGGCACACCTGCATTAACAGCACACATGAGCAGGAGCAGCCCCCAGGGCAGGGGTGTGCTATGCTCCGGGGCGATAGCCCTGCACAGCGGGTGAGCCACAGCCACGCAGCACTGACGGGGCTTCTGCTCACTCCGAGTTTTTAAGACATAGATCAACGGGCAAATAGAAGATTCCTCAAACATCAGGCTGTAACAGCACTCACAGGCTCAGCTGTTGCTCTCGTGGGCAGTTTGCAGTGACACAGGCAGAGTGGAACTGTCCTGCCTCTGCCAAGGACAGACAGCAGCAGCATGGACAGTCCTCCCTTCACCTGGAGCTACCCTGACTACTACTCTAAGATTACACCAGCAGGACAGCCCCTGTGTTTGCACAGGAGAAAAAAACAGCCCTAATCCATTCATAGATTACCTAAGTGACTGAGAAATCCTGTAAGAAAAGAGGAACACATCCAAGCAAGGACCAGTTCTGCCTCAGGTTTCTCCAAGAATGTCATCAGCTTTGCACTACCCTGTGTACAACAGCAATTCAAGTTCACTCATGGCAAAGTAATTCAAGTTCACTCATGGAGCCTTTATCAAGAGACCTGCACCTGCAAAATAACTGAGATTTCTCATGTGAGGCATGTTTGTAGGATATTTGAAACCCAGAGAGGCAAGAAAGCTTAGAATAAAATGTCATCCTGACCTCAACCAGCTGTGTTTAGGTTTAAACCAGGAATATACAGTTACATACTATTTACAAATCCTTTCTTAATACACAGCATAGTCAGAAACAGGATTTGTATTCAAATTTATTGAGTATTGAAACTGAGGTACATGAAATTTAGCAGCAGTGCAACTATTAGTTATTTCTTCTGCACAAAAACTTAGAAATAACTGGCAAAAGAAAAATATTTATGGTTGTCCCGTAACATTGAAGAGGAGTTCCCCATCCATTAATTCAATAATTACAGGATTACCAACATCACCAATTAGCTGTAAGGTGTGCCTTCCAACTGTAATTTACAACATGAATGAATCCAAGTCCAGCATGCCTAGTTAAGCCATCTACTTAGACACAAGTATTTCAGCAAGCTGCAAGCTAAATACAAACATATCTGCTTTCTGAACTGTAGTGTGACTGTTGCAGCTGCAGATGAACGTGCTGTGCACTTTTGGCTGGTTTAAAGGGGCACTGCCAACCTCAATCTAACTCTAAATCTGGTTTTGTACCAGTAAGCTTTCACAGGCTCTCAGGCCAGCAGAAATATTCCCATGATTGAAGAGCTTAATTCCCATGCAGTGAGTTATTTTTACTGAACACATCCCTGCAGTGCAACCAACCCAAACACAAGTAGTGAATATGTGGCAGTGAGAAATGAACAGGCTATATAAGTTGTAAGAAATAAAGAGATATTGGCAAGACTAATATATTTCATAGTTCTACCGAGAAAATTTTGTTTAGGGCATTTTTCAAAGCTCAGTTACCTCGTATCTTTCAAAGTTTCTAGCTAAAAGGAGCCTAATGGCTAATCAGTTTCTGCATATCCAGCTTGTCCACTCAGAGGCCATTTATTTGCTCAGCTCCCCATAAGTCTACTGCACTAGCACAGACAAAGTTCATTTGAAGTGCAGAACAACCGAGAACGCCAATTTTGAGTCTAACATTCCAAGATTTCCCATAGATTCTTCACTTTGTTCAACCTTCAAAGCAACACGACAGGGCCATTAAAGGAAGCAGCATTTTTTTGGCATATCAGACTTTACAGTAACTTTTGTTGGGATGGAGGGATCCCTTCCAGGCGTTTCATTGCACTAACCTTAAATAGATCAGCGCATGAGGTAAGAGAAGACTTCTGCAGAATATAGAATTAAGTCACTGTAGTGACTTAATGGATAAGCAGGTTTTTATTACTATACAAGAAGAAAACCTATGTACTGAAGCAGCTGCCCTTGTAAAGTACTAAACACCCTTAAACGCATCTTAGGACAACAGCCTGCAGAGATTACGAATGAACCGTAACACAATAAATAAAGGAACAGAGGCACAGGCGTTATAATCCCTCGCACCGAGTTTATCCAGAGCGATAGCAGCAAGGCTGGAGGCAGGGCGAGCTGCGGGCGGTTTGTGCCGCGCCTCACGCAGGGGTGCCCGAAGCGCCGAGCCAGGGAAGCACCGGCAGCGCTCTGTG
>VZTB01003382.1:1149133-1188514 GCA_013397245.1 Thryothorus ludovicianus
CGGGAGAGCAACAGGTGTGGCGGAGCAAGAGCACCAACCCCCGTGCAATCCTCCCCACACGGCCCCTACGGGCTCCCGCTCCTCCCCCGCCCGCTGTGGCAGTGGTACGCTCCCAGCGCTCGAATTGCAACAGGCCGGGCGGCGATTGGCGGAGATCAAAAAAAGGGGCGGGGCGAGGCCGCGACCGTTTAAAGCGCCCCCGGGCCGCGGGTGCGCGCCTCGGGAGCGCGCCCCGTGTCCCGGGAGCGCGCCGGGCTGCCCGGACACGGGAGACGCTGATGATGGCACCAAAGGAACCGGCGGGAGGAAGGCGGCAAATAAATCAGGTCTAGAAGCGGCCGCAGCAGACGCTTGTAAAGTCGTTCTGAGAAAAGTCCGGAGATGTTTTCGGGTCGGGGGTGGCTGGGGAGAAGCTGGCAGCGGCGGTGGCGGTCACTGCACCTCGCCCCGTTTGGATGCTGATGCGCTCGGGAGGATGAGCAGCGTTGCAGCAGGTGGATGCTGCTGCCACCATCCTTGCCTCCTGCTAATCAGCTCAGCTTGGGAGCCCCAAATATTGACAAATCCCTCCGGTTACACCGAGGTGACAGTGTTGGTACTGGCTGCACAGGGAAATGAGCCAGCCCTGGTCCTCAAGAAAGCACTGAGAGGAACCCAGAAATTTCCTACCAAAGCCACAGCCTTCCAACCCTACCTTAAGGGAGGTTTTGATCTCCATAACATATTACAGATTTTGGCATGAAAAGCAGTCGGGTATTGTAATAACACATGAGGAACCACGAAGCAGGTATCATTCATAAAGGATGCATAAAATGAGTTAATGATACGACTGAGCAAATCCTTACTACAGTAGGGTATGACAAATATCAGCCAGAAGTGCACAATTACCAATTCACTATCTATATCCATGTCTGAGAACAGATGGAGGAAAGCCTTTAGCTGATCTAAACTTGGCTCAACCCACCCTGTTTACTGATGGAGTTTCCATGAGCATAGAAATTAGAGCTACTGGTTGCAATCACTGGAGAGCCTCAGCCTGCTGATTCAGCTCATGTGTTGGAAAATCTGGCAAGGACACCTATCCTTACCTGAGCAGATGCACAAAGTCATGCCCATACAAGCACCAAAGGGTGGCAAGAGCTCCAGACAGGGGATGTTCCCCTTGGAAGTCACTGCAGGTGACTGACAGAGCAGCTCTTTGCAGGAGAGGCAGCAGCTTCCGTTCTCTGTTCAAAACCAATATTTGCAGGTGTCCTCCCCTGCAAAGAGGCAGGTTGGGGGTGTGTTAATTATTGAAAAATGAGAGCAGATGGAGGAGGGGGTTTATATACAGAGATACAGGAGATGTCTCAAAATGCTCTCCCGGGGCCTGACTCCAGAGTGTTTGCAGTGATTACTGGCTGAGCACTCTGCAGAGTCAGGAGGAGAGCTGGCAAGTTTCACAGTAATCTTTGTAAAGTGCTAATAAGGACCCAAACAATTCCCATTAGGGAACTGAAGAGCCATCTGCACTCTAGCATGAGGCTGCCTATGGCATCCACAGCAAGACTTGTGTGTCTTGGCTCCACATTTTGGAATCCAGCACCAGAGAGGCTCAGTCATATGACGGGGTTATTTGCACCATTATGCTGCTGGATTCCCAGAGAAGTTCTCACAATGCGCCGTAAGAGGAAGGGCTTAAAGGAGTCGAACTGAAGCAAAAACAAAGGACTGTACTGCCTCTGCATGTCCCTTGTCACCGCGTGCACGTGGTGCCCAGAGTGGGAGGAGGGTGGCAGGCAGTACTGTACAGAACTTCAGCCTAATAAAGCACACTCACAAAAACTGCAACATCAGTGCAAAATGGGCTGGTTTGCCACACAAAAACAAGCTAAGACAGCTGAAATCCTGCATCACAGCTCAGTTAGAAGCCTGGTGTTCCAGGCTGGTGATGTGCAAGGCAAGCCCTGTGCAGTGTCTGCCCCGAGGATTTCACAGAACCGCTGGTTTGCCCTGGGCTTGGGAACAGTCACCTCGCCCCAGCCGGGCAGTGATTGATTCCCTGTGAAGTCGTGCCTGCGGGCACTGTAAAACTGGGTGTTGGCACTCCAGAAGTGACCGCTAGTGAGCCGAGCAGCTGTTGAGGAAGCAGTTCCAAAGCAACCCGGGGAAAAATATTGTGGTCCCAGAGCTTTTTAAAGGAGATGACCTGCTACCACTCAAAATAAAGTCAGAGTATGGCACAGTGTCCCATTTTCAAAAGTCTACATAGAAAAATAAAGCCTGAATTTTTTATGTATTCTAAGAGAAATTATTGAAGGCTTATAAGGGCCAGGTGCTGCTCCCAGTCAAACAAGGAGCATAACAAGGAAGGCAAGTTACAGAAGAAAATTCAAGAAAGTTTTTGGTATCTCGATGAAATCAAAGCTATTTTCACAGTAAAAAATAGCCAAGGAATCTTAAATTCTATTTTGACAGCCTTCCAAGGTTCAGGACTTGCCAGGTGCATGCTCCTGTGGGAATCTGTAATCTCTTTAAACCAAGAGCACCAAATTCCACTGGAAGCGTACTGTGTCCACATCTGGAAACAGGAAATAAAAACACAGCAAGTGGATTTTCGAACAAGGAGGTGATCACCAAATTACAGCACTGGAGGGGATACTGAGAGGTCATCTAACTCCAGCCCTGTGAAAGCATCTCTGTCCCATCTGTTTTACCTCTTAAAGACTTCCCAAGTGCAGACACCACAATCTATCCAGGAAAGATGTTCTTTTCTCGTGATTCACTCTTTTTGCCTTTAGAAAGTTTCCCCTAATGGTCAGCCTAGATCTCTTTTACAATAATTTACATGTACTTCTCATCCTACCCAACAGAGACAAAAAAACCCCATTTGCTCCTCTCACTCCTGCAACAACCTTTTAGATGCATGAAAATTTCTCACATCACTTATCGCATTCCCTAGACCTAAAATTCCATTTCTTCTTGCCTGTCCTCCTAGTTTAGATTGAGTGAGGCTCTGTTGATTCATGGTGTTCCCCTTTGGTGTCTCTCATGTCTTTCCTAAATTTCTCTGTCCAGGAACAGCATACAGTGTGTTCCCAGTTGAGGCCTTACCAGTGCAATGCAGAATGGAAGGAGCACTTGGTGTGTTCTGCAATCATCCCTCCTGTTTACACATTTTTGTGTGACATTCACAGTGACAGAGGGTTTTTTTGTTGGTTTTTTGCTTCAATTTGTAAAAGTCAAGGCCACAACATGAAACCAAACTGCCACTGAAGTCCCTGAGATGCTTTCCATTAACAGGAACCCTTTTCCCTTGCGTACAAGTGTTTCTGTTAAAAGTTGCTGTATTTGAATTCCCATCTGCTGTAAGGAACTGAACTGGGATCTTGATGAGTTACAGTCTTGTTTTCTTGCTTTCACACTTACTTGGACAGCTAAACCAGTTTGGTTTTTTTTCTGTGAAAGTAATCCGTATACAAATGAGCAGCTAAGAGCTTCCAAAAGAAGAACTGTTTCCAGAACAAACTGAAAGACTAGTGGAGTCTACAGAGGTTTTAAAATTTGCTGTTTTCTGTCCAGTTGTTCTGGAGCACTGACCTCCTAAGCAAGAACACAAGTGTTCAATCTGTGGTTCAAATGCAAGGCAGAGGTCACCAAGCACCCGGCACTCTCCTGCTGCAAGTGATTATTCACTGCATAGGCATTTGAATAGCTGTAATATTTATGAAATGATGTATTCAACCCCCTACACCACCTCTGAACACCCATGCACACCCTAATCCATACTGATGTTGTGTGTTGAGCTGAGAGCTGAGTTTCAAATGATTTGCTGGTGGTGTTTGGTTGCAAGAAAACAAATACAAGTCTAATTCACTTGGAAAAAACTCTCTCTTGGCTCACTAAGTAGAAACTTCTGTAGGTAAAAACTTCTGCAGTTAAAAAGGAAAATAAAAAGTTGGCCCGTTAGAGCCAGTGAGTTTTGATCGTGTAGATAAACATTTCTAACCCTTCATAATGAAAAAGTGAGTGTTCTGATAGGAACTAAGAAGGAAGGTTTCTCTGGGGCTACATGCAAATCTGGTGAGCATTTAGTATAGACTTTAGCATTTGGAACTATTTTAAGGATAAGAGAGGCTCTGGGTCTGTGCATACACACTGCAGACAATTTCACTGCTTGCAGATTTTGCCAAGCAGTAAAATATAAAGTTGCAGCTGGGTTTGCTGCTATGACTCAGGACCATGGGCATATGAGAAGCTGATGAGAAACACACAACTTTCACTTCACTATACTGTAAAGTTTTAAGTAGAATTAACCCAAATGAAAGGCTACACAAGTGCAGAAAACTCCCTCCCAAAATGGTATATTATGCTAAGGGCTGGGAAGAGTAGCCCAACTGAGTTTCACTTCATGCTCTAGGAACCACAGTTCAAGAGTGTAAAGAGGTGTGAGATCATCCAAAGCAGTAAGACAAGTGCTTGTCAAGGAAGAAAGTTTAGATATGCAAGAACACCATAATAGATGGAGTACCACAAGACTGCTGGCCTACAATCAATACATCAACCAAAAAAATCCACAAGTACAGCATTTCCTTGTATTCAGACAATTCCTGAGAAGGACCAAAAGGAATGGATTCAAATGTACCTTTGTGAAATGTAATATCAATTCCTGCAAGGTCATTATTGAGACCATTCACTGGTTCTTCATCTCATTTGGACTGTACAAGTTCCCCACAAGAGCTGCCTGTAAAGCTGAGATTGGTTTACTCCACGTAACATGCATCAAGGTCTAAAAGCCATGCTTACAATTTGGAGTTTGGATTAAGGGAGAGCCTGAGCTATGTTTTCTATGCTTGTTTTTAAAACAATAGCTTTTTACTCCTTTAAGGAAGTGTACAGAGCAGCTCCCTTGTGGTGTTGTCTGGAAACAACTGACAGCCCCAAATCTCAAACAGATTTGGAAGTTTTCTTCAAACTCTTAACCATGATTAGGTTCTCTTTAGCTGTGTTTTCCTGGTTGAGAAGCTTATTGCTTTATTAGAACTACCGAAACTGTTCTTTAGCAAGCTATAAAAAAGACTCCACCTATGTTCAATCCAAATTCATCACTATTTAGAGAAGTATTAATAAAAAGGGAAAAGTAAATCAATGAAGTCACTTTATTGATCTTGAGAACGTGGAACTACTATTAATAAAACATGTTGATGTTGTTTTATGGATAGGTCAAAGGCCTGGCAAGGGTGTGTTTGTCATTCTAATTTTTGTGCAGTTTCATCAACAAAGTATTTGCTATTGCAGTATTGTAGTTATTCATCTCCTGTTTTCCTCCCCCACAGCCAGAACATCTGCTAAACGTTTCTGAATCTGAGCTTGTTGGGCTAGGGCCCGTTGCTTTTCCATATTTATGAACTGTGTGGTACACTGGCACTCATTCAGCGCCTGCTTCCCAAGGCTCATGCGCGAATGACATCAGCTGCTGTGGGTTTGTGTGCAGGAGATCCCACATGTGCAGGGGTCACTCAGGGGGCTGCAAACCCACCGGCCTCCAGCAGCACTCAAACTCTGCTGCTGCCCAGGAACACAACCACCGACTAAGATTTGAGTGATGCAAGGATGAGGAAGAGGAACTAGAGGCATTTATGGTGTCCTCTGGGATTGTAATGAAGAGTAACGGGCTAAAATGGAGTGAAAAGTGTTGCGTCTGACTCCAGAAATATCATCAAAATATTTTTTAGTTTGGTCAAAGAGGCCAACTAAACGAAAGCTGCTATGCTTGTGTGAGTTGTAAGAGGCGGGACAAAGCAGAACACAGTTCTGGGGATGGAGAAAGGAGCACATAATTAATTTCTGACTTCTGTTTTTGCTCTGTAGTAGCCCAGCCTGTCATGCCAACACTCGCACAGGCACAGCTTTATGCTATTTACACACTGAGGGGAGCGTGCTGTGCCATTATTGTGCCCACACGTGACTCCCATCACACCAACAGAATCTGTGTTCACAAACTGCCCTTGTGTGCCTGGCTGAGTGGACCTGTCCCTGTTTGCCTTCCCAGCTGCTTTGCAAACAGTGCCTTTCCAAAGTCGAGGGTGTAGGATTCTCAAACCTCATGAGAGACAACGACCTCCATCTCCTCACAGCTGTGAGAGCTCCGAGGATCATTTGTCTGCCCAAATGCATGCAACAGACCACAAGCACAATCACAGCCTAATAGTCTTAATGAGATTACAGCTAGAGATGCCCCAGTGCTGCTGTCTGATTAAGGAACACAACAAGCACCAAATTCATCTGGAGAAAAAGAAATCTCCTTGGCTTTCATGTGAGCAGGCTGCAGGTTGATCAGGGTTTCAGACCTATGATGTACAACCTTTGATTTATTTTGCCTTATAATTCCTTATCATTGTTCTTTTGCAGGACATTACTTTCTTTACAAAGTGTATTCTTTTCATAGATGTCTAAGCTACAGTAGTATTTTTCAGGACATGATTTAAACCTGATGGTCACAGTGCTAAATAACATGATTACAATTATAGATGCCTATTGTTAGCCACGCTAGATTGATCTCACCCATGACTTCTGTCGATATGCTTGACTATGACACCCATGTGCTACAGGGGAATGTGGTGGATCTTTGCCAGTATAATAATTCCTTTTATCAGCAGTTTATCTGGAGCATCTGTTTGTCTCATCAGAATGAAACTGCTTGTAACTCTATCCTACACAGGGCAAATACTCTTTCTGCACCTGTTCAAGCTCTTGATTTACTTACTGCTTAAATTCTTAATCTCAACGAAAACAAATAAATCAGCTTGTACAACAAAGGCTGGAATCACAAATTAAATGGAAAACCTGATATAGGACCCTATCAGCTAGCTAGAGCACAAAACCTGGTGTTAAGGTATGGATTGTGCAGCACTCACTGCAAACTGCAGATCTCATCGAGCTTCCTGCAAGAAACCTGCTGCTAATGCAGCTCCTGCAGGAATTCATTCCTAGGACAAAAAGCCAGTAGTAGCACGTTCACGCATTTTGCATGGAGCCTAGAGCTAGCACAAAAGAAAATTCCTCCCCTTAGACACAAGAAAGCCCAGAATTTACTAGCCAATGCCAAACAATAAATAACATTTGCAGCAGAAGGTAGGAGAGGCTGGCTGGGTCGGTACTCACAGAGCGAGGCTGCAGGAATGACCTTCTTCTCACACGAGTCAACTCCTCCCCGACAGGTGCCCAGCGCTCGCCTGCCCCTGCAGGGGCAGACACCCAAATCAGAGAAATCTGTCAAATCAGAGCCCCTCGCCGCTCCCCGTGCCCTGCCTCCACACGGCTTCGTCTTTGGAGGGCCCCTGTCACCGATTTTCTTTCTCTGGGCTTGCGAGGTAAAGCCGAAATTTAGCAGAAATGGGATCTCAGACGCAAATCTCCCTGTGCAAGGCTTTGCCAGAGCATCTCGCAGAGTCTCGAGGAGCTGTGTGATGATGGGTCTGGCTGCCAAGTCGTCACTGTTGCCACAGTAACGGAGCAGTGGTCCCCTGTGGCTTGGCTAAGGGAGAGGCAATGGGAGCACTGAATGGATGCACTGCCTCCTTCTTTGAGGATTCCTCTGACCTGGGTAAACCACCCATTCCTTTAAAAAGGCTGTTTTATACAGAAGGTATTTCCCTCACACCCCACATACACACCCCCTCCCCTCACCTTGGTTACTCCACTCACGGAGCTCTACAGCATCTTAAATCTTGTTTGTGTGGAATAGGAAAACTGGCATAACCCCGAGAGAGGCACAGGCTTCCCCTAGGAAATACCATGGCTTGTGAGGAGAGGAGAAAAGAAACCTTGTTCTGGTGACTATCTGAACACGAGCACACGCTCAGCAGTGTTTGAAGAAGTGCTGGGACAGCGCGATATAATCTTGTCTCTGTGAGCAGGTGAATGAGCAGTTGAGACAGCAAGAGGGGATTTCTCTGCCAAGGGTTTCTCTGCCAACACGACCGAGCACAAGTGTGTCTGTGAGGCCCTATTACAGCTATGGGGAAGCTCAGGGCCGGCAGAATTCCTTTGTTCCTGTCCCCTCAACTGAAAAGTCTTGGTGCTATCACTTCTGAGCCTTAATATCGCTGTTCTCTACTTATTTTTTTATGATAATATTGACATAACATTAGCAGTAATGTTGGCAGGACAGTCCACCACAGTAGAGAACTATAGACTCTGGGCTGTAGTCAGAAAAGCAGCCAAGGCTGCAGAAGCAGGCTTTATTTTGCTGGACGACAATAAACAATTCAGCCTTTTTTGGAAAGCAGCTCCTTGGACAGTTAAATAATACCACTTGTTTATGAGACAGACTATTTATCTCATCTTCTTTATAAAACGTTGCTAATGGTTCTTTGTTGCTTTCCTTATTATTCTCTCTTAAAGCCAAGTGCTTCTTTTAAGGTAATGGGTTTCCTCTCTCAGGATGCCAGTAACAAACACAGCTCTGTGTGCACGTAGGTGGTGTGGACAAAAACAAACACACAGAAGTAAAACCCACACATTTGCTTTCTTAACTGACTTTCTCCTCATTTTCAACCCAGGTTCTTTGGACAATCTGTGGCTCATCCCAACTTGCTAAGTAGGGACAGGCCTCCAGGTGCCAAAATCCAGATGTTAAAGATCTCCTCATGACAAGGGGTTAAGTACCTTTTTGCTCCACTGTAATCAGCAGCAGCAGAGATGGGACTAGTTAAGAACCACAGTATCACCCAGGAGGGCTAGAAAGAATTGGACTAGATTATTAAAGCTGTGAGCAGGCAAAAAAAATAAAAAATCTCATGTGTTAAAAGAAGTAAAAATTCTAATCTTTTTACTTATCTTTGCCCCTGCCTTCACACGGAGTTTTCCAGATTTCCTCCAACATATTGTGAGGATTAGAATTTAATTTGATTTAGAAAAAACCTTCAATTTCTTCTATTTTGCAGGATTCTTAAATGTGGGACTTGGAGCACACCAGCAAACACAGTGATGGCCATGACAATACCACTAGGCTTGGCAGCACAGATTATCTCTCTGAAGTAGGAAAGTCCATCTAGGTCCAGCCTAAGGACTCTGGAGCCTTCTGATTACAGGTGCTGGATTTAAGAGCATCACATCCCCCACACATACATACACACACAGACACCCTCCCTGCACGGTGCCTTAGTTCAAAATCAGTTATCAGTACACCCAGAGCTAGGAGCATCCAGTTCCACACAAGTCTGAGGTTACCAAACATACAAAGGCATCTTACAGGAATTTGAGTTATCATGGGCGTTTTATGCCTGTTTCTTCAGTAACCTTAAATGAGAATGCAGTAAGATCAGAAACTGAGCTGCACACTTGGTCTAACATAGGAAAACGTTGGTTGGTACATATAATTAAATAAATCTGTTTTGCTGACACTCCCTCCCCCACCCCTTCCCTCAGCTATTTTTACATTTGGCTTAGTGGAAAAGACTTGGTGCCTCTGGGTGTGAAGCATGAAGCCATTCAAAATGAAGCTGTCCCCTGAAGAAGACAATCCCGAGCAGGAATAATGCTGGGCTCTCAGGGAGTATGAAAGCAGCAGAGGAATGTAGGGGAGAGGAGGTGGCTGGGCTTGGCCTGCAGTATTGAGAAGTCTTTTCCATTTGCAGCTTTCTCCTCCTGCAGTGAGAGCTATTTAATGGGATCACGAGGGCTGCTGTACCATTACTTAGGGAAGAGGGTATAAAAATGACAGCAGCTAATAAGCACCCATTTCTCATCAGTTGCCTCATAAGGCTAATTGCACAAACAGAACGTTTCAGAGGCTAACGGGCTGGAAATGACATTCTGTCTGCTGGATCCAGACCAGTACAGACTGACTGCATCCCTGTGCCTGGACACCTCAGGCCCAGCCACAAACAAAAAGAGGGCTCTCCCTAAATGCACGTCCACAGGGGGACACAGACTTCAGAAACTGAGCTGAAATGCTAAAGGCACAGCTCAGTCATTCTTCCTGACGATTAGGAGGCAAAGGGAACAGAAAACATTGAATGTTCCTTTGTCCATAAACGTCCAGACCACATTCCTGGTTCTGAAGTTCCCTCACAGAAAGGAAGGCTTTGTCTGGAGCCGATGACTGAGGACAGCAAGAAAGACTTAAAAACCCAATCCAAGCTTGGTGGAGCAGGGTGGAAACACACCTTTAACTGAGGCCTTGGTTCAGAGGAGGCATTCATGCTTCCCAGAGGAGAGGCTGGCTGATGAGAAGGGCAGGACCTGGACAGAGCTGTGTGTGGTCTCAGAGCAGGATAAAGGCAGGGAGTGTGTGTTTGTGTGTGTAGGAAGGGAGCTGTTGGTAGTGGGAGTGCAGTCCCTGCACGTGAATTATAGATACCAAAGCTGAAAAAGTGCTTGTTGGCCTGTTCACTTTCCCTTCTTTTGGCTGCTGAAGATTTGAAAAGTCGACTCTTCCACTCATCGTACCAAAGGATCTAATGCGGTATATTTGCTCTAGTGTCATCAGTCACTAATGAGATAATTCTGACCAAAAAAAACACTTGACAAGATTGGTTCTTTCAAACATCCAGGTTCATTTTGCTGTTAGTATCACTATCCAGGTTTATTTTAAACCCACATTTAAATTTTTTTTTCTCACTCTGATCTATAGTTAGGCTTGTAAGGAAGTGTCTGTGCTGTTTTTCTATTTTTAAAATATGGGCCCACGTTTGATCAGTTTTTGCTTGAGATTCTCTGGTGCACTGCTGGTAAAATTAACTCGTGACCAATTTTCAAGGCTATTGGAAAGTTATCACCACATTAGAATATATTCTGTGCTAAATGATTTGGATAATCTAGGCTTCTTTTCACAATATTTCCACACTTGATTTTCATGGAGATCCATGCTCCTGCTTGTTTATGCTCCTATTAACTGCTGCTATGGTCATGCATGTTATTGATGGGTTTCTGGAAAGCTCAGCAACTCAGCGATTTTATAACTGCATTATAAATAATTCAATCAACTGCTCTTCCCCACATCTACTTCTCATTTCTTAATGGACTTTCTTTCTAGGCAGTATTTTCTTCTGTCTTATCACTGACCCATACATATATATATACACACACATATATATATATATATATGCATGCATTTGGGGGAGGAATGTAATTAGTTTTGCAGTCCTTGTGCCAAAACTTCCACTGACTTCAGTCAGAGATTTGCCTGAAGAATGCTTGCTTATTGCCTGTAGGAGTTGCTCCCATTTCTGCACACAAGGAGCAGGCTGAAGGGAGTGCACACAGGTGGGCAGTGGAGTCCCATGGGCATTTGAACCCAGAGGCATTGGAAGAGAAGCATGAAACCATGGGTTTATGTGTACAAGAAAAAGAAGGTGAAGCACATGGAGGGGAGCCAGGCAAAGTGATTGAGGATTCTGTTATACAAGACCTGGGAAAATGGAAGATTTTACATTATTCATTCATGTTAAACTTTATTTGTTTGTTTGTTTGTCTGTGGGTTTGGTTTGTTTTTAACTTTTCAAATAAGGGAAGAGTGGATTTTCTCTTTCCCCCCTTTTCTGTCATCAGACAGCTGTGCAAATATTTTAGCATGTGATTGTGGAAGCACAACACTGCAAACTTCTGCATTGTGCCAAGAGAAAAGTACAGGAAAACAAAAGGCAAAAGGCTGGAGTAGATCTAGCTGCCAGGATCTTCTGTCCCCAGGGAAACCAGAGACAGGAAAAAGGAGAGAAAAAAGGAGAACTGTGATAGCTTTCACTGCTGCCAGTGACAGTATCCCAGGTCAGAAGAAAACACAGACTGGAAGGAGGAAAGCAAAGGTATCAGAGCAATTAGCAGTCATGGAATGATGTCTTTTTTTTTTGTTGGCTTTATCTGCATCACCAACTGCTTGTATTGTACCTGCCCTAAGAGACTGAGTTCTCAGGTTGCAGGTAAATTGCAAACTCAACTTACACAGTGCAGTAAATCAGTGTTTTAATTTAGGAAATCAGACCTACATGCCTGGTTTGTGGTTATATTGGCCTGGCATAAAACATGTCTTTTCCAACAGCATAAGGGGTTCACCAGCGAAGCAGTGATTCAGGCCAGACGACTGCAAACCCATCTCTTCACAAATTCCCTCAGGAGTTTATGCTACACAAGTGTGGGCAGTGGGTGATAGCACAAACCTAAATATGCCACAGCCAGGAGTTAAGCTGACTGATTCTTTGCCAAAGAATCCTATCTTGTTACTGTAGGGGAATGAATTAATCCATAAAAAACATAGCTCTCACTCGCAACATTCTCGGTGGTTTTTGCCATACTCATTTCAGTGATTCAGTGATTGCTCTACATCAAATAGGCCCACATCTTCATCTTTCACTGCTTAAGTTAAAACAATAGGGCACTGTGTAATGGTGCTCCATCTCCCAGCCCATCCTGCTCGTGAGAAGTCAAAGGATCAAGACTCATTCCTGAAGCTGGTAATCATTCTGTGCCCTGAAACACAGGGCTGGGGATACTTCTTTTTTTTTTTTTTTTTAGGCCCATAAAACTGTCCAAGTTACTCAAACAAACAAGAAACTCTTGGCTGTACTGCATGTAATCTCCCATCCCAGGGAATTGTACAGGTGGTTATTAAAACTGTAATAACACCCACACTGTGAGAACATCTAAACCCTAAAGGGAGAAAATCTTCCTCCATCAAAGAGAGCAAAATCATTTAATGGTTTCAGGAAGCCTTCATACTCCAGCTTCCTCTAACCATTTGCATTCCACTTCCATTTAATTACCTGAATGATTAATTAACTTCTATCAGCTAATGTTTTGCACAGTGCTTCAAATAAGTAAAGCACTGTATAAATCCTTGGTAGGAATTGTTAATTAAACTACTATTTATGTCACTGTTGATGCCTTCTGGGCTCATCCCATTCTTTTCCATATTCATTTTTGTAGGCAGTGGTCAGTGCTACCATGGCTGTTATTTCCAGCCCAACCTATGGAGTCAGCACCACCATCCTCCTCCTGGAGCTGTTTCAAGAATATATCACTTTTCTGGCATTGTCACATGTACTTTTATAGGACCTGAGTCCCCAGCAGAGACCTTGCACCCTGTTACCCACTTTAATTGCATTTTGACCTCACAGGCCCAGATTCCAGCCTCACTGCACCTCTCCCCTGCCCAGCTGTGCACAGTGGTGAGGATGGAGGCTCCCTTCACTCAGTGTGACAGCAGAAAACAAGGGTGGGTACAGCTCCTCCCCACGGGACACCCATTTTCCAAACAAGCCCTGGGAACACCTGCAGTTCCATCCTTCCTTTAGGAAGCCTCAGCAGGGCTCTCCTGATGCCATTGGGGATGATTCCAGCAGAGTCATGGTCCATGGAGCAGAGTAACAGAAATCCCACCCACCTCCACATGACTGCCTGTGACTCTGGGCAGGCCATTTACAATTCAGGGTACAAGTGGTGAATTTGGGTGTCTCGAGTTGCAGTTGTCTTGAGAGACCAGAGACATGACTTTAAAAACCAGGACATATACCTGGAATTGAAACCAGTTGTCCCTGTATTTATTGTCTCTGCAGATCCTGTGAGATAAGTACACAAAATACTGCATTTGCTTTGTTTTCCTTTAACTGTCAGCCATACAAATTCTGCTTTATAATTGAGCATCAAGTCAAGTTCTTTCCTTCTTACTCATAAGTAACATTCAACAGGCCAAAACAGGCCACAGGAATGCCAAAAATATAACCCTTTGGAACTCGGTAAACAGTTTTGTTGATACTGCTGAAAACGGAGCAGACTCATTTTCTCTGAGTGCATTGGCTCTTCAGAGGTAATGAGAGCCCATTTCTTTGAGTCACTGAACTCAACCATGAGTGCCAGTGGGACAGGCTGAGCTGGTGAATCTCATGATCCTTCCCTTATGTCCCAATTTAACTCCTTCTAGAGTCTCCAAAGGAAAAGGCTCTCATGCTCAAAGACACCGAGGCAGCAAAGGCCAAGTCCAGAAATAAAGTCCCTGTAATGTTCTTTTCTTCCTTGCCTAGATCAGTGCTAGACAAGCATAGGACTTCCTAAGCAGAAAGGTCCATGGAGGGAAGGGAAAGAACCTCATAATTCCCTTTCCTTCTGTATCCTCACACTGTATGCAGCAATGTGAGTTTGTGGGGACTGTGAAATCCTGCTTTCTTCTAATGTTTATTGTCTTGGTCCTTAATAACTCTGGAAGCAGATTGCTAACAGCACAGGTTTTCCATGGAAATCCCACAGTGATGTTCAGGCACAGCACAACTGCCTGTCACAGTCCCCCGTGCTGAGAAATGATGGAATTTGCAGTAGGTCAGCACTGAAGGAGAAAAGAGAGAACAAACATACAAGATAAAAATGGAGGGTAACAAATGGAGAGTGCAGAAAAGAAAGATACAGAAAACAAATCAGAACCAGTTAATGTGGGTTAACTCCTTCGTGGCTGGCATCTGTAAATCCCAGGAGAGCCAGTTCAAACACCAGAAAGGCAGCAAGCTTGCTCTGAGACCTGCATGCACATTCAGATATGGAGACATTAAACAGGAGTATGGAGAGTTCAAACGAAGGGGGTAAAATCTACATGCTACTGTTTGTATGTGCATGTTCCATGGTATGCAGCACCATCAACTCTGGAAGTAGAAAATCACAAGGCAGGCCTTACATTATGACATGATAGGCTTCGAAACATTAAGATTTTGTGCTAAAAATAAAATTTAAAAAAAAAAAAAACAAAAAATAATAAAACCCCAAACAACAACAAAACAAACAAACCAAACAAAACCAACAAAACACTCAAATCCCACAAACAAAACCCAAACAAACAAACAAAACCCCAAACCAGGACAGTGAGCACTCTTTTGCTAAAATCCAAAAGTGACAGAAGAAGGTGAGGATGAACAGAGGTGGCTGCTGAATTTTGTTGGCCACCCCTTGGTACCTGTGCTGGAGAATGCACACAAACCTGCTGGAGTGTCCTGCACACTTTGGCAGCCTTGTGCCCAAACTGGCCTGACTGAAGGCTTTCTGTGAGGGATGTAAACAAAGGACAAATTTGGAACAAACAGCAGCAAAAGGCGGATGAACTGCTGCCTGAGTGACCCACACAGACTGTAAGGAGCAGCCTTGTGGGGAAGATGGGACAGAAGGGAGAGGGTGTGTGAGGGGTTTGGTTTTTTCGCTCTGAATCAAGATGGAAACAGTGTTTGGGTCTTGTTTCTCTTTGGCTCCAGTGACTCTGGGAGAGCAGGGGGATTGGTTTCAGTGGCTCATTACCCCAGGCTCCTGCTGTTTCATGGAGATCAATGTATCATTTAATAGGGAGAGGCTTTTCAGCTCTCTGCGATTTTATCTGCTGATGGCTTCCATGATATTTATAGACATATCCATCACCATAACAGCAGGAAGCAATTCTCCAGGGGTCAAATTGGGTGGATTCCCCCTATTTAAAGTGCATTATGGATGCAGCTTTCTCTATAGGATTAGCCACTTAACTCACTGAATCCCGAATATCATCAGCTATTGTCCACAAAAACTGATGATCTCCTCGGCTTAGTTGTGGGATGGTTGACTTGTTTTCAGCCTCAATTATCTTTTCAAATAATAAGGTCCTTTGTTAACCTCTGACTTGCTGAGCACTGTGTAGGCAGCCTATTAAGAACTTCACAGTCCTCTTTTAACCCTATGATTCGGGCAGCTCTAGGGATTTAGTCCCACGATTGTCCTATTTCTGACCAGTCTGAATCTTCGATTGCCACTTGAATAGCAGCACCAGAGAACCTGCTTTGATCACAGCAAGCTTATGAAAATAAACCACGGTGGCTTGGAAGATCGAGGCAGAACCTATGTGCTTATTATACAGAGTATTTTAATGCTTTCATCTCAACTTTTGGTAATGATTTACAGAGCAGGCTTCCTTGCTAAGACTAATTAGAGAGCCAGCTCCTTTGGGGATTTACGGTGCAGTGCTTCTATCTCCTAAAGTTATTCAACTATCTTTCTAGTATTGAAATTTCTCCTTGTGAGCACACCTTTTGGAATGAGACAGCCTTGCAAGGGGAGCTCAGGGTAAACATATTATTCCAGCAGCTCAGAGTGCATTGGAAGTGTGAACTGCTGGGAACTGCTGCTTGATTTGGCACAGAAAGACGGATGTAGAGTCCTGACATGGACAACTGTTCTTGAATACAAATTTGAATTATTTAAGGTTTTGTTTCCAATCACCAGAGCTATCATCAGTCATGTCTGTCCATCCACTCTCCCTTTCAAATTCACCATGACCTCCTCATGGCCTTATTTCACTTAACCTTGCTGTGTTTACAGTGACCTCCATCCTCATGACTTGGTTGCACTCTGAGTGCCAGGCTGACACACCAGCATGGGGCTCTCTCACTCACAAAGACACTCCATGAGAAATGTAAGGGCAGCTGCTGTCTAACCCTGAGAGCAAAAATCAAGTTCCCAATCCCTGGCAGAATCCACCCAATTTTCCATCCTTGGAGGTCTGCTCAGAGTTCATACATGAATCCCATTTCCATTATTTTGCTCTTAAGGGATTTTACTTTGCTGGTGTACACAGCTGTAGTGCACTCTTGATCCTTTGCTTTACCCTCATCTATTTCTTTTCATTCGGATGTATAGGAACATTCCATAAATACAACTGAAATTACAAATCAAATAAGCCTTCTGTCAGGTAGGAAAGACAATGACATTATCCTCTCTGTTCCCCTGGCTACATCTGCTGAAGGATGGTGGCAGAGGGAGACAGGAGAGCTACAGTCTAAAGTTCACTTTGATAAGCTAAAATATTATAAATACAACTTGCCCCATCCACGTTTCAAAACATATTAATTACAGCTTTTCTGCCATGTTTCAAGCAAGTTCTTTCAGGCTGTCTACATTGAGTCATTTCTTGGAAATAAACTTTTTGGATCTAACATTAAATGAGAAATTATTTCACATTTGGTAATACAGACTGGGTTTTCAACTTCCTCCTTGAACAGGCATCTGGAACAAAAATGTGTCTAGAAAATTTTGGCCTGCCTTTTCAGTCTGCCTGGGCTCAGGCTGCTCCCAAAGCTGAAAACCTCTCTGAGAGACAAGGGCTGGATTCCTCAGGGCTGCCCTTCCCCCAGTGCCAAGAAGTAACCACGTATGTCTAAGGCTACGTAAACTAATTAGACATCTAATCCTACCTTTGTCTGCACCTGGTATTGCCAAGAAAGATGAGAAGGAGCAGCAAGTACAGGAGGTACAGAGGGAAAGAGAACAGCAGCTTGTCAGGGAAACGAGGGCCAATACACTGCTTGAGACAGGAATCCTACACACCTGTAAGCACACCTCTCAAACCAGTGAGAAACCCTGAAATAGCACACAGATCTTCCAGAGGAGGGGAGAAACCCTCCCAAAAGAAATGTGCTGCACATTCATTGACTATGTAAATAAAAATAAAAAGCTCACATGCAGGTTCATAGAAAAGCAATAAGCAGTTAATTAGTGCATCAAGTTCAGGAGCACAAACAGCAAGCAGGGGAGTTCTGCCCATCACAGCCAGAGGTGCTCTCCGTGAAACTCAAGACATAAAGATTGCACCAGCAAACAACCCCTCCCCAGGGGATTTCTCCCGAGGCTCAGGCATTACCTGAATTCCCCACAATTCTGCAGCATTGCTGGCTTTCCTAAAGCAGCCTCACATCACACCTTTTGTGAGCACCACAGAACCTGGCCAGGCAAGAGCCAGGACCAGCAGACTGAGATGGAAAAGGGTTTGTTAACTTCTGTAGTATATTCTGAAATTCCCAATTCAAGATGCAGAAGATGCATTGTCTGCTTGTAGACATAATTAACACAGATGACAGTAAATGTGCATTCAGAATGACTGACAGACACTGTGAAAAGAAATACTGAAATGTCAGGAAGTTGGGTTAAAAACGAGAACCATTTTCTCAAATCACCTTGTTTTCCTTGTGGTACAAATCATTCCAGGATTCACACTGTCAAGCCTTTCTCCCTGTCATGAGAGCACAAAGCCCGCTTTTGAAAAAAGAGGAAAGGTGGAGACTAGTGGATGAGAGTTGATTTTGGCAAGTTGAGCCTTGAGAAGGGGTATTAACTGTTAGAGGTGTCATGACTCCAAAGCCATGAGCAAAGAGGTGCTGTGCTTGGCAAACAGGGTGTAATTGACCCACTGTGATGACAGGCTTCAGTATTTTCTCACAGATAATAACTAGCTGAAGAAAAGAAGATGCCTCAGGCCTCTAACCAAATTGGTCACCTTAGAGCTATGAAATGCCCCACCCAGCACTAATTATGACTATTATAACAGTAACAAATCAAAGTAACTGCTGCTATTCTTTGACAGCTGCCTTGCCAAGGCGAGTATTTTATTTGATTGTGAAGCAAAGAAAGGGACTTAATCAACTTAAAATTGCCCTTTGTTTCGGAAAGGTTTTGTTACTATCTGAGTAAAACTCAAGTTTTGACTAGTTGTGAACACAACCCCGTGTTTCCAGTTTCATAATTTCCCATGTTTACACCTCATGCAGTGTTTGTGCATCTGTGATGAAGGTTGAAACAGAGATTTACTCTTCTATTTTATGTAATACTCTCCTGGTGGACTGTGGTTGTGACTGCTCCTGTAGTTGTCTTTTCTGCCTTGTACCATCCTCGCCTGTTACATAGGTTTGGATATAGCCAAAATCAGACACGAGTACATTTAAATACACTGACTTAGGAACACCAGCAGGTGGGCTCAGAGTCAGGTGAGTCTCCTCTAACCGGTTCTATTTTTGAAACAAAAAACAACAACAACAAAAAAATAGGTTTGATGCTGTGCCACAATGCTCGGTGAGATAAGAAAGCATCACCATGGGCCATCTGTTCAAAGCACAGCCAGAGAGGGCTCGCCTTCACCCGGCCCCATGCCCTGCAGAGAGCCTGCCAGCAGCCAGGGAAGCCCTGAATCTGGGCTAATTGAGGGGATCTGCAGCCAGCCAGCTTCATATTTAATAGGGATTTACTGCTGATGGAAATTACAAGCGAATTACAGATTCCAGCACGTCATGGTCTCGCCAGAGTCAAACAAAAGCACGTGGTGATAAGAACAGAGTGCTGCACACTGGGACCTGAGGTCTCCATGGGCCTCATTGCTTGGTCAAAGTACTGTTGATAAGCTACCAGGTACCACAGAGCTCCACATCTTTCCCAGAGACAATGCTTTCCTCAGTTGTGTTTATAATGCCGTTTATAATTTCCAGCTCTTCCCTTTGTTTTTATACGAGTGTAGGAGAGTTTCTTTCTCTTCAAATCAAATCATAAGGCCTCACCATTTCTGGCTCAAAGTCTCCCTAATGCTGCTAATCTCCTATTAACAGCCTACTGACACAGAAGACACAACAGAAAAAGACTGCTTGCCAGCCCCCTGGCCCTGTGACCGTGTGCTGGTCAGATCTGGATTAATAGTTGAGGCGATTTACCTCAGGAGGCCTTGTCACAGGTGCCTGTAACTCTAAACTCTCCTCGAACTGCCTGGCAGGAGAGGGAGGAGGGGAGCTGGTAAATCCACAGATGACATTTTGACAAACAGGGCCCTGCTGAAACTAATTTTTCTTCTCCTACACAAAATCAGAACGACTGCGGGAAAACAACTCCTTGACTTCATATAAAAGGCAACAAGCTGGGCATGGGCATCCCACCCAGGACACAAAACCCACTGTGGTACTCCCTCATACATGTCACTGACAGCAAAGTCGTTTAATTTTAGCTTTTCAGATTACTAGAAACTGTTCCCCAGGAGCACAGGCAAACATGCTGCTTCCCTCCAGGGCTTGTGGAGCAGGATAGATTGCCCTGCTGCGTAGCTGGTTCAGGTACAAGAGGGACCCTTTCAGCTTTAAGACAATTTAAGCTGCTCCCATTCAAGGAAAGACGGAAAAACAGCATCATTCTTATTTGGCAACAAGTATCCATCCGTGTGACAGTTGGGTTCGGCAGCGCAGACCGCCTCGGGCTGCCCTGCCGGGCTGGACTGCACCTCCTGCACTCGCAGCGCTGTGCCGGCTGCGCTGCTCCATGACCCTACATAGCAGCAGGAGGGTGCTGGGATGACGGCTGCAGCTGGCCAGCTGCACTTGACGTCAGCCAGCAGCAGAGTGTCCGCACAGAGCATCTGAGCTGCACCAGGAGCCTGCCCGACGGCCAGGCAGGGACACGGAGGCAGGAGCTGGTGCTGCTGTGACCCAGGCAGCCAACGAGGCTCCGCGTGTGCCCGACAGCGGAGCTCAAGCATCTCTCATCTCCGCGAAGATGATTATGTTTCAGAGTGATTTCATTTTGCTTGTTAACAAATTGCCGGTGAAATAGGTAATTGTTCCTGGCCTGAAGTTAAACAATCCTGTTACTGAGTGTTATTTGCAGGTCAGAGAGCTGCAAGAGGTTTGGCCTTCAAGGCACCACACTGTCCCCTCTAGGAAGAGGGGTGAAGTACAAAAACATTTTACCATGCTTTACAGAGAAATTAATTTAACCTACAATTATTGTTATTACAAGGCTGCTTGTCCACCTTGGCTTCTTACACAACCACACACTGCAACTCATACAGAGCTGCTGCTCAGAGCAACTCCGGCCTCTCCCTGCCCCTTCCCAGCCTCTAACATGACTGCACCAATGTTGCAGCTCGCTGTCTTTCTGCAGGTTTTTATTCATCAGGCGCATTTGCAGGGGAACAGGATCTGACCCACTCCGCAGCACAGCCGCTCCTGCTGCTCGCTCCCTCACCTGAAACTACAGCCCCGTTCCAAAAGCTGTGCCCGTGACCACAACACCTACTGCAAACATCACCCGAGCAATGCTGGGCTGCCCTTCTAAGGGACAGAACATTACTGGCTGCTCCCCATGAAAGAAATCCTTGAACAGCATCCTTGCATAACGTAAACTTACCTTGTTTTTGTGCTGTCTCACTCCTTTTCTGAGTCTCAGTGAGAAGCATCCAGCCAGTGTGAGTCTTTTTCAAACTTGATTCCTTCTCCATATTTGGGAATTTGTGCTGGGCACTAGCTGGTACGAGGCACGTTCTTCCCACAGTGCACTTTGGGACTTGTAGTTCCCAAAAAGGAATGTTGTTTTCCAAATTGCAAGAGCAGAGCAACAGAAGCAGAACCCTGAAACGCCTTTACTTCTGCCTTTGCTTGTTGCTGGGCCTTTCCTTTCACATGTTGTCGTGCAGTGGTTTCACCTTAGACAGCCTGAATCCTTCAGGAGCCTCTTCCACAGTTAAGGGCAGTGTGCCAACTCCTTGGATGCACCACTGTGTAAAAGCTGCTACTGCAGAGTGCTCCTGCTGCTCCGAGAGGGGCAGGTACGTGGCCCTGCCCCCTGGAAACAGCTACTTAGAAAAAGAGAGCTCTGATTGACTTTTTTATCATATTCGCCACACTGAAATGGCATAGAAAATCCCCTTTGAAAGATGTGTTTCGCTCTTCAGCATGTTTTGTATTTGCCCATTGGATATTTAATTAAACTGTCATAGTAGGGAGACAGATAAACGCGTCAGTTGTTTAAAAAGGTTACAAGATAAATCAATCTGTCCCTCCTTATAGAGATCCATTTTTGAAGAGCGTTTGCACGGGCTGCCGTAATTACCTTGTAACCAAGACACCCTGTTGTTTTTAAGTAACAATGGAAGGAGAATGCGAATCGCTGCCTGCCGAGTACTGCTGGAGAGACGCTGTTACTACGCCCGAACTCCCTTACCAGCGCAATGAGCTGAAAACTGCGGGCACGGGGTGCCTGAGAAGCGGCGCCCGGAGGAAGGGGCGGCCGGGAGCGGAGAGCATCCAGCACCCGGCCGGGCGGTGCTGCGAGCCGAGCGCCTTCTCCCGGCTTCTGGCCGGGCTGCGGACAGCCGGGACACCGCCGGGACACAGCTGGGACACTGCCGGGACACAGCTGGGACATCGCCGGGACACTGCCGGGACACCGCCGGGACACTGCCGGGACACCGCCGGGACACTGCCGGGACACTGCCGGGACACTGCCGGGACACCGCCGGGACACCGCCGGGACACAGCCGGGGCTGCGCTGACGCCCGGCGGCCGCGGGGAGAACGGCCCGGGCGGGCAGAGCGGGCTCGGCCCCTTTCCCTCGGCAGCCACACGAGGGAGAAGATGAAGGAAGCGCGTTTTGGCAGGGACGGGCGCCGACCTCGGAGCGCCCCCCGAGACCCCGCTCTCCCCCGCTAATCCCCGCAGGGTCACAGAGTCACAGCAGGGGCCGCGCTGCAAGGGACACAGTGATCATCTGCTCCCAGCTCCCTGCTCGAGCAGGGTCATTGCGGAGCACACGGCACAGGAATGCATCCAGGAAATTCTGGAATATCTCCATAAAGAGAGACTCCACACCTTCTCTGGACAATGTGTTTCAGTGCATGGTCACCGCACAGGGAAGAAGCTCTTCCTCCTGTCCTGGTGGAACTTCTTGTGCATTAGTTTCTGCCCGTTGTCTCTTGTCCTATTGCTTGCTACCACAGAGCAGAGCCTGCCTTTTTCTTCTTAGCACCTCCCCTTAGATATTTATACACATTAAAGAGTTCCCTCTCAGCCGTCTCCTCCCAAGGCTGAATAGACCCAGCTCCCTCAGCCTTTCCCCATAAGAGATGCTCCATGCCCAGCCGTCCCCGCTGCCCTGCCCGCCCCGGCGGCAGCGATGCCGTCCTGCCGCAGTGTCTGCCTACACGTCCCGGCGGCCCGCGGGGCCGGCCCATGCTCTCCGGGGCGGCCCTTCCGCTGCCGGGCGGCTCCATCCCGGTTTTCCGGTGTGTGTCCCGGCGGAGCGGGGCCGGGCCCCGGCGGGNCCCGCCGGCGCCATGCAGGGCGAGCCGCCCGCCTGGGCCCCGGGGCCGGCGCAGGCGGCTGCGCTGCTGGAGGAGGCGGCGGATCTGCTGGTGCTGCACCGCGACTTCGCCGCCGCCGTGGAGCGGTGCGAGGCGGGCTGCGACAGCCTGGGAGCCGGCCCCGGCCACGAGAGGTGCGAGCGGCGCCGGCCTGCGGAGGGGCTGGCTCTGGGAAGCTGCTCGGTGTCGCATCGGCGCCGCGCTGGCTGCGAACTGCAGGCCGTGCCTGCCCTGCTTTGGGGTTTCTTGTGGCCCTGTCGGTATTAACGTGTTTCATAGGAAGCGATCTGTGCGCTTTTGAGGGAAGTGAGGTGTGCCCAGGAGCCTCCCCTTCGTTCTCTCAGAGATACAGTCACAGTGCATATCCTCGGAGAGGGAATTGGCCTTTTTATAGGGGGCAGGTGGAGGGGAAGGAGAGCTGTGGGGTACCTGGGCTGCACTGAAGCTCACTGGAAGGGATGCAAGTGAAAATGGTTGTAAAAAGGACTTATTTAGGTGTCTGTTCCTTACCAGTTTTGCAGAAGTGAAATGCTCCCTTTGTGTTGTGGGGATTCAGGCGCTGGCCGAGATGAACCGGTGGAGAGAAGTTCTATCTTGGGTCCTACAGTATTACCATGCCCCTGAACATCTGCCTCCAAAAGTTCTGGAGCTGTGGTGAGTTTGTCTGATGCTGTCAGATATATACACAAGGGCTTGCTGAGGTTTAACAGCAGGCCAGGCTTGAGTGTTATGTGATGTTTTCACTTTGCATGGTGTAAATGAGCTCTGGGACAGGCCTGTTCTTGACCTCTGTGTGCTGGAGCTTGCCTGCAAGATTGCTTCATGGTGATCAATTCCAAAAGGGGTGATGCTGAGAGAGTAACATCAATAGCTGTACCTGTTGTGTGCCTCAGAATTCCCTCTGTGTTTTGAGGTAGACCCTGATTAGTACCTTCACAAGAGCTGCTTGTGGCTAGTAGCTGTCAGTGATGTCAACTTCGAGAAAGACTCGGGGTTTTCTCACGCTTCCCCCTTGCATTTCAGCATCCTGTTGTACAGCAAAGTGCGAGAGCCGCAGGTGATGCTGGAGGTGGGCAGCAGCTGGCTGAGAGCCCGCGCCAACCAGAGCCTGCCCGAGTTCGGGCCGCTGCTGGAGCTGTACCTGGCGCAGGTGCTGCTGCCGCTGGGGCGCTTCGAGGGCGCGGAGGAGCTGGTGCGGGGCTGCGCCGTGTTCGACAGCGAGCAGCAGCTGCGCTTCCTCAGCACCGTCTGCGAGAGCCGCTGTCGCTGGGCTCAGCGGGAAGAGACGCCCTCGGCTGCTGAGGAGCAGCAAGACCCGGCCACAGAAACTGTTTTGGGTGGGCTTTCCCTCTTATTTGTGCTCCTTTTTTACAGTTTTGTTTCAAGGTTTGGTCCCTTACTGGTGAAGAGTAGCGAGTATTCACAACGTGATAAACAGGTCCTGTTGTGTATCACAGCAGGAAATAAAAGACTCAGTGATTCCTTTGCTGAGAATTGCAAAGGATGTTTAGTCTCTGCCAACATCAGGAGATGGCAATTAACGTCCAGGATCAAAAGCACTGTGGACATTTTGGGGATTTTTTTTTAAGGTAAAAAAGAAAAACTAAGACTGGCTGGCAGTCCTTTAAGGGTACATTTTGTTGGCTCTGTGTGTAGTTTGCTTATTTTCCATTTACAGTTGAGTCCAAGTAGAACAATGCCTGTCTAGCATTTGAAGATTCTTCTCCAGAACTGTAAATCACTTGATGTTTTCTTCCAGGTCAGAAGCTGACACTACTGTGGTATAAGATGATATTGTAGTAAAGTAGATGCCTAAAAAAGAAGTATAACAAAGTGTATTACAAAATTGTACTGTTTCTCTGTTACATAAAAAACCAAACCCAACCCAACTCTCATGCAATCAGACTTCCAGTACCTCAGTTTCTTATTGTCTATATCTGTGTGATTAATTTTCAAACTTTACTTTGCCCTAACAGCCTTTATGTTCTTGTTTTCCAGGAGTGCTGTCCCAAAAGCTCCTGACCATGTTGACATTGCTACGTAGAGCACTGAGGTCCATGTCAAACCACTTCTATCTACTTCCTTACAAGAAGATGCTCTTGGCTACTTTTTTGCTGTACCTGGTGGTGGTGAGATTAGACCCAGGTACAGGACTAAGATTTCCAATTTTTCAAATTCCATTATGGTTATAGAGGAGAAATTAGTTGCTTGTAACAAATTTGGTCTGTGTAAATGTCTCAGGGAGGCACAAAATGTGGGTGACTAGGCACTTAGTGTGTCTAATGTTTCCAGTTGCAGTCCATGTAGAAAGATAAAGCTCCTCAAAATGCCAGTTTTCTGAAAGCTTTCCAGCAGACAAGGTACAAACTATGAGAGGCAGGTACAGCAGTCCTAGACTAGCCTTTTCCCTATTGAAGGAAAGAACTAAGTTTTTGATTGTAGTTCTTTCTTAAGATGTTTAGTGTATGTTAGTTTTACCTAGTAAGTTTTACATTTTTGTTCTGCTTTGCAGCTTCTCCCACATCACTGCCCTTCATTTACAAGCTGGTGCAGCTGTTCCGCCAGGCCTGGGCAGCTGTGCTCTCTCCAATCCATCGGCCTCCCATTCGGGACTAAGTGTCTGCCTCCACTCCGAGTGGCACCAGGCTCTTCAGGGACTGTTGGAACATGAGATGGCCACCTGTGGACTCCTGGAATTTCTTCCATGGGAAGAAATGGTGGTGTATGAATTTTGAAACCACAGCAAGTATTCCTGACGTTTTGCCTGGTCCTGTCCAACACTAGGATAAAGCCACTCCTATATCTACAGCTGAATAAGAATCCTCCTTTTCAAACATTTTGCTTTGGCTGGGTCTCTTGAGTGAGGGTTGTGTAGCCACTTACAAGCTATGGAAGAAGTTCTCATCCTTGCAAATGCTGAACATTTCTCTGAAGAAGTGCAATAGTGTTCCTGGAGGCAGGACTGTAGAAGGCAACAGAGGACCAGTGATTAGGGGAATATTCTGTTTTGCCTGAAGACATCTGAAAAGCCCAGTTCCTGCAGCATGGGATTTAGGACAAGCACGTGGAAATAAAACACTGGAGAAAGTAAAGCCTATTGCATTTTGAAAGCCATGGTTTCTCTTGTCACTGGTGCCTCTTTGGACAGGCACACTGGATTTTAGTTGTATTTAAGCCAGAAGGATGGGGTGGTGGGCCACAAAGACTGTTGTGCTGTATCTCCTCTTAAATGCAAATTACAGCAGTTAGTGCTTGCCTGATGCATAGTCATTCTTAGAAGCACTTGGTGGTGGTGGGAAGGAAATAGTTATTTTTTTAAATTATATTCTATGTTATTGTCTAGTTGAACAACTGAAGTTGTTGCTTTGTTTTACTCTTTCCCTACCTCTTGCTTTGTTTATGTAGATGTCAAAAAGGTCTCTCCGTATATCGAGAGTTGCTCCAAGTCCCCAGTATCCAAAGTCCTGGGTTAGATGGGAGTTATTTAGCAATGCTCTGTCATTCAGAACAAAAGTTTATTTTTTATAGAAAGGGATACTTCTCTGACATCACAAGACCTTCCCCAGATCAGTGGCAAGAAAATTGTACATCTGCAGGTCTGTCACCAGAGCAACTCAATTTCTGACCACTTGGGGCAGAAATTGTAGGTTTGGGGTAGAACATTAATTTTTCCTCCATCCATTAATCATCTATCATAACTGACAAAAGGTAAATTCCAAGGAGGGAGCACTAACCTAACAAAATACTGCTTTTGAACTGTTGTGTGCTGGAGGGGGCAAGTTAAAGGTGAGAGGCCAGGGACAAATTTGCCTGTGTCATCCCAGCACCTGTGCCAAAAGAGTAAATTCTCTGACATCAGCCCAAACTACAAAAGTTGTCAGAGGAGCCTTTTTGGTGGGACCACACCAAACCTGTGGGAATTGGCAGTGTAGACCCCAGAGTGCTGTCTCACCCTTTGTCTCTAGTATGCAATAGCCATGCTCCAGGGCTGTTCCTCTGCTCTTCACACAGATGGGTGTGTTGGTACCCTCACACTGTGTGTGAGCTGTTGCTTTACTCTCTGCTGGGGCACTTTGAAAAGAGTCTCGTCTTCACTGCTAAAAATAGTTGTCTGTTTCATCTTAAATTAGCACAAAAAAGGGCTGCACTCCAGCATTATTGTCAGACAAACTCAGGAAGATTATTCATGAGTGCAGTAACGACCTTGCCTTGTTGTCTCAAGGGTTTTTAAAGCCCAAACCATTCCCATATCCCTCCCCAAAGTTTTTGTCTCTGCCAGGACTCTACAGCAGGTTAAGTAGCACACAGCTTTTCCATATAAAAAAGTAATTTCTTATATGCTCTGCACACACAGGGAAGAGCAGCCTTTGATATTGCTAAATGGTTCCTGCAATCCAACTGTGAGTGTCGTTACAACACTGAAACCAACACTTGATGTGAAATCAGATGGATTGAAACACAGAAGCTCTGTCTGCAGTTGAGCTCTTCCAAGAAATGACCAGGATAAATTTTCTGTCCCCCTGCTTTGCAAGGCTTCACGTTAAGTCCTTTGTAAGCCAGTTAATGAAATGGCAAACTTCACTCTGAAGTCAGGCCAAATTCTTATCAAAGTTACTGTTGGGTAATGAACACTTTCTGATGATGTCTTCTGGCATCATTTTTAGTTGGATGGCAGAAATGCTGTTTTGGAGGTTGGTTTGGACCAGTGGTTTCAGTGGGCCATACACAGTTTTCAGAATGCTGTTAAGTGTCATTTACCAGGACTTTTAACATTCAACTTTATTTTAAGTGTAGGTTGGTAACCTTGACTTTATTGGAGAGCTACTGATTTAGAATTTATATTGTTTTTAATTCATCATGAGAGAACAAGAAGGCAGAAATAAGCAATCAGGGGTTTTTTTTTGCAATTAATATTAAAACTGCAGTATCTAATTTTTATAATAAAGTGACTACTGATTTACCTTTTTTTAGAGTTTTTTGTTCTGTAATTGAGTATATGAAAAAAAAATGGTGTTTATTGTATTGACACACTGCAAAGTTTTCCAGAATTGTTTCACATTAATCTCATTAGAGATCTAATTCACTGAAGATGTTGGTAGGGTGTAAGTCTGAATTTTGGGATGGCCAAGACCAATACTACCAAGAATAAAGTACCTGGTATTCATCATTATTAGATGAATGTATCTTTATATTAGAACTAACTACAGTCAGTTCTGACCTTACTGTGTTAGGGGAGAAAACTCTACAAATAAAAAGTAAAAAATACATAGCACAGTTCTCTGTTTCAGGGATAATACCTGAAAACCAGTATTTTATCGATGTAGCAGTGTTATACAGGTGTTTAATTACTAGATTTGGGAGGTTCAGAAATCCTGAAATGAGATGCTGCTGGTTCTCCCAGCAGATGGCAACAGACTAACAGAAAACAGTGACACAGGGAACACAAGGAAAGTGTTCAATTACCTTACTCAGGAAGGTGTTATAATGTGTGGGAAATGCAAAGGCTTACACGTCCAAAATTAAAAGGAAAAGAGGATTTTGTGTGATTACTTAAGAACTTACTAAGAGTGCACTGTTTTGTAAAATGACATAATGTTTAAAAATAATCCATGATTCTGACACTGCTGGTGAGTCATTTAGGTAACCACCCTGTAGGGAGACAGTGTTGTACATCCAGTAGAGGAGAAAAAGCATTTAACTGTCCTTCATTTGCCTCTTGATTATTTCAATCTCCAGCATATTTGCCCAGCATATTGAGGTGGGGAAGAAGGAGAAAGGGAAGACATTCAGAGTGATGATGTTTGTCTTCCCAAGCCAGTGATGTCCTGGTTGTAGCTAATTTTGTAGTCTAATTTTGCTTGAACACCTGCCTGCCCATGGGAAGTGTGAATATCCACTCCTTGGTTTGATTTGCCTGTGTGCACAACTTTTGCTTTGTGTGTTAAACATATAACTCAACCCACAGGTTCTCTCTTCTGATTCAGTGCTCAGTTTCCAGCTGGGGTTAAACCAGTACAGCAGTACTTCTGAGGTCTAGCTAATTCAAAAATGCCATTTTCAGAGATGTATCTATCCTGAATTAGACAAAAAGGCTTTAGATTTCCTTTTTTAGATGCCAGCTCACCATCTGCCCACCCAGAGGTTGAATGCCAGCATCCATCAGGATGATTTACTTTCCAAGAATCTGGGTCCAGGCAGTATCTGCTTCATGTCTCTTAAGGACTCCCACTGGCAAAGAAAATGCCACAAAGGACTAAGCTGCAAATAATTTAGTAATTCACAGACCTCTTTTAGATTTTGTTGCTGCTAGATCTGACACAATGACCCAGTGTGTGCCTAAGAGGTTTTGGGTGGTGGACTGCTCAAAGTATTTGCTGTGAGACTTTTCCCTGATTCTCTGAAGCTGTGAGCATAAACATTTCAGATTGTCCAGAGCACCAGAGCTTGTCTGGAATGTTACCACTTCCACTGGAAGAAGGAGACTAGAGCAACCTATTCCTTAGTCTCAAAGCAAGGAGCTGATGGTTTTCTGAAGAACTCTGAGATTCAGCTTAAACAAAGCAACAGATGGAAATTATCATGGAAATTCTTTGTTAAAAAACAATTATGGCTCCGGAAATTATGGCTCTGTAGCTTTTTCCAGCCAAAATCAGAGTAATGATTTGCAGGTTTATGGAAAGAACAGCCACATGAAGACTATACCAAAGTGAGTTTATGAAAAGCAGTATGAACCATTTCTCACTGTTAAAATGTAGGTGTTAAAGAAGATACTTCTATGCTGGTTACCAACAGTGGCAGAAAAATCTATTAATATCATCATGTTAGAGTAGACCTACATTTTAGGAATTGTCTATTTAATGTCTGCTGATTAAACATCATAATAAACAGTACATTGATACATTGATACAGTCTCGGGATACATAACACAGATTATCTCATATGGAAATGAATTACCTAGGGTTGCAAACATGAGGATTTCTCTGCTGAGAGAAGCTGCTGCTTTCCAGTGGTGAACTAGTGCAGAAGGAACAAAGTGGTGGAGGTGACTGCACTAATTTGATGTCAGAATGTTGGGGTGATGCCTCCAGATCTGTCCTGCAGTAGACACCGCAATAAGAATCAAATTTCTTTCTATGCTTGGGCAGACAAGTGAGAGTCTGTACTGAAAGGTGTCCCGTACTGGAAAGAGAAGTAATAGAAGTAAATTGAAATGTTAATAGAGAAGCCAGGAGATCATTTAAAAGCAGTAGTAGAGCACACTTAAGAATGGCAATTATGTTTACTTTCCAGATCTCTATTTTTGTTTTCCTTCTATGCTTCTTTTTTCCTTTCATTTGCTCTCTTATGCCTTCTGTACTGGAATTTAGGTGTGATTTTCATCTGCAGAAGTATGTGTTAGGAGAACAGGGAACTGTGATGGTGTGCATGTTGCAGGTGATGCAAAATCCTGCCTGAGGTGTGAGGAATCTCAGTGCACACTGTGTTACGTGGCTGTGCTCCAAATTAACGAGCGTGCCAGGCCTGGCTGCAGTGAGTTTGAAGCCTGGGGTGTCTCTGAGCTCTGTGTGGGTGGATTTGCACGGAGGGGTGTTGGAGGCTGCAGGGTGACCTCTTCCCCCGGCGCTGTGACGCTGAAGCGCAGCAGCAGGTGCGGGGTGGATGGGTGCCCTGCAGCCCAGAGCCAGGCTCCGGCACAGAGCGGCCACCAGCGACCCCAAAGGGAGGGACACCCCTCGGGAGACACCATGGTAAGAGGGGACAGCGGGCACACGGGCGGGCCGTGGGCGAGGGGAGGCAGCGGGCTCTGCTGTTGTTATCGGTGAGCTCTGCCGCGGAGCCCTGGTCTCACACACCACTTACCACGGCAGGAGATGGGAAAGGACAGCAGGAAATCTCACTGAAACATTACGGCTTTAAGTTTTCACCAGAGAGTCCCCACTTGGTGGAATTGCAAGATAAATTAGATGTGGAGTCTTAGCTGTTTGGTGCTTTCTGTTGTGACCACATTTTCTCAACGTCATTTTCATACGAGATAATTTGTTTTTTAGAAATAAAACAGAAAAAGTTATTTATCTTTGTGTCTGTTTTAAATTAGTTTAGCCGCAATGGCTATACTCTCCATAGCTATATAGGATATGCATGTGTGTTTCTGGAGCCCATGAATCTCTTTATATACAAATGCTTTTAAGTAGATGAAAAAATGTCCTTTAAGTGTTGGGGTTTGTTATAAATTTGTAGAAATCTCTCTAAACCTCTTAGAATGTAAAAAAATCCATTTCACCTTGTACCCCAGTATACCTCTAGCACTGAGGCTAATTTTGGTGCAGAGGAAGAACTATGTTACTTTCTGCCAGCTCATCTTGCAGGCAAAACACTTCCACAGGCTTCCCAGACCTAGGGAAGTGAGCGTGTTTGTGGAACAGCTGGAAGACTAAAGCCTGCCTTCTGCAGTAAATCCCAGAGCCAGGTGTCAGTTTGTGGCTTTAACAGTCAAAGCTCTCCCAGGTTTAGTTTCACAAAGGATCTGGTTCTTTCTGCTGTTTCTTTGATAGACCTGTCCTGGTACATTAGTGGCAGGATGTGAAACATGAGTTTGGAATAGGCTCCAAATTAAAATATCATGTAAAGATCAGTTTACTCTGGCTGTGACGCTGAAAAAGGCCCACTCTCTTCCCTACTAAAAGTCTGGCACGTATTTGAATGCTGTTTACTATGCAAAATCAGAAACCTCTTTTTCACTGTCTTCTATCTTTGGCAGAATATTTCCAAATTACTGCTGGGGTAGGAGAAAATGAAATGGTTCAAAAAGCAGGGTTGGGATATGGTTTCAAATTAGTGCAGCTGAAAACTCAGTCTGAAAAGCCTTCAACTACAGTCCTATATGAAGATTTACAGTATTAATTTCCTAGGGCAGCATTCATTTGCTCTATCTGTGAAAAAACAGTCCAATTCCCCCACAGACCTGAAGAAGTGAGCAAAGTAGCTCTTAAGGTTTAAAATATTGCTTGACTTGTTACTGTAGTTTTGCTTTTAAAGATATTATTTTTAAAAGCCAGCTGGCCTCATTGCTGTGTTTGAAAAGAAAAGAAACCCTTATTTTTCTTGCTGGGATTTGAAAGAAAAGGCAGGAGTGCCCTGTGGAAAGTCAGCATTAATTGAATTCTCTAAGCCCAAATATGCCTTCGGTGTCTCCAGAGTAATCCTCCAGATTGCAACATGCTGATTTATGAAGCCCCATTGTCACTCAAATAACTCAGAGACTTTTGCACAACTCAGTTGAGGATAGCAGGGTTGTGCAAGTACACTTGGGAGCACATGCATTTGCAGAGTCAGCAGCTTAGAAATGAGCACTGAATAGAAATAATTTATTTCATTGAATGAAAGTCTTAAATTGAGCTTTCATGCTCATTTGAACTTCTGGGGATGACTTGCTGGGGAAGTGAGGACTTCTGAAATTCCAATTGCTTCTGAAAAAATATCTTCAGTTATGTTTGTTAAACACAAATATATGCCAATTTGTGAAGGAAACACTGCTCCAGAGGTGTTGCTGGTCACACATTGTGACGGAAAATTTACTTTTTTGGGGAGAACACATTTTATTGTCAGGTCACAGAGTGATTTTTCTGGATAAGAAGTTACAGAATTTAATTTAAAATTAAATCTGATAGTGCCATATCTCTAAATGCAATATTACAAAGCAAGAATGAGGGAGGACTGACCTCTACCCTTAATGCCAGGCCTGCTTCCTAGCTGGGCATCTCAATTCTCCTCCCCTCTCCAAAGGCTGGCAGTGGTCAGTGAGATGCTCACTGGAAACCATTCTCAACAATGGGTTGTTTTCTGCATGGTGCTCAAGTATTGTCTGGAAAAATATTAACTGGCCTAAACCAAAACTGTTCCAGTTTTTTGAATTATCAATCAGCACCAGAGATCACAGGCCAGTGTTCAGGACTATGACCTGACTTTTTTTCACTCCCTGGTATAGACAGGGCCCTGGGGATCACAAAACCAGAGCTCAGGCAGCTTTAGTTGCTCCAAAGCAGAAACCAGAAAAAATCCACATGCCTGAAACCACTCTCTCCTCAAAAAAATGCCTTTCACTAGAGCCAGTGTTGCAATTGTTGGGACTAACCCAGAAGTTATTTGCTTTATAATTCTATTGGTGAACTTATGAAATCCAGCACCAGGGCCTTCATGCTCCTGTACTTTTAAGTGTACAGGATTTTTGAGCAATCGACACCTGCCTACTTTAGCCTGGTGTTACACAGTTTTCTCTTCCTGGCTGCCACAGAAACAATGCTGGAAATCATGGAAATACACTATACTGCAATGGCACTGCCTGACTAGCAATGGACCCATGATGTAAAATTAATGGTAGCTCAGGAGCTGGAAGAAATATTTGTTTTGACCAAGAAAATCTGAAATAATTTCAGAAAGCAGCTCTTCCAAGTTTCCAAGCCAGTCTACTATCAGAGGGTAGAAGGATCAAAAGACATCACCTGCCTTGGGTTACATAAGGGTGATGGATGCCACATGGCTGTGTCAGGTTCCAGCCAGGAGTAAAAATAAACTAAACTCGGATGTACTCCTCAGCAGGGCCAGTCCAGGAAGAAAGGTGGTGTTTGTGTAATTGAAATTATTTTTTCCTGACTGTTTTAATATACTTCTGTAGTACAGCACACAGATCTCAATTTTTTAAAGAACTGTCCCAGTGTCTGGCATGGGCATGTGCAGTCTCATTGTGGTCATGGAGCTGAACAACCATGAACAACAGCTGACAGTGACGACTCACTGACTTTTTGGAAAGCAATTCCCTGGGAAAATACAACCAGCAGGAATAAGGAGGGCTAAAGTACTCTGGTTTTTCTGACCTCTTTTTTCTGACCTCTTCTCTGTCCCCTCAGCGTGAGTGCATCTCTGTTCACGTTGGCCAGGCTGGAGTGCAGATAGGAAACGCGTGCTGGGAGCTCTTCTGCCTGGAGCACGGCATTCAGCCTGATGGCACCTTCAAGGACCTGCAAGACAAACTCAGCTCTGATGACTCCTTTACCACATTTTTCAACGAAACAGCCACAGGGAAGCACGTGCCACGGGCTGTAATGGTGGACTTGGAGCCAACTGTGGTAGGTCAGTACAGAAATAAATCTGCAAAATGGACATGAGATTGCTTTTCCTCATCTCATCATGGTGTGCCACCAGTCTTCTCTGGCACAAAGCAGCCCATTGTACCTTGGGCTACCACTGGGTAGCATGAAATTAATTTTCTTGTGACACAGGATGCCAGATTCTGTCACAGGTGTTGCAAACATAGGAACAGGAGGATCCCCAGCAGTTTGATAGCTGGTACACGTGGTGTGTACAACTTCTCTTTGCATCAATGTTTAACTTCTGGCTTTATCATGACATTTTTGCCATTCAGATTCTGCTTTTCTTCAGTTTGGATTCAAAGTGGGAGCCTGACCGCTTCACTCCAATAATAGAAGATTAAGTCTAAAACTTGGGACACCTGAATTTCTTCACACTTTTTTTTTCTGGGGACTTGTGGATGCAGGCTGTGCTTGTCACCGACAAGCTCATGAGAAGATAAGTGGCTAGACTGAAAATGCACCATAAATCAATCAAATGCAACAATGAAAAAATGCTCCAGAGATATTTCCCTTCTCCATCAGCATCTGTCTTTTGGCATCATGAGCTCCTGTGACTGAGAGCATGCATTGATGCCAGCAACAACATACAAAATTTGTTAGCACTGGAGCATATTCTTACAATTTCTCTTTCTTCTTCAGATGAAGTACGGGCTGGCACCTTCAGGGAACTTTTTCATCCAGAACAGCTGATCACTGGAAAGGAAGATGCAGCCAATAACTACGCCCGTGGCCACTACACCATTGGCAAGGAAAGCATTGATGTGGTGCTGGATCGTGTCCGTAAACTGGTGAGTCCCAATAGTTTTGAAACAGCAGTTTGGCCTCTGCAGAATAAAGAGGGGCAGAACTAACAGCTTGTTAGTTGCAACTGATATCAAAGGTTCAGAAAAGATATTGCAAGTCATACAGATGATATTTTGGACATGGTACAGAAGAGAGAAGCCCAGTAGTTCACTTCCCAGCTGCATGCCTCCAGGCATTTTTATTAAGTGGTTCTGAATATGTATTTTTAATTATTAGCACAGCCCTAGAGCACCAATACTGGTACTGAAGGGTGGATTATGCAGTTGCACATTGCTGGTTTCAGCTATAAAACAGAGCAGTGTGAAGTTCAGAGAGAGAGAGAGAGGCCTGGACAGATCCAACATCATTAGTTGAGACAGTGAGGAAAGCACAGGCTGGAATTATCACCAGCCCTTTCCCAGCAAAACTTGACATGAAATCTGTGCTGTATACTGCCTGACTGCTCCCTCCTTCAGCTTAGGATAAACTCACATAGCAAAGTCTTTTTCACATTTTTCAGCCGCTGCTGTTTCACTTTCTCTTTTGCTTTCTAGACCGATGCCTGTTCTGGGCTGCAAGGATTCCTGATCTTCCACAGCTTTGGTGGCGGTACCGGCTCTGGATTTACCTCCTTGCTGATGGAACGCCTCTCTGTGGATTATGGAAAGAAGTCCAAACTGGAGTTTGCCATCTACCCAGCCCCTCAGGTCTCCACGGCTGTGGTGGAGCCCTACAATTCCATCCTGACCACGCACACCACCCTGGAGCATTCGGACTGTGCCTTCATGGTGGACAACGAGGCCATCTACGACATCTGCCGCCGCAACCTGGACATCGAGCGCCCCACCTACACCAACCTCAACCGCCTCATCAGCCAGATCGTGTCCTCCATCACGGCCTCGCTGCGCTTCGACGGCGCCCTCAACGTGGACCTGACCGAGTTCCAGACCAACCTGGTGCCCTACCCGCGCATCCACTTCCCCCTGGTCACCTACGCCCCCATCATCTCCTGCGACAGGGCACACCACGAGCAGCTCTCGGTGGCCGAGATCACCAACGCCTGCTTCGAGCCCAACAGCCAGATGGTGAAGTGTGACCCGAGGCACGGCAAGTACATGGCGTGCTGCATGCTCTACCGGGGCGACGTCGTCCCCAAGGACGTCAACGTGGCCATCGCCGCCATCAAGACCAAGAGAACCATCCAGTTTGTCGACTGGTGTCCCACAGGCTTCAAGGTGAGTACGGCTGCCATGAGCTTCTCTTTAGTGCTTAAAGGGCAGGTTCAGTCTAGTAGAAAACTTTTATTCAAAGTGTTCTGTCTTGTTGATTTCTCCTATTTACCCCTGCGCACGGGGCAGTGTAGATATTTCCCAATGAACGTAAGAAAGATGTGTTTATATAAAATGTACCTTTTCTCCTTTGGACAGCTCATTTACACAGGCTCTTACATATATAAGTAAGTGGAAATTCGAAATGTGTATGGGTTAAAATTTAAAGAAGTTTTAATTTCAGACCTGACATTTGGAACAGCCAATGAGCCTCTGAGGCACAATCTAAAATGGAGGAAATACCAAAACTGATTAAATAAATAGAGGAAATATTGATATCTGGGAATCTCTTCGTTTACCTAGAAATATTATACAGCCTCTCCCCACTGGCTGCACAGTGGTGTTGAGAAACATTTTCAACAACAATACAGACATTAACAGAGGAAAACTATTTGTCATACGAACAGCTCCTTCAACAATGAAAGCTTTCAACTGGGAACCAACTTTCTTTGTTACTTTCTACAGAGTATCTTGGTGAAACTATGTTCAGCATTGAGTAGCTGTTAAGAAAGCTACAAACTCATCAGTGTACATTAAGCAGTACAACAGTATAGATATTAAAGTGAGTGTGTATCATGCTCTTTGACATTTGTAATAGCATTTGCTATGTGGAACCACTCTGATGCCTTAGGTGTTAGCTTTTATATTTTTCAGATTCTGAGCTGTTTTAGTGGGTAGCTTTAGGTTTCATATTAAATGCTACAGAGCCTTCTTCACAGAGTAGAGAGACAAAACAATTCCTTCTCTAGCGCAATACCAAGGACAACTTTTAGGCCCAAGAATGAAAAGAATGATGAAGTAAGACAAAAAAAATAGGAGGATGGAGTTTCATAACTAGAAGCTATGGTTGGACAATTGATTCTAATATGCTGATGAATCAGAACTTATAAAAGCGTGGGACCTCATGATCGGGCATCCACTTCATGACCATTTTGGGTTCACCTTGGGTGTGGTCTGGCTGGACTCTTGTGCAGCCCAGGTGCACCCATTGAGGCCTTTTAGTAAATATCTACTTTATCCTTTTGCTCTGTCTAGTCTCTGTTCCAGGTCAGCCTCCAGAAGTCATCACCTCCACCCCAGCATCTGCCACTTTACTCACATTTCTTCAGCTCTTTGACTGTCTCCTGCTGTTTTACAGCCTCCTCTCACATTCCTGTTTCCAGGTTGGGATCAACTACCAGCCCCCTACGGTTGTGCCAGGTGGAGACCTGGCCCAAGTTCAGCGGGCAGTCTGCATGCTGAGCAACACCACGGCCATCGCCGAGGCGTGGGCAAGGCTTGATCACAAGTTTGACCTGATGTATGCCAAGAGAGCTTTTGTGCACTGGTACGTGGGGGAAGGCATGGAGGAGGGAGAGTTTGCAGAGGCCCGAGAGGACCTGGCTGCCCTGGAAAAGGACTATGAAGAAGTGGGAACTGACTCATTTGAAGAAGAGAATGATGGGGAGTAATTCTAAAATACATTTTGTTCCTGGTGAGCACAGAATTGTCTCTGTATCACTGTACTGCGTGTGTCAATAATTAGGTCAGCTTTTCTGTACGTTGTAAAATATAAATTTAGGAGAGGTCATACAGTGAGGATTTTTATTCTATAAATGGCAGGCAAATTATCCTGTAAGTTATTATCAGCTGTAATAATGCCCCACCACTCCCAGTAATGTAAAAAGTCTTGCTCTCCCTTGCACACTTAATGTGAGCCTCTTTAAGCTCTAATGTACATGATAAACTCGCTACATTCCACATAAATCATCCCAAAAAGCTGCAGAACCCTGCTTCCTGCTCCTGCATAAGAGCAACAGAGCCAACAGGGACACCTCAGACACCAGCCAAAGCTGGGATTCTGTGGAATCCCCAATTAGCTGCAACACTCTCCAGGATATTTGAAAAGTCATGGCGATCAGGTGAAGTCCCAGGGGACTGGAAAAAGGTAAACACTGCCCCCATTGTTAAAAAGGGTGGAATTGAGGGTCTTGGTGACCACCAACCTGTTGGCCTCACCTCTGTGCCTGGGAAGATTGTGGAAGAAGTCCTCCTAGAAGTTATGCTAAGGTATATAGAGGACATATCTAATGGATGCTCATGGACAAATTAATTGGGCACTTATGCTTGAAGCACATAGGTGCTCATACATAAATTAATTGGGGATTTAATAACACCTTTGTGCAACAAGTAAGACACTGTCTTGCTTTTTGTTTAGGTTCTCCTACATGCATTTGTGATCCTCCTTGCTCATTTCAGAGTCTGGATTTTTTATGATGCTAATACAGAAGGACTTGCCTATAAAAAGTAAGGCCATTCTTAGAAATACCGAAGTTGCCTTTCCTTTCAGACCCAAAAACCTTTCTGGGACTGATTCTGCCAGATTTTCTCTCAAAAAGTAAAACAATATCTCTCCTTTGGTGCACAGTTGTGTTCATAAATTCCCAGTTAATTAATGCATGAGTGTTAATTACCACATATTCCTTTCCCCCTTATATTTCTCATCCTTTTTCCACCTTGTGTTTCCTGTCCTTTTTTCTCTCCTTTTTCACCTCACGTTTCCCGCCATTTTTCACCTCACGTTTCCCGCCATTTTTCACCTCATGTTTCCCGCCATTTTCTCTCTTTTTCTGCCCTTTCCCCCTCTGTCTAAATACTTCAAATGTTGGAAAAAGGGATTTTTCCTCAATTAAGCCTAAACAGTAGAAAAGACAAGTTTTCCTTTAATTGATACCCTTCAAATCCCGGGTTAAGGGGGATCCCCTCCAATTTAAACACATACAATAATGAAAAAGGAGGTTTCCCCCTCAATTTAAACCCCTTTTCCATCAAACCCCTCTTTTTTCTGGGAGAGATGGGGATGGGACTCAGGGCACTTGGGAGGGACTGAAGGCACTGAGATGGGACGGGGAGGATGAAATCAAAAAGAAAAAGGATCTTCCCTGCGCCCCCACACGCTGTCCCACCTGCTCAGGTGCGCTGCTNCTTCCCTGCGCCCCCACACGCTGCCCCACCTGCTCAGGTGCGCTGCTCCCTCTTCTGCACTGCCCTGTGGCACAGGGATTGTCCCTGTGCATATCCTGAAAAATGTTCCAGGAGCATCCAGGTGTTCCCCCTGCTCCTGCAAATGCTCTCAGTGCTGGCCTTTGAGAGATCCCTGGAGATCACCCACTCCAGCAGGTACAGGACCCCTGAAAGCAGCCCTTAGCAGGGCTCACTGACCACACCTGGGACTGCCCCAGCCCTCCTCATCCTCACTGACCACACCTGGGACTGCCCC
>VZTB01003383.1:7365-46920 GCA_013397245.1 Thryothorus ludovicianus
AATGAAGATCTTACCTTAGAAAATTTATAACCTTGACAAGTAAATATCATTATTATTACATATTTTTGAGAGTAAAAATATTATAACTTCTTTCCTATTACATTGTGTTCCTCTGTTTTTTTATTTTTTTCTTTTATCTCAAAGCCTATTGACAATGACTGCAAGAAGTAATCGTCTCAGTTTATTTAACTTCACCTTCCTTTTACAATAAAGTTTCCCTTAGTAGTGCCTCCTTTATTTTTTTTGTCACAGGGCAAATTATTTTTTTTTTGCAGTACGTACATTTCATTATTTTCCATTAAATTGAAATCAAGGACATGAACTCAAGATGCTCTACTTCACCCTCAAAATTATACTGTTGACCCTTTTGCTGCCAGTGACTTTGAGCAATATTGTATTAATTTTATTTGTTATTTTGACTATTCACTTCTCTAACTCACTCTGCAGTCCTATTTAAACAAGGAAACAAACAAATCTCAAACCTCTTTTCTCCTTTTTGTTCCCCTGGACCTTTTCTGTAGTCTCATAATTGCTTCTTCGGTATATAACTAATGTGCTAAAGTGCAAAGTCACAGAAGTGGGCAAACTATGCCAGTAGCTATATTTCCAATCAAATCAGATGAAAGCTGCTGTGCCCATACCCAACACCCTGATGACTCAGAAATGAAGCCTTTACTTCAAAAAATGTTCTTCAAGAATCTTTTCCATATTAGATCCTGAAAGAGTTTTATTTCAGATGTCTCACACTTTTAACTGATTGAAATGAGTCTTCCAGGACGCTTCTTTTACTCCTTCAGAAGAAAAGATATTTTCCATAAAAGAGGGGTTGGGAACAAGTTCGTTGTTCTCACACACTGCTTAAACACACATTCAGAAATTTTTATTCCTGAGTTTGTCACACTTCAGAATGCTAATAATATGAATGCTGCAAGTGTTTTCTGCTTTATATTGCCAATGATACCTACGTTGTATTTTGGAATAATAAGGAATATGAAGCATTTGGACTTCTTTAGATCATGCATGCTCAATTACTCAAAATAGAAAATAACAGTACAGGATAGGAAGTGTAATCTCTAATCTGAAGGTTTTTTTCTTGAAGATGATGTTAAGTGCTAATTATGGCACATCTGCTCATACAGTATGGTGTTAGACTTAGAAGTCCTAAGAAAATCAAAAAGTACTGGAATTACGTACTACTGCCACTAAGTAAGATGGTAGAATCTTGTCCTGATGTTTTAAAAATATGTTTCGCATTCATCAAACTACTTTGCTTATTACACCAACTCTTTTAACTTGACATTCATATCTTGTACATGCCAATTATTCAATTTCTTTTTTTTTCCTCGATAGAAATTCTTCTGGTTTATAAATTATTATAAATATTACTGAAAATCCATCTGAGCAGAACTATTTATAATTCAAACACCCTGCATGGCAGGTGTGATATTTAATAAACATTCTTGACTTTTACGATAATGATCTGTGTTTTTACCCTGAATCTGAAAAAGAATAAAAACACATTTTCTGACTACAAGAGACATCTTTTATTGTTGTTATAAATACCCTGTTGTCTTTCTATTAAGGAAATGGTGCCCAGCTTCAAAGTACATCAAAATTTTTGATCTCCCAAATAAATCAAGGGGATTTTTCTATTTGTCACCACATAAATGTCACACACCCTAGACTCCCTTTTCACTTACATGACTCTAGCAGATAGTGTACCTAATATTTATTTTATATTATAACCATACAAAGTATAAAATACATGAAACCTTCACACTGAGTCTTGCTTCCTGTAGGATGAAATATGATATATATTATGTGGAGTTAAAATAACAAGCATAATAAAGTCTACATTTCAGAAGATTATTCAGAAATTTCAGTTTATTAACATTACTTCATACTGAGAAAAAAGTGTTCTTAGGATGAGTAGGAACAAAATGGAAAGGAGATGAGTTTCTCTCATAGAAACAGTTAGTTGCATTTTAAAAAAGTAGTTTAACTCAGTACTCAGTAGTGTAGAGAGAAAGCATAAGTAATCAGTCCACAACAAAAATAAAATCAAACCAACAGAACACACAAGCTCCTGACCTAGTGCATATTTTGACAGACTGCATGTCAAAATATTCACCCTCAAATTTTGTCACTCTCATGCTCCTTTAACTACCTTTTAACTTACATTTACCTTTGATGTTACAGATGCCTACTGTCACATAAACACAATATCAAATATAATAACAACAATGAAAGAAATGAGTGTGTCCAGAAAGATCACAGTGAAAAAAGTATTTGGAGATGTGTGCAAGCGAGGGAAGTATCAGTGAATGTGTTGATGGTGGAAATACCTGTAAATATTGTTAAGCAGGTAAATTTGAGATTGTTGGAAACAAGGCCGATTGCAAGTACACTTGCTTCATGATAACCAAAGTTTCCCCCTTTTCTGGATTTTAATAGAACTTAATTATGCTTCCACTGGGTCAAATAAAAGATAGGATTTTTAAAATGTCATATTCTATCCTTTTATAGACCACTTGGAGCCATTAAGATCTATACGATTTCAATAATACCCATTCTGAAACTCAGCAAATAAATATTTATAAATTATAAAGAAACATTGCTCCTTGGAGCCTATCAATAATTCATATTTTAGAAGTCCTTAAATATATGATAAACCATAATGGCTCCAATGGAGCAGTCAACTCTTATATACTTCTAGGAGGAATTATATTTTTTTATTTCATGTAAGTTTCCATTATAATTCTATAGCAGAGGAACCACACATTAAAATAGCTCTTTAATAGTGATACTATAGATGTTCTTGGTTTATACTAATACCTTTTGTGGCTAGGGATAAGTTGCTATTTGTGGTAGGTATGTGGGTTTTTATGCTTTTTATGCAGTATTACAAATACAAAGTGCTTAGCCATTCCCTTTATTCCTAATAATAATTATTCTTAGTTGCCTCGCAGCTGCATTGAAGAGGTCCCCCAGCGTATTAAACACCACAGAAAATGCAGAAAAACCTAGCACATATCCAAAAGTTTTGTTGTTTAAACTGAATAATATAAACCCAATGAGCTGCATGGCATTGTAACATTAAATGGGCATAAAAATGCTTAGACAAAGCTATCTTAATCCTGTAGAAAACCAATTATGTATGCAAATTTTACTCCTCCCTGAAGTAGTTATACCTGGGCAAAATCTACTTATGGACATGGACTGAGAGGTGCTTCCCCTGCTGCTTACAATTTTGCCAAGTAAGACAAACATAAGGTGAAGCCAAGAAAATGAGAGACATGAGGAGGTGAAATGACTTTAACATATTAACGCAGCAGGTTAATAATGACAGCCATGAATCTTTAATAACCTGGGAAAATATGTGAGATCCTTACTGCCATGTATGCATCATCCCCCTTTTACACTGTTCACTTAACAACATGCAGTGAATTAATGGTCTTCAGCCTTTAACTCTGCATTTTCCTTCTATACCAATGATTCAAGCTGACTTAGTGAAGCGTGGTACTGTGATACTTCCTATGCGACTATATCCAGTGTCACAAGAGAAAAATTCAGGTGAAGAGATCTCTTTGTGAGGAGGATCAGGGCAGCAGGAGCACTGAATCATAACCAGAGGGGAAAAAAAATAATATTTTTATTATGAAGCGGTGCTTGAAATTCATATCTGATTCTTTCTCTTTAGAAAGCATCTAGTAGAATGAGACCTCTCAAGATGTCTCTGTGTGACAGATGTAGTTGCTATTAGATTTTACTTAATAAAGAAATTGCAAAAACAATGAAGTAAAGTCTAAACTGTTGGATGTACTCAGTGTAGAAAAGGATTAAAGCAATTCTCCTAATTTAGTAGCAGACTGGGATTTTGAGAGCTTTGGGAAGTTCTTCTATATTTCAACCGGTATTAACAAATTTTACTTTGGGTAAAATAGTGAAGGGAAGGCATATTTATACACTGAAGGAAAAGCCAACATGTTTGCTTAAAGGAAGGGTGAAATCTTTGTTCACAGGGTTCAACAGGTCAATAAATTGGTGATGGAGCAATTTGCATATGGCCAGTCTCCTTACTTCAAACTTCTTCCAGGCTTTTCTTCCACATCTGCCAGTGTGCCTGCAAGAGGAAATATCAGAGCAACAAAAAACCTAATTTTTTCTTTTTCTACTGAAAAGGCAACTTTTCTGAAATAGCAATCAGCTCATTCACAGGAACTTAGAGCCCACGGAGCACCACTGGTCCTTTTTTTCCCTGACCACCTCTCCTATACAGGGCCCCTTGTACAGAAGTCCCACAGTACCTCAGGCCTGACTCCACAGACTCAGCAGAGCTATGACGTGGACAAGTGGGGATCATTGGTGACCCAGGCTGTTCCTTTCTTGCCTGCTGGTCACCAGGCTGGCAGTGGGTTCTGTTGTAGCCAGAAGCCCTGTCCTGCTAGTCCTGTTCATGTGCCAGAGGGTGCTCTGGTTTTGGAGGCAGCATCAGCCCTATTTTTCCTGTGGCCACCCTCAGTTCCATCTTGTCTTGCCTCAAAAAGCTCAACCCTGATTGGTGCCAGTCAACCTTACCTGCCTGCAGATTTGTTCTACAAGAAAAGGAAGGAAAGAAGCAGAGTGTTGAGGGTACTACTAACACTCCAAGGGCGAGAATCTCAAGATTAGGAAGAGGAAAACAAGGAGCTATATTTTTGCTGTCCTTTGAGCCTCCAGGTCGCTCCAACTGCCAGACAATAGGGCACATGCAAGTACCAGCCATTGTGTATTGAGCACAGTTATATTAACAACTTTACTCTTTTTCAGTTTTTTTGGGGGTAAAAAGAGCCAATATTAAGAGTTGCCTTACTGTTTCCTGTTTTTAAGTGATCTCTATTTACTTTACCTAACCTTCCCTTAGGCTCACATTCATAACAAATGCTACTCCTAAAAAAAAATAAAATTGACTGTGTTCAGTGGGATTTTCAAGGCATTGCTAGCTTCTAAAAATAGAAATAAGAGTTTCAATAGGCATTTTTTTAAGAGATCTGGGCTATTTCTACATATTACTAATAGTTCATTGATCTGGCTGGCCAATAATTCAACATCATTGGGGTCTATGCCATAGGCATGTTATAAAATTATAAAATTAATTAAGCTGGCATGAATTTCACAGGATAATTATATCATATTTTCCTTGATCTTTTGTGTTCTGTTTACAGAGTTACAGCCTTCAAACAAAACGTTTTGAACTTCAGAATGTAATTTCGACTAGATATATGAAAACTTAATTGGTGAAACAATTTTCTAGCCTAAAAATATTACAATGTTGCTGATCACAGAATCTTTCCAATGGTCTAACTCCAGTAGAATCAGGTTTCTGGTTTTGGAAGTGATTCAAGAAACAGGCAAAATTAATTAAGTATAGGTATATGAGTCTTCTCTGAAAGCCAAGTCTGCATATACACAGATTAAACATCTTCTCTAACAAAATAAAATCTTGATAAGATTAAGTGGTACTGCCATATACTAGCATTATGGTTGCATATTCTTAAATTCAATCTTTCCTGAAATGTTACTACCAGGCAGCAAGAAAACATAAGTACACAGTATTCATCCATAATTTTTTTTCACATGGCTTTAGCAGAGAATTCTTGCACAAAAATAATTCTAAATTACTGTTCAGCAACAGAAAAGTAATGAGAAAAAAAGTAGATCAGAGACTTTAGTTTTAGTTCCGATTGCTGCAACAAAATAATCCCTGTTCTTTCATGTGTAGTGTAAATGAGACTATTTGAGACATAACTAACCCTGATTTTCTGTGTTCTGAACTAATCTATATAAATATAGCAGTATATCCAGGAGAAAAAAAAAAGATAATCTTACTTAATATTTTGTTACTCTTTAGTAGTTCTATGAAAGCAGTTGGGTAATTGTACTAAATTTCTTCGTATGCCACTGTACATCTGGATTATACATGATAATTCTTTAAAGATAAATTAATCAAAAAAGATCACAGGTTTTGCTCAATATTACATGGAAAAAATTTCGGAAATCCCTAACACACTGGCTGTACACACCATCCTTACTTCTCAGAGAAGTTAAACTTGAGTGCTCCTACTGTAGTGTTTTCCTCTGATGTATTTAGACAACCTGTGGTTTTTTTTAAACTGCAGTTCAACTGATAACCCCCCTGAGTTTTTTGCTTCTCATTTACTGGTTCTCCTGCAACAGCTGCCAGTGTACTAATAAAGTATCTCTACTGATGCTGAACCACTGTGAATATCAGTGTAAAATATGGTTGCTCCACCCCATCTTTTATTTATCTGCTCTCAGAATTGTTTGAGCGTGAAGGCAGAATAGTCTCTGAAGATTGTTCCTGTTTTCTATTTCAAAGGACAGGGCTACCATGCTGGATGCTTCTCATGTACTGACAAAAAGCTGCATGAAAATCTTTCTCAGTCAGTAGTGCTTCTATCTGGGTGCCGTTCAAATTGGAAACATTGTTTATCTGAATTATTCCTCTTTGGACTTCAGCTTCAAGGACAGCACAAAACAGGAAGCTTAATGTAAAACTCCCAGACCCCTCGACCAGAATTATCTGAATATCTACCCCATCTCTAAGTTTGACCTCTGCAATCAGTCGCTACAGCTAATGGAGCTGACTTGCAAAAATCACATGTTCTTTGTATGTCTCATCAAGGAGTCTGGTGTGAAAGGGACTCAATTTCTATGCATTATTGTTCTTCACACCCTAGGATTCTTTGGTGTGCCATTCTTTTAATGTATCTTTTTCATTTCTTTTAATAATTTATTGAGATCATATATTGAAATGTGTAAAGCCAATAATAAAACTTTCTTCTGAAATGCACACACAGAGAGCAGTACTGAAAAGGTTAACATTCCCAGTTAGAGCAATTAAATGTTTTATTTATATTTTGGGGATTAAGCAAGCAATTCAGGCATTGTAACAAATCAAGCTGACAAGTCCTATTCACATAAATGACAACGTGCAGACAAAAATTAGATTAATTTCCAAAATAACAATAATTCCTTTACCCAGAATGCCACATTTATGGAAAGTCTTCAGAGCATTGCTTCCAATTATTTTCAAGTCTGAAACAAATTATTACAGAACAACCTTTTCTTTATAAAATTACTTTATTTTGGTGACTCATTGCAGCTTTTCATTCTTTGTATAAATGGACTTTATTATGTAGACACAGAAGAGATGCAATTGCAAAACAAAAGAAAGACAAAGGGGAAAGAAATAGTTTCCTTGCTAATGTAGACACACATCTATGAAAACTTTACTAAATTAATGTAGCTGCAGGGTTCATAATAACCTGTGTGCACTTAGCCTTGCCAGATGATGCATAGGTTATTTCTCTGGAATTAAGCAGTCATGCATATTTACCTCACAGTAATATCTTCTGACAGACACATCCACATATATACAAATACACTTACAATCATGCATGAAAAGGTATGAAAATTAATTAAACTAGAGTTTTTCAGTAAAAAGAAAAGAAATTAAAGAAAATAGTTTTGTGATATAGTAGGTAAATGTGGTCAACATAGAAATAGTCAAGAAAGAGCAAGGCAAGATCCAGCTCTTTCCTCATAAATAGCTCTTTGGTGGAAGGTTGTTTATTCCGTTTTTAATAGGTTAGGTTGTTGGTACTCTGTTACCAGTTAATGATGATCACACTGAAAATTATGAGTCAGTTTTGTATCACTGATATTTAATTGCTGCAGAGTTACGTCAGCTTCACATTCAGATCTGGCCCCTGCTGTCCCAGAGCCTTTTAGACATTAGGTTACTACAATGCATAATTTATCAATACAGATTAAAGTTAGTCATGCATAGAAGACAAAAGACCAAACAGGGTGCTTGTCTAGGGGGATCTATACTGAATATTCATACTTGTTAGTCATTGTCTCTCTAGTCCTAAATCAGAGACCTGATTATCTAAGAGCTTCTCTGTCACCTACCAAGATACATGTTGCCAGCAGGATATGCTTTGTAAGTACTCCTGGCTCTATACCACTTGATTTTACTCAGGAACAATCCAGGAACAGGGCCAAAGCCATTTGTGCAAGGATTTTTCAGAGAGAGGTGTGCTAATTTTTAGGAGACAACTGTTAGTGAAAATACTAGGGTTTATGTCATTCACTGGCTGACTAACCTGAGCTGATTTGTTCATGCTGTATGTCTGGGGGTTTTAAGCATGCTGGATGTAGAATACCTTTGAAAGATTAAGTAGGAGAGCCTAGAGCTTTATGTACTTTTTTTTTTTTCCATTACGTAAACCCAACTAAATAAAGAACAAAACCTGCAATGAAAAGTGGGAGCAGCATTTGCCTTTGTCATCTTTCTGAAGTCTATGCTTTTCTCTTTACTTGCTCTCATATAAATTCTTACCAAGCTTGATAAGTTAAGCTAAAAGAAAGGAAAGTCCTCCCCATAAACTATCAGATGGAAACAATGCTCAGATGCTATTCTAAATGCTGGACTATTCTTTTTCCTATGTGCAAATGTTTTTCTTGTTTTTTCCTAAAAAAAAATGCTAGAAGACATTTTTTTTTCTACTTATTTTAACAAATGTGTGTCTTCTTTCTTCACTATAATAATATAAGAAAAGTAATCACCCACTAACTTTTTGTGATGGCCTTTCTCTCAGGATAAGGTATCCTGAGTGAACAGTGTTGCTTTCCCCTCTACTTTCTCTCTCCAGAGACCTCTATGCCTTCCACTTTCATTTTAGTTAATGTTAGCATATTGTGCAGATAGCTTTTTGCATTTCTGTTACTTTCAGGAACACAGAACCTTTGCTAAGTGATTCACAACATAAGGCATCATGTATTATCATAACACTTCTTTATCATATCAATGTAAATGTAGTGAGACTGTATACGCAAGGAAAAGAAAGACTGGGAAGGCTTCAATGTAATTTCTAAAGTACCTGACCATATGCCCCAGGAAAAGTATGTCCTTCATCCCCGTGAAGTCAAAGGGCAAAAGAAAACCAGAACTGACAACAGCTTAAAGAAGTACCTAGCAAAAAATGGAAACTGCAGTTGTTGAGGTACATTACTAAAAGTGACAGATTTTGGATCCACTCTTTTTTGCAAGTCCCCTGTGAGTCACACTGCCATCATTTCTTTACCTATAGGAGACAAACTCTGTCCCTTCTGTGAATTATGCCAGCAATCTTCCGTCAGACACATGCAATATTGCTAGGTGACACCTTGCAGCAGGTGTTCACTTCTTCCATATGGTGCTTCACACATTTACTTGAACTATCATATCTGAAGCATATTGAATTTGTTCAGCCTACAGAAGTTATCAAGGTAGATGGATTACTTTCTTTTAAGTATGCACATTCATCTTGGCTTGACAAGTGTCCATTTGACACTGAACGAAAATTCTTTTCCTGAGAAGGCTCCAGAATACTGTATTACCTGTCACCATAATAGTTGTGCTGCCAGAACTTTACAGAAATGTTTGCAGATTCCCACAGGTAAATTACTTTTAACTTGATATGTCAAAGTATAAAGTACTTCTTCTGAACTGCACAAGTGAGTACAATTTATGAACAATAGACATCTCCTTTTAAGCTTTCATTTCATGAATGAAGGTCTTGGGTTTGTGTTACTGGCTGCTTCATTGAATAGTGAAGAGATGCAATCTAAAATGGCCTCCAATGAAAAGCTGAATTTTTGATTTTTCTAGAACATATCCTATTGGCAAGCAATGTAATAATTCTCTGTTCTCTTTCATAGAACGTAACTTGCAGCAATGAAGCTTTAACTACTCTTGTATTTGCTGAAAGGATCCAGTTAAGACATGTGGGTAATATTTGGCATCCTGATTTCATTGATGTTGCAAATTCCTAGATAGTTTAATAAGAATACATATTGACTTCAACAAAATGGAAGGATGACACAGTTCCTGTGAAGTGGGATTCAAAATGAGCAGGCAACACCAGCATTTGTAATTTGACTTTGTGAAAGTAAGATATGTTTTTGTTTCTTTGTTTGTTTGTTTAGTATGGTTTTTAAGCTGATATCATAAGAGGAAAAATAACAACAATAACAAAAAAATTTTGGTCAATCTATGTTAGGATGGTACATATGAAAAGGCTGGTATACGTACAGTAGCAAAACGGTCAATTCCCCATCTATACAGTGCTTAAAATCCTCTAGCCTATTTTCAAATATTTTTCTACACTGAATATGTTCTTGGCAGTAACCCTAAGATTAATGAAGCACACAAGCATCTTCTACAAAATCTCTTCCAAAATGGTATTTTTCTAGAGCAGATTTTATGCCAAAAGCTAGTGTCGCTTGATACACAAGATGAAGGGAAAACATTCACAGAAAATGACATTTTGTTTATCAAAACTAAAGTGAGAAAGAGGACGACTCAACCTTTTAGGTCATTAAAATTCAAGGTTATTATCTGTGTTATTAGTTAGATTTAGGTCAATTGTTCATAAAACATGTTAGCCCTGGATCCATTGTCTAGTGCCATGTAGGTGGTGACCTTATAAACAGATATTTCTTCTTGTGTTTGCTTTTACTTCAGTAGAAACCAGGTTCATAAACAAGGCAATCATGCAGTCACTGGGTCATTCACCCAAAGGCATTTCTTTTCAAAAAATTAGTGGTTGATTTTTTCAGGACTTTTGGCCTGTTTGAAGAGAGTGGGACTTGAGTGAATCGCTGCAGGCATTTTTCTACCTATTTGTCCCACTAATTGTCTAAAAAGAGTCTGTGAGCACAGTCTTAAGAGCCAATATACATTTCATTTGTATATTCTGATCCTAGAAAACTGTCAGAAGAAGTTAGTGTTTGTGTAGGGTTACATCTAAATTCCACATAACTCATTTTCTTGTCCCTCATGGTGAACAGGAATAAATATTTTTTGATTCATCATAATGCTCTTCAGCTACACAGTCTCTCTGAGATCTTTCTGCAATTACTTCTTGTTTATTTTAGATGAACTCCAAATTGTTCCCTATTTTTATAAGCTTTGTATGACAGTTCATCCCTTGACTGACCACTTGTGAGTTTCTTTATCTGTCCTAGTAAAGAAACTTTTCACAGATTTACAGAATGTTTGAGGCTTGAAGACACCTCTCAAGCGCATCTTGTCCAACCTTCCTGCCCAAGCGGGACTGTTTAGAGATAGGGAGAAGACTCTGGAACCCTCCTCAAGTTCCAGAGTCTCTAAGGATAGAAACTCTGGAATATCCAAGGGCAACCTCTACCAAGGTTGAGTTACCCAGTAAAAATATGTTTTCTGATGTTCAGATGAAACTTTCTGTGTTTCAGTTTGTGTCCACTGCTTCTCGTCCTGTCACTGTGCATCCCCAAAAAGAGTCTGTTTCTGTTGTTTTTGCATCCTACTTTCAGATGTTTATGTACTTTGACAAGGTTTCTCTGAGCCTTCTCTTCTCCAGACTGAAGAGTCCCTGCTTCTCTCAGCTTTTCCTCACAGATAAAGTACTTCAGTCTTCTGTGGTCCTTCATTGCACTTTGTCGAGTACATCCATGATTTTCTTGTACTAAGCCCAGAACTGGACACAGCACTCCAGATGAGGCCTCAACAGCATCGAGTAGAGGAAAAGGATCACCTCCTTTGACCCGTTCAAATAAACTTCTTTAATGCAGCACTTTTTGGCCACAAGGGCACATTGCTGACCCTTGTTCAACCTGGTGTCTACCAGGAGCCCGAGATCCTACCCTGCCAACCTGCTTTTCAGCTGGGTAGCTCCCAGCAGGTGTTAGTAAATGTGGTTGTTTTTTCCTAGGGGCATAACTTTGCTTTGCTCCTTGTTGAACTTAATGAGGTTCCTGTTGACTTATTTCTTCACCCTGTTGAGGTCCCTCTGGATGGCAGCATGGCCCTCTGGCATATCAGCTACTAATCCTATTTTTGTGGCAAACCTTTGAGGCCACATTCTGCGCAGGTCACTAATGAAGATGTTAAGCAGGTCTGATCCCGTATTGACCCCTGGGGTACAGTGTTAGTCACTTGCCTCCAACCAGACTTTGTGCTGCTGATCACCACCCTCTGAGCCTGGTCTTCCAACAAGTTTTCAAACCATGTTCTTGTTTGCTTATCCAGACTGTACATCAACAGCTTGACTCTGTAGACCTTTTGGGGGCATGAAAGGCCTTACTGGAGTGCTGGTGGACAATGTTCACTGCTCTCCTCACATACCAGGCCAGTTATTTCCTTGTATAAAGTTAATCAGTTAGTCGATCATGACTTCTCCTTGGTGGATAAATGCTGTCTCCCCCTGATGATTTCCTTGCTGCTCATGTACCTGAAGAATAGCTTCTAGGATTAGCTGCTCCATCACTTTTCCAGGAATTATGATAAGGCTGACCAACGTGTAGCTCCCTGGCTCTTCGTTTTTCCATGAGGAACTGACATTAATGTTCCTCCAGTCTTTAAGATCTTCTCCCAGTCCCCATTAATTAATGATTATTGAGTACTCCATCCCCATCTCCCCCCCAGTGAAATCTGTCTGATTCTTCAGCACTTGTAGTGCAACCCATCAGGGTTTGCTTTGTGGGCCTGGTTTGCTTATGTGTTCCCTAACTGATTTATCTTCCACCAGGAGCACAGTACATTGTCTTTCCTCTAGCATTTCCCCCTAACCTCTGAAACTTAGTATTCTTGAAGATCAATCCTGCTAGTAAAGGCTGAAGCAAAGAAGGCATTTCAGTATTTCCTCCATTTCTACTTCCTGTGTAACCAGATGTCCTGTCTTGAGCAATGCACCCACATTTTCCCTATTTCTCCTTTAACTGCTTATGTACTTAGAGGAGCCTTTCTTCTAGTTTTTGACGTGCTTGCCAAGACTCAATTTCATTTGAACTTTAGTTTTCATAACTTCATCCCTGGATGCTTCTATATTCCTCCCAGGTTACCTGTCTTTGATTCCATCCTCATAGGCTTTCTTTCTGTGTTTGAGTTTATCTGGGGAGTTCCTTGTTCATTCATGCAGGCTTCCTAGCATTTTTAACTGACAACATATTCTTTAGGATGGAGCTCTCTTGAGCTTGGGGGAGGTGATATTCGAATATTAACTAGCTTTCTTGGGCTCTCCTTCCCTCCAGAGCCTTATCCCACGGGTATCTTCCAACCTTGATCTCTTTGAAGAGATTAAGTCTTCCCTCCTGGAGTCCAGGGCTGTAAGCTTGTTTTTGCTCTCATCCTTCTAGTATCCTGAACTCCACAAACTCATGGTCATGCAGCCAAATCACCTTTGATGTTCACATCCCCAACAAGTCTCACATTTGGGTGAGCATGGAGCCAAACAGAACAATTCTCATTGGCTCCTCAGTCCTCAGTAGGAGGTGGAATTTGACATCAATGCAGTACAAAAACCTTCAAAATTCCTAGTGCTCTGCTGTGTTGGCCCTCCAACAGATAACAGATGGTTGACCAGGAGCAGAGACTGCAAATGTGATGTTGCTCCTACATTTTTGCATCATCCTTTTGTTCTTCCTGGTCATATAGGTTCTAGCAGACACCCATTATTATGTTACCTTTGCCTGGCCCCTCTTTAATCCAAACCCATATCCTCCCTTGTCTGTCCTCAAAGAGAGCTCCATGCACTGCAGGTGCATTGTCACATTGAGGAAAACCCTCACTCCTTGTCTTCCCTTCCTGTACGTCCTGTAGAGCCTGTATCCCTCCCTTGCAATACCCCACTCGTGGGACCCATCCCACCATGCCTCTAGGACCCCAAGAAGATAATAGTTCTCTGCAAACTCTATTCAAATCTGTAACTCACTGTTTGTTCCCTATACTAAGTGTATTACCACACAGGCAACACCAGTTCTGAAACCAATTATTAACTTGTTCTGTTAGTGGCCTTCTCTTCCCCTCAGTGGCAGCTGAGGAGACCAGCTGGATCTTCATGCCCTTGACAACTGCCTACAGAGTTTTGTGGTCACTTTTGATACTTCTATGACTCTCAATAATGTTGTTGTCATGATTTTAATCTTTCCAGATTTCCCTCTGTGGGGACCTCACTCATCTGTTGTGCTGGGTATGGCAATCTTTGTAAAAGTCACTTATTTTTAAAAGCGAACGTCTATTCCCTTGATGTTAAATCCAAGGTAAACAGCAGATTAAGTATGCTCTATAGAAAGCTTTTTTAATCTTAAATTGGAGTTTCTTGAAAATACTTGGCAACTTCTTGCTTTAAAGTCTAGCAATTTGTTGCAAATCTATTTCTACCAACATTTCAATTTTATACAGTTCATCGTTGTAAGTACAAGGAGAAATCATCAGTGTAACAACCTTCCAAAATCCTTCTGTGTAAACCAATGAAAAATGTTAATTAGTCTTGCAAAGTCTAATTCCTTTTATAGTATCATAATTTACAAGCTTCACAACCTAGTGCTTTATACTTTCAACTTAGGCTTCTGTGGTATTTTAAAGTATGTTGGGATGAGGAGGCTGACTATAAAAACATTTTCTCATGCATGCTATTCTACTTCTACTTTAAACTTTTCAAAGTTAGTTCTTTGTAGTTTTCTCCATTAAGACATGACTTTTTCTTTCTGAGAGATGTCTGTGTTTGTAATAATCTTCTAATACATTTGTTTGATCACATTAGGTTTTATTGAATTATTTTAAATTCATGCTTAAATTGTGGTTTATACCAAAGATTTTTTGTGGAAAGAATGATCATCCTCATGTGTCATACACGTCTTTTCCCATTTGACCATGACTCTTGATTTCCTCCTTCCTCATTTTTTTTGTTCCCATTTGAATAATAGATATTTACTACATGATATTTTTTGTGGTGTTTTTTCCCTGTTGTAAGGGTTACTAATATCACTGCTTCATTTCACTTCCATTTGTCAGTTTTATCTGGAATAATGCTTGCAAAACTTCTCGAGATGTAATCAAAGACTGTCTCAGACTTTGAGGTCTCTAATTGTTTAGTTCAAGAAATGTCCATTGATACTATTAAGAATGTTATAATTGCACCTTTAGAGATAATTGCACCTATACAGATAATACTTTATCTGTATTATTTTCATTTTAATTCAGAGAATTTAATGACCACATTTTTTTCCGGCCTTGTTTTAACATCGTGACCTCTCCACAGAAATTACAGGGAGTCATGTTTTCTGACTCCTGCACATTCCGTCTTCCTCTGGGAAGAATCAGAACTCTGCAGGGGAGATCTTGCATGTTCCAGGAGGAAAGTGACCACGGTCCTGAGAAAATCCACTCCAACACTGTGCTGTAGTTTCCATCATGGGAAAATTAAAGTGTTGTTGCCCTAGGAATATTATAAGAGTATAAGGAAAAAGTGAGGGAGAGAAGACAAAGAGGCATTGGAAATTTCTATCAGCTACTGTGACACTAAAAATCAGAATTATTAAAGTAACTGATACTGTGTGAAAGATTCCAACAGATATCTTTTGCTGTGGAAACACAGAAGAAATTTCCAACTACTGCAATCCTCAGTCACTCTTCAGCAAATATGTGGGCATCTAATCCATTCCTTGAACTTGTCAATCTTACCTTCCTGTATGCACTCATTCTCCTCTGCTCCATGTTATAAAAATAAGCATGCTGTAAACTTTTGTTGTTATTTTTTTTTCTTTTTGTATTAATAGTATTCATACAGCACTGGTAAGTGAAAATGTGAAAATGTAGGAAAACAATCTATATTGTACATACAGATTTTCCTGCAACTAACTGGAATTGAAAAGTTCCTTTGGAAAACAAAATATGACAATGTCAGAGGAAAGGAATAAACTGTTCAGTAACAGCTTCTTTACATGGCTAAAAACATCAAATCCCCTTCCTGGGTATCCCTTAAAGGGAGAAGGATATATGTTGAAGTAACATAACAAGGAAAAGATCCTTTGTAACTGGCTTGATTCCACTGATTATAATGTTGATGATAATTAATTACATGTGTTGTGCACAGAGTTTCTTATTTTGACAATACAGAGACAACTTTATTTGTACTTTGTATAAGGAACATCAAGACCAGGTGTGAGCTCAGCCCTGAACTTCCTCTTCCATGTGTCATATGAATACAGTGTGCTCTACATTATGGTTGATAACTGGGAAATTATTCCCTACCTTGAGAAGAGACAGGAAAAGAGAAGAAAAACCACATAATACTAAAAAAAGTAAAAGCATAGATGTAGGTCCCTTGTTTACCAGAAAGGCATAGCAGTGTTCATAATGAGATATTTTAATCTGGTAATAATGTCAAGTTTTAAGGGCTATAAAAGCAGATCTAGACAGAAATCAGAAAAGCTGGACAGAAACACATGAGCTTTAGCCACCAATAAACTCCTTGTGACCTCAGAATCTAAGACAGAAGTATAAAATACTTTTAATAATACTTTAATAATATTTTAATAATATTAGTTTTATTTGAAGAGTAGGGAATCAAACAGCAATTTGGGCAATAGAAATTTGATCAAAGATTTTTAATAATTGGCTGAGTTTCATGTTTTTGTTGCAAGAATGAGTGCATTCATATGAAGTATTATATATATAAATATATGTACAGACAAATTATTGGTCATTTTAAAAACCGATCTGGAAAGCAATTTTCTTTACATGAGATGCAAAGATGGAGTTATGCAAAGCAATTGCGTTATTACATCAATTTCCAATATATAACCCAGAAGCACTCCACTCCAAACAAGTAATTCGAGATTAGAAACAAATTATTAAAAAAAATATTCTTATGTCAAGTTCTGAAAAAGGAAGCAAGAATATCCTTGTGACCAACTTGGGATGCTGTGGTCTATGTGAGTAGTCCAATGGATAGGTGAAAACTCGCTGGATCATGAGTATTTAAGAAAAAATGACTAATATTTCATATCCTTCCTGGAGGTCCGTTCCAAGATAAATTCTCAAAGATCCATCTTGGGACCTATCCTCTGCAATACCTCTCTCTGAAAAAAAAAATCTCAAAAAACCCTGCCAAAACCTCCCAAACCTGTAAACAAACAGAATATATCTTCATCAGATTTCTAAATTGTGTCAGACTGGGCATACAGGTGATAAATCCAAGAGCAAGCCTGGAGCAGATAGACTGGAGGACAAGGCAAAGGGCAACTTCATGGTAAAATATTATTTCCCCACAGGAAGTCTATGCTATTAACTTCCACACAATTTTTTTTTTTTCTTTTGCCCGTAAATGACTTCCATGAGGATACCTGTAATTCCCCCCAGATCTTTCTTCTGGCATTTGTTGAAGATAGGTGCTACATTTGTTCTTTTGTGCAAAACCAAGAACCCTCTGTCATTGTTATAACCCCTTCAAGATACGAGAGTGGGTTTGAAATGACATCATCTAAATCCCTATTTCACAAACACATTAAAAGAGCTTGAAAGGAATGCTAAATAATTGCAAGAACTTGGAGTATAGTACTGTGCATCCTACAAATTTGAAGATCTTTGGCTCATAGGATCTACCATACTTTAACACAGTTACATGTAGATGAAAAGGAAGAACCTTACAGCTGGTTCACATGCATATCTTTTCACAAATGTAGCTTAAATTAGAGCCTTCGTAGTTTTAGAGATCAAAGTGTGTGAACAAAATCGCATGAGTGTCGCTGATTTCAAGCCCACATGTTGTATGAAAACCAATTATCACCACATTTTTTGCAAGGTACTTAAGGTCTTCCAGACTTTGTCAAGGAGGGCTACAGAAGGTAGTTTTCCCCCTAATAGCATCAGCAAGGAACTCCAGGCTTGGAACTTTACTTCTGACTGCACTTTCTGTCACCAATTATTTTATGTGCACACCAAAGGAAATCAGTCAAGACTGTCAGCAGCATTGATCCCACTTCTCTCTGCCAGATGTTATTCTTGTCCATCTGCTCACACTTGCTTTGCACAACATGAAAAAGAACTGGAGGCTGTGAAGTGACACTGCAATTAACCTTGTAAATGATTTCCCCCTTTGCAAATGAAACCAGCAATTGGGTCCATAACTTACACAATTAAGAGCAATGCATCTTAGTCATTTTCTGTAATCCTCCATTTAATATTTGATCATTGATTTAATGTTTAATACCATGGAATCATTGTTCTGGGCCCCTCATTTCTTGAATGCCCTTGATTTTAAATATAGTCAGCAAGGTAGCGGCTTGTTCTCGCAAAGATTTACTTGTGCAAGTACCTTGATGAGGGCCAATGTGATTAGTTACATGAGTAAAGGTTTGCATGGGTAAATATTTGTATTTCAGAGACTTCATTTCTATCTTAGTAGCCTTCTTTAACTTCTGAGGTTTTTTTGGAGGCAGTTTATTTAAAATTAGTTGAATGTTTAGAGAGGTCCATAGGTACAAGATGTAATTATTTTCAAAACCTGGATTTATGTGCAACATGACTTAAAATTTTGCTGTTTCTTAAAATGATTATTAACAATCTCTTTTAACCATGGAAAATTGAAGCTGTCTGTCAATATTTTTTGCCATCATGAGAATAAGAACATATATAAAAAAGTATGTTCATTTATATTTGATATATACTAAAGTGAAAGATTTAGAACAGTGCACAATTCAGACAGATTTTGCTAAACTACCTAGATATTCAAATGCCTTAATACTTAAGGGTGTTGCTGCTACTCCAATCTTCTGATTCTGTTATGGAAAGGCTTTCAGTATGTTGTCATTTTTTGAAGAAAACTGTTATTAATTAGAAAGTAAATTAAATAAGTGGCCAGGGGCTTGTTACAATGGATTATTTTGATGACCAGTTCAGAAGCTGTAGTTAAGCTCCAAGAGATGAAATGTATTCCATTGAATTGCTATACAGTAAAAGAGATTAAATAACTTTACCATAGGAGGATTAGATTAGACATAGGAGAAATTTCTTCACTGAAAGGATGGTCAGGCACTGGAACAGGCTATCCAGGGAAGTGGTAGAACCACCATTCCTGGGAGTGCTAAAAAAAAACATGTAGATATTACCTACAGAGTGATTTAGTGGTGAACTTGGCAGTTCTGGGTTTACAGCTGAACTCAGTGGTCTTAGAGGTCTTCTCCAAACTTCCTGATTCTGTGATATCACATATCTTTGCTCTTTCACTTCATACCTCATAAATATCTTCTAATTTAGATGAAAACCACTAGGTTACAATAAACAGTTGTATTATGTGACCAAGCTGCCATCTCAGACATGATCTGGAATCAAAAATTGAGTCTTCAGTTGACGAAAGTGTTGAGTACTGCAGCTGGAGCTACAGGACCCACCACTACTCTTTTTCATGGTAAAATAATTCTACACACAGAGCAAGATGTATCATTCACTGCACCCTGTGTTGTTACAGCTGAGCTTAAAAATGTGAGAAACTACCATTGTGCGAAATTTTAGTAGATGAGCCAGAAAATTCCAGATTGCTTGGCTTGTAGGAGAAGAAAAATCATCTGTCCTGTATGCTATAAGTTGGCAAATGTATGCTTTCTTCACAATATTTGGGGAAACTTTTTAAATTCAAATACCTAAAAAATGTTCCAGTGACTCACCTTAGACTTTCCTCATAAATATAAAATCTTAAACAGAATAAATTTGTTAAGACAAATAGATAATTCTATGTAATTCCATTACATAGATAATTTGGTTTGAGCTGGTTATTTGTTTTCCAGCTTTTGTGGAATCTCTTTTAAATCAGCTGGGAACTTTCATTACTTGTCAACTATAATAATAACTATATTTTCCTGTTGTGTATAAAAGCCTTCATCTTATGAGGTCATTGAATTAGTATTGTTTGTAGTCATGTCATCTTCAAAGTTCTTAGTCATGAGGCTCATGACTATACATCATAACTTCCATAATGGACGGAATGGAGAAATTCTTAAAATAAATTAGAATGAAGAATTTCAGATCGTTTAAATCCTAGTTTTGTTTCATGGAGAAGAAATTAAGAGCAAAAAAGCTGAGTTTATCATGATTTAAATTTTTAATAAATAAAACAGTTTTGTCTTTTCTGAATAACTGATTATAGAAACTCAGCAATTCTTGTCATATTGTTTACAAATAATTGATAGATGTGCTTGTGCTGTATGCTCATGTATATATAGGCTTATTCCTTAAACAAAGCATTATCCTGGGGTTAATCATAAAGTACAATGCACTCTGAACAAGCACCTAATACTTTTTTGAGGGTCCTTGAATAATGAAAGTTAGAAAAAGAAGCTTATTCCAAGCACACTGGTGTATATATTTTCTTCATATCACCTTCAGAAGTCACCAACATTTTCTCATTGTGTATTTTTTTCAGTATTTAGAAAATATGAGATATGAAGAAGATGGATATTGTTATCCTGCCATATCGTGACCCAAGGGAAGTAACTTTCAGGACAAGTGAAGTAAAGCTTATCTACTGTTCATTAGGATTCAACATCAAGTAAACCAGTTCTCTAGAGAATAAAAACAAACATACCTTAAAAATACATGCTGATCCACTGCAAACAATCCTGTCCTGTCCTGTCCTGTCCTGTCCTGTCCTGTCCTGTCCTGTCCTGTCCTGTCCTGTCGTGTCCTGTCNCCAGACTTTTATTGCTGTTTAGTCAATAAAACAGACTTTTTTTTCTATCAAACAGTGGTCATCATCACTTTTTGCCTCATCAATAAAGGAGAGAAAAAACAATCTCTGAAATCTCCCATTGGTCACTGCCACTTTTCCACTTCACAGACTATCTACCAAGTCAGTAAAAGTTGCTATTTTTTGCACAAGTTTGTTTATCTTTCTGTCTTTGTGCTGTCCATTTAATTAAAGGTCAGGATCTATGCCTATAATCTTCTGTGATAATAGCTAAACTTAATAGGGTACCTTCTTTATAACACTGACAGTCTATCACTGCTGATTCCTCATGGTAGCTATTCTGTGTACCTCATCATTCTGCTGGATCTTTCAGTAGACATTGTCTTTAAAATCCCATTTGTACCATTTGGGTCAGGTCAGGAAGACTAATGGCTCTAATCTCGTTGGAATGATATTATTAATCTTGAAACAGGTAAGGAGCAAGATGCTTTCTCCTGGCAAAGAACTCAAGACTTCAGTTCTGCAGAGGGTTATCCCAGGTTTACTGCACGTGGCAGAATGACTCAAAGATTAAGCTATCATCTTTTAGTCATTTTAAACCTGCATGCTATTTTAAATCAATTTCAGAAACCTAAGATGAAGTATTATGGTTTCTATTTCCAGTTTCATACAGCTTGATTTAAATTTTCTTAATGTGTTTTTAACAAATAAAGCAAAAGTAAATAGGGGTAGCTATGAATCACAGCAGTATTCCTCTATGCTGAGCTCTTTGCTTCTGGGCATAACAGGTGCATATTTGCTGATGTCTAGAAATTTGAGAAATTAAATTAACATTTAGCACTAGATTCAGCAATATGACATGTTTAAATTTCAAGACCTGTTTTTTCTAAAAGCCATTAACAACAGTTGCAGTCATTTTCACTTCTGAGCATTCAACCAGGATATTTTAGAATCTAGATTTCCAAAATGCTCTACGTCTGTATCTGTTTTGTGTGCCTATTTTAGTGGGTACTGATTTAGAGGTAAGCTTCACTGCTTTGTGAACAATAACATTAGTGAAGAACAAGGAGGGATATTGGGCTTTTGTTTCCTCTCTGTTTGGGTCTCCATGCACATTCCCCTGGAAAATGGATTGGCTAAGCCTACTGTGCCTGGCCAAGGTGTTCCTGTAAATTATACCTCCATATGAGAAATATTGATAAAATACCAGAGTGCAGCACCATTCCTAGAAAGGCCTCAAAGTAGCCTTCGGCAAAGACAGACAGGTTTGCTGCCACCTTTCCCATCTCCTTATGTCTTTCATTCTTCTATCACAGTTTCCTACATAATGTAGTTCCTTGCCTTTATTCCACAGAGCTGCACTAAGCTGGAACAGACTGGGTGCTTGTAACCCCAAACGGGTTTCAAGGCACCAGCTGAAGAATGGTGCACACGGTGGATATTCCTTAATACTCAAGGCCTGGACCCCAACTCTTGCTTTAATGCCCTGGGTTGCTCTCAGAAATATGAACTATTACAGCTTTGTTGGGATTCCCCTGGGTACAAACAGAAACTCAGATGTCAGTGACCATGCCAGATAAATTAAGCAGAGGTAATTGAAGAAAATTCAGCATAACATATACTTTATGTTAACCTATCCCCTAGATGGAATCATAACATTCGGAGAAATAAGATGGAGATAGGGAATAAACTGTTTCCCTTCCTGGCTTGAACAAGTCCATCTAAAATTGTTACTAATATATTTCCATCAGATCATTTGAAAAATAAACAGTTACAGTGCATGAAAAATCTGTACTCCTATTTAAGTCAAATAAATCTTAAATAAACCTCTCTGGAATAAAAAATACAAGATTAAAAAACCTGTATACTTCAGGAAAAGACTACCTTTTATTACTATTATTATTACACATTTCCATTTTTTACTTTAAAAGTTTGAGCATTTGGTGATTTTTTCACAGTCAAAATTACTTCTCTTTTTACCCGTATTACTCAAAAGCTTTTAAATGGCACAAAATCTTTCTTTTTGTAAAAAAAAAAAAAAAAGCTTTGTATAACAATGCTCTGCATAAATTGGTATTTTTCAAGAAAAGAAAAGTAATCAAAACTGAGAAACACCATTTTCCTTCTGAGCTTTATGGTGGAGTGAAATTAGATTTGCAAAATGTTTACCAAAATAGAAAATTTTGAATTCTCAGTACCAAGGGTTTAGACATAAAATGTTTTCTAAGTATCAGTACAATAAAAATAACATGCACTAAAGCTGATCAAAAGGGTGGTAAACTTCTAAGAAAGCTTATACCTAGGTGACCTTGGCATTACTATGGAGAAAAGGCTATTACAAAAAGTTAAAATCAAGTTCAGTGTCATTTCATGAGTTTAGAAAATATTTTCTGACTTTTCCTTCACCCTAACATATAGACCACTTTGATTTAACTTTCCAGAGATGATGGCACTTTTGGAATTTTCAGTGAAATCTCGGAAGGACAGGCTAAATGCATTGCACAAACCTCACTGAGACAGCTGGAGCACAAAGGTGCATGCTGCATCAGACCACTGAGGAGCATTCCATGTTTCAATTGATGGAATTTAGTTTTTCCTCTTTGTGGGTGGGAAGATGTTCTTTCTTGCTCCCCACAAAGATCTTTAGATACTAGGGATCATCTTGAAGTGGTAAAAGTTCTCCCTAAATATCACTGCTCAGTTATTGTTAGTATTTGACTCCCACTATTTGAGGACTTTCAGTAGCCCCTAGCCCTATACTGATGGAGGGTTAAGGGCATGAAAGGAATTCAGGTATCTTGAGGGACTTAGCAAACAATTCTCAGTGCTGCACAGAGCTGCATTCTTTCTTTAGGCTGCACCTGCATAAGGGAAGGACCCACCATGCATTTCATTTCTGTAATGCTCATTCCTGTAAGAAAAATCAAGTGTAGTATGAGACTTGACCTACACAAGAGTAAAGATATGTATATTTAGGTCCACAGTTTCTTACTCAGTTTCAGGATCCCCACTGCTCTTTGTCCATCTGTATGATTTAAAAACTATTAGTAGTTTTAATAACAGCACACCGTTTGGTAATGTTTCTTCCCTTTTGGTTAGCCATAAAAATAGGTTACATATCAGGTACTAATTGATCAGAAAATCAATATTATGCTTTGAAACCAGGTCAGATCTGGGCTAAACTGTATAACACAGGTGTCATTTCTTTCTAAGCCAAATTCAATTTGAAGGAGTTCAATTTAAATTTGAACAATGAAACAATCTCTAATATTTCCTATTGTAATGAGGAACGAGTAAAGCACAGAAAATAAGAGCAAGCTGTTCTCTATTCTGGCCACCGCTGTTTATTCAGAATTATTTTGAAAGACCCAAGGCAGAATTTTTACTAATGATAAAAGAAAATTATTTCAAGTATGGAAAAATTCCTCTTTTTATACTTACATTGCCAGTGAAGAAAAACAAACAAACAAAAAACAAACAAACAATTCTCTACAACCCATTTATATAGAATCTATTTATTGCAGTTAAATCCATAGAAAAAAAAAAAATCCAAACAAAACCCTCCATGTTTAGCATTATTTTAGCTAATAGCATTTATTTCACTGCAAAGTCATGGTTTAAAAATTAAGCAAGCATGCTTTCAGGGCTTTTCATTTCCAGATAACACCATATGGTTATCACTCGTCTAATGGAAACGCAAAACACCCCACGGACTGCATTGAATGTTCTCTTTCTTTCTGACATGACACATGTTTATGGCAGAAATAGAGATAGTTTTCTTCCCTATTGTTACCTCTCCACAACCTGGAAATACAGTAGGCAACTTTTTTACCTGGTTCAACCATTCTTCCTCTGTCCAGTGTGGTTTGTTGTCTTTTGCTTGGTAAATTTACGTATTGTTTGGAAATTGCAAATTAGATCTGCTCCAGGGTCCTGAGATTTTTTTGATTAATGTAAGACTGAACAAAATTGCTTGCAGATCTTCTTCAACTTGCTTCGTAATGTCATTCTTCACTGTAAAGCCCCAATGCTTATTAGGCTCTTGAGTGAATCAAGCCCTTGCAAAAAACCATTTCATCAAGACATCAGGAAATTTGAGCTGCTCTGTGCAGAGGAACTCTTAGGAGCTGCTAAAGTGAGAAGTGATATTATATAGATCATTGAAATGTGGGCATCTTCTTAGCCTTTTGGAAAATGTGATGAAAGTTCAAAGTCATACTGACACAATTTTGTAAAAGTAGTTAGGCAATTTCCTTCTCTCTTCATATATGGCTCATTTCTTCTGCAAAAATATGTGTATTCAGAGATTTGAATCCAGCCAAATGAGAAGCAGGTGGACATGTGATTAGGAAAATGGAATTTTTATAACAAATATTCTGAAAATATATAGTGATATTTAAAGTGAACCTTTGTCTGATCTTGAAAAGATTTGTCATCGGAGTAAAATTTTGTGAGGTTTCAAATTCACTTTCAGTCCCAAGATCAAATTATTACAGGGATATGGTTTGTTTGGGAAAAATTATGAATCTTCTTACAAGGAAAGAACATTTCCTCTCACAAAGGAAAATCTCCTCCTAAAGGAAACACCCCAACAGGTGTGCCAATGTAGCAATAAGAAGCTCCAAAATGAGGTCCAGTATAACATCTTCAGCATAAGTATAATTACAGTCAAAAACTTGCCTTTTTCTGAGACGTCATCCAAGTAGTCAATGTAAGTAGGAAAGTTTTGTCAGAAAATATAAGAAATAAAAATGAGTTTTAGCAACAAGTAATAAGTTTTGTTTTTTTTTATTTTTAGGAGAAAATTTTGTTTAGGTGCATGTTAAATTGTTCTCATTTTATGACCTAGATACCCTTAGGAGGTGATGCAATCTTTTCAGCAGTTTCATGACTAAAGTTATGGTTTAAGCTTATCTATTTTTTTAAAATCTGCTCAGTGTTGTGACCATAGAAATCAATAGCCAAAATTATAAATATCACATGTCTTTTAAACAAATAGTAAATGGATTTTGGTCTCTGTGTGACTACAAACAGGTATCAAACTTATTTTCAGGCAGTAGAGCACATGCAAAATTTCTAAGTCTTCTAAAATCAATAACTTCTTTATTTGTTTGTTTTCCCTCATTTGTGGCCATTTATAGGTCATGATTCAGCCTCATATAAAATGTAGCAATCTCCCGTGTGTTCCAGGCAAGCAAAATATGATTTTTATCAAGTGCAGTATCTATTTTTTTTCTCCTTGTAATGAAATTTAGAGGTAGAAAGGCAGGAAGACTCCATTGTCCAGACACGTCACTTTGACGTCAAACAAACAACCTGGCACTTTTAAATATAGATAGAAAATATAAATTGAGCTCATTAGGGGAGAGGGAGAAAGGAGCATGAAATTAAATCACTGGCTTACCGTGACCTAAGAATATAGTTAAAAATAAGAGTCTTAATATGTCTTTCCTGTGGGTATATGAAGTGCAACAGTTATTGAGAGAGATTGTGATGACTCACACTGGATTGGAAAATGACAACTACAGAGGAAATGAAACCAAATCCCATGGTTCTGATCCCCTTTTTACTCAGGCGAATTGCCACTGGCACAAAGAAACCAGCATATGAGGGAGCCTTAGGAGTTAGGTTACAAAATCATTCTCTTCTTCCAATGCTAAGCTGCTCCCTGCAGTATACTCTGAATTGTTTTGTCCTATGGTGCCTAAGTGACACATGCAGTGAAACTGAAACCCTTGAGCAATCTGTATGTGCTGCTTAATTAGTCCATTGGTTTAATGTTTAAAATAAAAAGCTGAAACCTTTTAATGTTCTGGCTATTAAGCAGTTTCTGCTGATAGTCAAGCTCCGTACCCTTTTCTTTCTTTCATCTCTTAAAAGCCTATTATTACATATTGTCTCAAGAGTGATCAAAATCACAGGCAGTACCTTTAACAACACTGCCCTCATTACATTCCACCTCCAAGAAAGTGAAGTATTTGTCTCTCCTGTAAGTTGTCCTGTTGTGTTGGGAAGCACTAAATCTCTGATTCATTTCATTCATCCTCAAAGAGCAGCCTGTTCAGTCTTGTTGCTGAATGACAGCCACAAAGCAAACACCCTTCTAGAGAACCACACAAACTTATGTCATATAGGCTAAGCTGACAGCTCTGTGCTGGTTTGGTGAAGATTTTGATAAAGGCGTGGTGGTTGTACTGGGATTGTTAAAATTGTAGGGTGGGTTGACCCTGTCTGGATGCCAGGTGCCCACCAAGCCACTCTATCACTTTCCTCCTTAGCTGGACAGGGGGAAGAAATGACGAAAGGCTCATTGGTTGAGTTAAGGACAGGGAGACATCACTTGCCAATTGCCATAATGGGCAAAACAGACCCAGCTTGGGGAAATTAGTTGAATTAATTAGCAATAAAATAAGGGATAATGAGAAACAAACCCAAATCTTAACATCATCTTCTTATGTATCTATGTCTTCCTCCTTCCTTAATTTAGTTTCATCTGTGGTCTTCACTCCCAGAAGTGCAGGGAGCTGGGAATAGACTCAGTTCATCATATAGTTTTTTCTCCTTCTATTTTCTATTTCTGTCCCTTTCTCCAGCATGGGATTCTTCCCAGAGGAGGCAGTCCTCCATGAAATTCTCCAGTGTGAGTCTTTCCACTGGGCTACAGCTGTTCACAACCTGCTCCAGTGTATCACTTCCAAAGGCTTCAGTCCTTCAGGAAGAGGGTGCTCCAGTGCATCTTCTTGATGGGGTCATAAGTCCTGCCCACAAACTTGATGCTCTGAAGTCCTATCTCCAAGGTCCACAGATCCTACCAGGAAGCCTCCTTCAGGCAGCCATCTTCTCTGGTGGGGTGTCCCACACAGGCAGAAGAGGGGTATAAATTCCTTGAAATTTTCAAATCCCTTGGCTTTCTATATTCAGTAGAGAAATCTGACGCAGTATGTTTTTTAAGAATACCAGTTGTAGAAAGTGTTTGCACTAAATTACAAAAAATAGCTAATTACATTTATTTTTTTTTATAAAGAGAAGTCATTGTCATTAATACTTCTAAAAATCAGTGCCTGAATGCTTAACCCATGGCCCTCAGAGACAAGAATTTAGGGAAATTAGTACAAAATAGATTTAAATTATACTAGAATCTACACTTTGCTTTCCCTTAGGTGAAGAATGGCTCTATTTCTGATATAAACATGTGTCATGTCAGAAAGAGAACAGTCAGTTCTTACAAGCTGAAGATTGAAAAACAAAATCGTGGAGTTGCTGTGCCAAAGAGGAAATACATAACCTGCAACTGAAGGTTAAATATGAAAAGGATGCAAAAATCCACTGTGTTTGAAAATATTCTGAAACATATTCAAAGAATATATAGAATAATTAGAATTCCACAAAAAGATTGGGCCAAATTTTTCTTCTACTGTAAATTTAAACAAGACTGAACAATCCTGCTTGGAGTTTATATCAATAAATTATATCATGAATTATTTTAGCATATAATGAGTTTCATGTATTTGAAGTAAGTGAAGAAATTTAATGTGGGTATTAGAAAGGTTAATGCTTTTTTAAGAAATTGAAAAATACAAGTAATGCGATCTAAATGAGATATTCAACTGAAAGTTAAAATACATTAAGTAGGGAATGTTTCATAATTCAATTGTGAGCTTGGTAGCAGTGTAAGTATTTAATCGTTGTATATTTTTAGTAACTTTCTTCACATAATTACTGCCAAATTAACTGCAGTATACAGGATCAACAACAAATGAATATTTCATAACTGATTAGAAGTATAAAAGAATTTACTCCTGGAAGGTTGTTGTGATATTGTTTTTAATGAATACTTGACATTATTAATACTGTAATTATTTATTTATTTCACATTGGAGTTGTATTTGGCATTTGACAGTGATATAAAAATAGATGATCTCTGAATTGAGTATCTTATATAAAATGACAATAGGGCAAAGTGGAAAAAGGATAAGAACAGATAAGTTGATAAAGCTCTTTGGAAGTATAAGATGACTGTCTTTAGCTGACAGCCCAAAAATAACCATTAATCCTGAGAACAAAAGAGGGAAATATTTTTCTCCACCTGTACTGGGCTTTGCCTCTTATTTCTGACAGGAGAATTGAAGGATTCTTTTGTTATCTCTATCGTTGTTTTTTTTTTTCAATGTTGCAAGTGATTTATTTAGTGATTTAAATTGTGCTATCAGTTGTCGGCTGCATAAAATGATCCTTAGACTCCACTTACTCTGTGCAGTTTCATCATCCCTCCTTTTTGAGCTCTAGCCATGTTTCTGACCATCAGACAACTGAAAACATAGTTTTAAAGAAACACTGAGGTTTTCAAGAAAACTTGGTATTTTGACAGCTGGTTTTAAAGAAAATACCAAATATTAGGAAACTTATGATAAAAATCATGAGAGTTGACAATGCTGCCATCTAGCCTTAGAAACGTAATCAACAGGAGCAATCTGTTACAAAGCCACGAGCCTCTGACTCTCCCCATTAGCTTCCCAAATAGCAGGAATCTGATCCTCCTCTCCGTGAAGTCTTAACAGCTTCACCATGAACAATGATCTGAACAGAGCATCCTCTGACACCATTCTCAAGAGCAAGACTATTTTGAGCTTGTGACATTGTATAGTCAGATGTACAGAGGCTATGTACATGGGACATTGCTCTGAAACCCCTCATTATGAAAATCAAAAAGCCAGAAAGCTTTTTTGTGCTATCCTTTAAAGAAGAATTATGATCTCTGCAGCACATCATATGTTCTCATGACTGGCTTCCTCTGTTTCTAAGTCGGGCTGCTTTAATGTAAAGCTAAAATTAAAAGACTTACAAGATAAAGAAACATATTTTTCTTTGTCAAATTAGTATTTCTTTGATTTAGGCCACAGATTTGAGATCTTTTAGTACCTAAGAAGATCAAAGAGAAGTCATCTTCAAATGTATAGGGGTAGAATAATTTGTGGGTTTTGTTTTAAATGCTGTATTTTAAGATGTGTTTTTTATGCATATGTAAATCTTTGTATAAGATCTATCATTCTTATATGTTTCAATACCTGTGTAGCCTGTTAATACTTATGTTTGAAATGCTAATATGTTAGGTGTTTTTTTGTTCTTGCTTTAAAAACAGCATTTGTCATTGTTTTGTTCTAGCTTGTTTCACAATAATTGATTTTGTGTTCACTTGTTAATTGGTTTAGTTGTAACTTTATTGAAATTCATGGATTTGCTGATGTCCTGAGGAGGGTGTGTTTTTGCTGGTAGTCATTAATTGCACAGCGTTAAGGATTCATAGGCTTGCAACTTCTTCATAAAGGAATCAACACATTTTATTAACTTCCTGGGTCTCTGTTCTGCTCCCTTAATCATAGCATTTGTGATCCTGCTCTTAGCTGAAAACAGGTGCAGTTTTTGTATGATAAGAAACTCTTTGAAATGAATACATATTTTACTTTTAAAAGAGTAGTTGCTTGGAGACAAATTGTTGTAATTATTATTATTTATTTCTACAGCAGAAGAGTTGGGAGCATCAAAATCAGAGATACATTGTGTTAAAAGCAGAACAAGAGGCACTCAAATACCAAAAAGCCCAGAGAGTGAGGGTTAGATGGTGCCTGAACATATTAGATAGACGAGAAGCTTAGAAATAGAGCAAGAAGTGTCATGCTCTTTGCAAAAGCAGTACTTACCTTTTGCTAAGGAGCTCCCCTTCTGAGTGCTTCTTTCTGAGACAAACAGGGGAAAGAGAGACACCAGAGATGTGGGCTGGGTACCTCATCTAGTGACCCCCCAAGGCAGAAGCTGAGCACCATCTGTCAGCCCTTTAGGACACTGGGTGTGTAGGAGCTGTGATGTGTCCTATTACCCCCCAGATTCTATCACCCTGTCAGCCAGACCTTGCTGAGGGTCTGAGTCAAACCTGGACAGCAGCTTCTTTTCCTCACAGCCTGAAAAACAGGAGCAAAATGAAACCTAGCTTGATACGAAGCCTTAAAGCTTTTGCATTTCTACAGCTGTGCTGTGAAAGGAAATACACAATCAGGAGATTAGTCACAGATTTTTTAGCCTTGGTTTTCAATTCCTTAATTTTTCATTCTTACACCTTTGAACTTTTCCTTATAAAACCATTGTAGCTGTCTTTTATTCTTTTGTAATTCACTTCACAAGAGAAAATTTAGGTTAAATTGTCTTTATAAAGTTACTTGTAGCTTTCCCAAATCCTTATCCTATGTCTTTGGAATCTTATATTTTTCTCCATTGCTTTTTCTGTCTCAATAAAATCAGACTAGGCTATATGGCTGTGTACTCCCAGCTTTTCTTTCCAGATTTCTTGGTGAAAAAATCACAAATAACTTCCATGTACTTAATTATTTCTAACCTAGAATAATCATGGATAATATTCACAGTAGAATAGACATATTTATGTTATGTATAAGAGAGAGCACAACACAGGACACCTGGCTCAAGCTTTTCTTTAGCACCACCAGCCATTCCCTTCAAAGATTAGCAGCTCTTTGAATATTGATGCTCATTGTATCTAAGGTCTGGAGAGATCCTTTTTTCTACACCGACTTGGGGGGGAAAGGAGATGGAATGGGCTGCTGAGAGCTCAGACTGATCCCTACTCACAGGACAGGTTCATTGATATGTGATGTGGCAGTCATGACCTGCTGGGGTGTGGCTGACAAAACCAGGATGGAATTCTGTATCTGCCTGAATCCAGATAATTCAATCTCCTATTATTTGCAAGTATTTTTTATCTTATCAATGGTTTATGTAGGTGTATGTCATACACCTGTCCAGGCAGACACATGAGCTGGAAGACAGGCAAACAATCATACTCAAAACTGACTGTAAAGAATAGCCCAAATTCTCTTACTGCAATGATTACATGTGAGGACATCCCTTTGACTCCAGTACATCTCATTTATATCTCTCTCGACAATACTTTCTGAAATAAAAATGCCATTGCTTGTCTACCACTGAAACGAAAAGGTTGGTTAGATCAAATGTAACACTGACAGTAAAGATTATATTTTTACAACATTTATTTTGAAAAGCATTAATTTCTGAGGAGAAATTCAAAAGGAAGTTTTTTTTATGGTTTAGAATCATCACCATAGTCTGATTGTCTGGTCTTTCTGTTATCTGGATTAAATAATACACTACTGGCATGGAGACAGTTCTCTGTTTTATTCATGTACTGACAGACACAGGAGAAAAATCAACGTAATTTATATGGTTCAATGCATATTGTACATTATAAACCCTGTGTTCAAATGACCATATTATATTTATATATATTTTATTTTATACATTTATATATATATATTATTTATATATTTTTAGCTGTACTTCAAACCTGAATAAGAAGCTGCATATCTTTGTTGGCACTGGGATAGGAAAATACAGTGGTTATCTGTCCTTCCTGTGAAGCATCCCTCATACACCTGAACATGGCTAAGAGAGCATGATGTGGACAAAATGGTGTTCCTGCAAAACAAGGATATTTTTGCTTGGGACATTGGTAGGAATCTGAATCTGTGGTCATTACACTCTTTGTGGCAACCTGTCTAAGGACCTTGTAAAGGTGCTCATGTCCATTTTAAATTGATTAACAAGTGCTTTGCCTCTTAATTAAAAAAAGATGTTTTATATTAGGAAACAGCTATTGTCTTCCAATCTGGTAGAACCTTGTGCATGAAAAAATTGTTTCATACCCTTTATTTAACTTATACATTTATTGTGATTGTTTATTAGTGAGTATACATGAGGTACATTGAGATTCAAGTCTTCTTCAAGGTAAAAGTCTTCTTTATCATACCTACATAGGCATTATAGTTTTAAAATAAATTAATTTGTATAGCCAAAGCAGCTATCTACTTACACCTCATGCTATTCTCCACAGGCTGCTTAAATCAATGGTTCAGTTAGAAAATGAAAGCTGAAGAGATTTCAGCCACAGATTTGTGACCTCACCTTACAGATTTTTTCTTTCTTACTAACAACCAATTCAACATGCAACTAATCTCACCAAAACAGTTATTTATCCTCTCATCATTTGAGTTCTGCAAGGATGATGAGTTTTGGCAGCATTTGTTTTTTAATGGTATATAGACCTTCACTATAATTAATTTTAGCTTAGGCACAGAAAAAAAATCGCTTTAAGAAGCATGTGGAAATACTAGAAAATGACCCTTTACAGAACAGGGGTTTCTTTGTTGTTTGTTTGTTTGTTTTGCTTTTTAAAAATAAAATAATGAATGAACAATTGTAAATTACATCTGAAATAAATTGTAAGGCAGTGAAATGCAAAAATCAATTAAAAAAAAAGAAAAGAAATTAAATGTAGGAATACAAGGATCACAAAGAAAAGTAAAGATTTTCTTACAAGGAAATCATAATCATGTTTTCTAGTTCCCAGTTTCTTATTTTCTCTCTGTGGATCAGTAGTTTCCCTTAAGCAGTGCAGCATGTTCCTTAAAAAGGATATTTTTTCCTTGTATCATCTTCTGTCATGGTTAAAGTTTTGCAAGACTCCATGGCAACTACAGACAATGTCTACCTGTGAAATGAGCACTGGGCAGACTCTGAAAGCTGGCTTACCAACCTCATTCCATTTTTTGTACACACTCTTTTAATGGAATTGAAAGGAATTTCAAATAAAGTGAAAGGTGCCCTATGACAAGGCAAGACAGTTGTCCATGAGAGGTTTACTCATGAGAGACTCTGGGAGCTGCTAAATTTCCATGAATTCAAGAATAGAAGTGGATGGAATGCAAAAATTGTTTGGAGAAACGACTATGGACTGGGACATTTTATATCTACTACTCCAGTAAGGAATTCTGTTGGATGGGTAAAAATGTTCCTGTGCAAAGTCAACATAAGAATCCTGATTTGGTTGAAATCAGGCACAATCTTATCCTGATAGTTGGCTAGCAAGCCCACTTGATCTCCTAGAAAATATTTTAATCAGTTTCTGATGAGAGGGTTTAGAAATGGGTTGGGGAAAAAAATGTTTGACTGTGATTTATGTTATAATTTCTCTTTAAATCTTTCCATACCCTGACCAGTTCTCCCAAGACAGCAAAAAACCAATGAGCCAGGGACTCCATAGACCATTGGCAAGTGCCTGTCATTACTCAGAACTTCAGAACAAGGAGGGTGATTAATCCATTTAAATTTACTGTACAGGAAATATCAGAGGTGGCAGATGCTTTCCTCCATTGTGATTTACATAGAAAAGAAAATTAAAACCCTCACCGTAACAATTAAATGACTGCTTCACTAGATCCACTGTCATCTCTGGCTTTTTTCTTGTGGAGAATGTAACTATAAATGCTTCCAGCTTTTCTGACATAAAGATGTGAGGAGCTGGGGGGTTTGTTTGGACTTTTCCTTGGTTTTGGGTGGTGGCTTTTTGTTCTGTTTTTAAGGGGTTTTGGGGTTTTTTTTAATTATTAAAGACATTCTATTACTTGTTTTGAATTATAATTTTTGGGGTAGGGAAAAACTGGGAATGCTGCTTTAGAAAATGACTAATCTGTAGTCATTAGAACACTTCACACTGCAGCAAAACTGTCAGTATCTCTTCATTAGCTTCAAGATAAGGAGTTTTAAATAAGTAAATCTAAACCTCAGCTGTAACATCTTCCTCTGGGTATATTAAGAGTGCAGGATTTCACAATATTTCAGGACTAATTTCCTGCTTATTCAGATACTTTTTCATCACAGAGAATTTACACAGCTACAGACATCTGTCTTAATAACATTCAGCATGTTAATATGGGTCTTGAGGACATTAGGTGATTGAAACTCTAGCTAGTAGATTCTTCCCATAATTTTGGAATGATCAAAAGAAAATCTTTCATGGCTTTGGAAGTTTTATTGTCTTAATTAGTTTTTATTCTGTAAATTATTTTCGTCTGGGATTTTTTGGGGATATTGTGTGTTTGGGAGTTTATGAATATTTTTTTCCTTTTGGTATTGATGTTGTTTTGTTTTGTTTTATTTTTTGTTTGATGGTTTTGTTGCTGTTGTTGTTTTTTTCTCTTAGAACTATGGGTTGTACATAATGCTTTCAAAATGTGTAGCGAGAATTTGAGGAGGAAGACCCATTACATGAACTGATAGGTATTTATAATACGGAACTTTGAGAAATTTCTTTTCTGCCACTATAAATCTCACAAAGCCACACATTAATGGCACTCATTAGCAAATGACCAGACTAGGCTATACATAAGTAAAAAACATATTTTGCCTCAACTTTTCTCTATGCTCTCATAATCTGTACAACTTGAACAAGAAATAAAACCAAAGGGTTTTGCAATATTACCAGTATATGTTTTTCACAAATACTGTATCCTTGAGCCAGGGGAGTCTCAAATTTTCATAGTGTGGATTATATATATTTTATGGGAAATAAACTCTTTTATTCAAAAGAAATATGGCTTTTCTCAGAGGAGGCAAAAAAGGGCTTTGGACCCAACTTTTCTATAATCATACACATCAGCAGGTAGCAGGAGTTTGGAAGGCAAAAACACTTAGCTGAACATATGCTCTAAGAGGAATAGCCTGATTTATGCGGAAGAATGAAGTGACTAACTCCTCCACCAGAGAAAAGAGAAATCCAGGAAGGTCTGTGACCTCCAAGCCACAACTTTTTCTCTGCAATGCTGAGGTATTGTTCGCTTGAACTCCTGCTGTTCAGAGAGATAGCCAAGTCACGATCTGACTTACATCCTTACTGACAAGTGTGCAGGTCCTTTCTTCTCTTCCTGTCATCTAAGACTGGTAATGAGTTCACCCTCAAACAAAAAGTTCAATATGTTGTGAATATTTTATCCTGGCTTACTGTAGTTATGCAGATTTGGGTTTTATATTACTATTCAAACTGGTTTATTCTATATTTTATCTTCCTTCCCTTTTATGCATATGATAAACTGTGGCTCCTTCAGAATACATTGTCACCAATGAGAATTTTTTTTTTCTGAATAACAATGAATTGCTCTCCATGAAAAGCGTCTAGATATTTCGGCTTGTTTGTTGAACTATAAGAATTGTTTTAAAATTATGTCCACAGTTACCAGAATGATTCTTAATTTCTGAAACAACAATCTTTAGACCCAACACTTTTTAAACACTAATAATGACTCTGAGGTTATTCTACTCATCAGTATCGCTGAGATTTAAAAGGATATGGAGCTCTTTGTGAAGTAGTGTGTCAGGAGTTGGACTTGGATGATTCTTCTGTGTCCTTTCCAAGTCAGGATATTTTATGATATTATATAAAGACCACTAAAAGTGTGCAACTTAGAATGCAGAGATTGAAAGATAAGAAAATATATAAGTAGACAGCAAATCTGTAGTGGGACAAAAGGTGAGGACAGAATCCATAAGATTATAGTAATTTTAATAAAGGTTATCTATGATGGTACTTTTTAACCTGATCATTCTACATAATTGTAAACATTAAAAATAAGTATCAGCAGTCCCCACTAGCCTTTTATCTTGCCATTATCAGTTGGCCATTTCTAAACCCTGTGGGTCTCAAGGTGGCAATTGAAAAACAAGAGGTTAATGGCTTTATGCACTAATTCGAGAAGTGTGCTCTATTTGTAAAAGTGCTAAGGCTCCTGTGGCAGAAACTGTCAAGTGAATAGTTTAGGCTACTATCACTGATGGAGTGGAAATGTCAAAGAGCAACTCATTAGAGTCAGAGAACAAATAGGTAGGGATACTCAGAGCTTTGAAAAGTGTGAAAGGTAAGAGCAAGCAGATGGACTAGATGTGATGAAAAAAAAAGAAGAATCAGAGAAAGAATGTGAGAGAGTAATCAGTGAAAAGGAAGATGACCTTGCACATAGCAAAGGGCAAAAAGAGATTGTACACCATCCTGTTCTGCTCATGCTACTGTGACTAATTTTGATTCTGAAAGTCTTCAAATAGGTTACTATGCACATACATTTTCAGGATCCTACAAATATTTCCTGGGAGGACATTTAACTGTCATCTAGACACAGTTTTGCTTGAATCAAGACTATATTTAATATTAGATTGGGTTAGTTGTTTCTTTGACTTGTGGAATATTGAAAAGACCTCCATGGACAATCTGTTTCTCTGCTTCCCTAACTTTATAATGAGGAACTTGTTCCAAAGTTAATCTGTAAATCCCAAATTCTAACTTGTAACTACTGCCCTTTGTTTTATCACCAGACACTAATGAAAAATACCTTGGCTCAGTTCAGCTCAGCTTTGGCTTTTTTGTTCACACCTGAACATCTAAAGAATCCTCTTGCACTTCTATTTCACTGCCTGTCCTTGATTGCACCTAATTCATGCTGTCTTTGAAATTTAGTTCTTTAGGAATTTTTAGCTCGCACTCTTACCAAAATGTTGTAGAAGAGGATGCTTTGTTCCTGAGAGCTAAAAATTATTGTTCTACTGTGCTCCTCTCTATGGTCATCCAAGGAAACCTACACACCAATTTACTAAATTCAGAGGTCCTAAATTCTAGAGTCCTAACTGCTGTATAAACTCACAATCTCAAAATCTGCGTTACAGATTCTTTTGTCATCCTATGGTGAAGGCTGTCAAAGTAAACCATAGACTATGTGGTAGAAAAATTGAGTTCCCAGTTCTTTGTTTAAGAGACAGTAAATGAAAAAGAAAGGGTCTAAAGTCTGATGAACAGAACAAAATCTATACATTTCTTTTTATCAAGGGAGCGATACTTATTTAGAACTCTTAAAAAATTTAATTGAAATATTTTTATTACTATGATGCATTGGGACACAAAAATGGATATCTATGAAGTCCCAGTTGATTTGCAATAAAAAAAAATTCTTACTTTCTGGAAAAATGAATTAATTGTTAAAATCTTAAAGCATGCAGTAGTAATGAAAACAGTATATTCACTTTCATGTGAAATTTAATTACTACTACTTCAACAAAGTTCACTTCCCATTGAACCATGTAAAATTGAACCAGGGATATTTATCAGAGTACCTGTCAGTAGTGATCCCAGCATGTGACCATTTTGAGACATATATATGATGCCATCTTATGCTTTCCCATACGGAGAGATGTGATATAAAAACGCAGTGATCAGACCATGTTTCTTTATAGACTAACCAAGTGGAATATGGAATGTGTTTGATCAGCTTCTGCTTTTATTGGAAATTGGATGAGTACCTAGTATCTGAATTTACCATAGTATCTACTGGTCTGGACTTCTTATATCAACTGAAATTCTAAAACCTTTCATTTTGATCAAACATCTTTTGATATGCCAATAGAGTTACTGTCCATCTTCTTATGTTCAGTAATCTCAAATATTTACAGTCTTGTAAAAAGAATAAACACTCTTGTATGCCCTTGGTCTTTTCAAAAAATATTTGAAATAATTTAGACTAGTGTTACTTGCTGAAAAGTGCAAAGATTGAGGACAAGCTTCAAAAGGATATAGACACTACAAAGTGAAATTTAGACTGGATAAGGGGTACAAAATTACTCTAAGGTTGCACAAAAGAAAATTTCTTTTTCTACTTGGAGGTTTCAACCATGAAATTTCTTCCAATAGACTTAGGATACTCAGACTACTGATACAGAGATAGTTATTGAGTCTGCATAGTCCATCTCCTGCCTCTACAAGGGCAGAATTTTTCCTTCTTATTCTTGTCCTGTGGTTCCTGCATTCATATGGCATCCAAGCTCAAACAAGATTTGCACGTGATCTAATCTATAACTTGGTGGTTATAGATTATAGACTTCTTCATTGGATTGGGAACGTCTCTTGGGGTGACAAAATGAACCCATTTTTATTTTCTTGGGCAAATGTTCTAACCATGTGTTATTACACAGAAAGGAAGAAAGATAGCAGTGTCCTTTCAATAAAAGGAGAGTCACTTATCATGTTCCTCAAGGCAAAGTGTCAGGGTGTTAATGCACACTGTCTGTAAAGTTGCCACACTAAAGGCTGCACTGAGGAGATCCAGAGCCCAAGGAAAGGGTTCACCATGTTTTTCCTGAAGAGTCCCTGTCATGTGAGCCAAAATCTGTTTTGTGACTGCCCACCCAGTTTGATGCTGAATTTGGAATAAATAGTTTCACGGCATCTCAGACCTATTCTTAAACTGATGCCAAGGGAATACATCAGTGAATTCCTATCTGATGGAGAGATACTGCACTAAGGCTATAAGAATTTCACAAGACTCTTTAAGCATGTTACAAACTTGTTCTAATATTTGAAATTCAAAATATTACTTTCTAAATTTAGAGTCAATCTGCCAAGGGAGTTGTTTTGTTTACAATAAACCATAGCAACACTTTCAGAGCAATTGCATTGAATGTTGTAAATGTACATAAGGAACATTAGGCTTTATGTAGCATACTAAAAATCCTTATAAAAGTTGAGAGAAATTACCAGAGGAGATTAGTGGATATTGCAAACTAATCACTTCACATTTACGTTTTAAAAAAATTAAATCTGCCTTTGAACTTATAAAAAGCCACTTCAAATATAAAAATATTCTGGTGTTTTTAAAGTTTAGTTTTAGCACATCTGAAATATTCCAAATTAAGGGCCTTATTCTTAACTGCAGTAAGGCCACTTTTAAGTTTTCTGGCATCAATTACAGTTATGTGCATTTCAAAGTCCTTATGCACTTGTGAAGAGGTTTAAAGAGGACTCAATGTAAATGAGAATTCAGTCATAATCTTTTGGGATGAATTGAACTGTTCATTTATAAATGAGAATAATTAACAGAAACACACCTTTGCCTTTTCCATGTCAATCCTTTCATTCTAAAATATGGATCAGCTCCTGTTAATTTTACTTATTTAAATAAGTATTTCCATGTGAGTATCCCCCTCAAATCTGGATTTTTATGTAATTATTTTCTAAAGCGATAAGGAGCAATTTTTCTTTTTTCCATTTAATTCTATCAATAATCTGTGAGCAGAGTGGAATGTCTGTTTTTAGAGAGCACTTGTC
>VZTB01003384.1:1029-14306 GCA_013397245.1 Thryothorus ludovicianus
TCCAATTCTCAGCTTTTCTCTAGGAAGGAAAGGCTTGGCTCCTCCCCCTGGATGGATCATCTCCCAATGGGATGGTGTCATTTTATCAGCCATGCACTGAGACTCAATGGCCCATTAGCAGAAGTTGTCTCCCTGCACAGAGGATGGGCCTTGGAAGAGATAATGAAAATGGCTCTACCTGGGTTTTATCAACTGGCACATTAAGTGAAGATAGCCCTCCTGCCTGGACTGATGAGGGATGGGTCATGGAAGAGACAAGGATCACTGTTCTACCTGGGTTCAGCAGCTGGTGATAGAACACATAGTGCAAGCCAGGACAAGGAGCTTCCCGGGTGTGCTTGTACCTGGAAGAGGCCCCGCTGCACAGCCCATTTCTCCAGCTGAAAGCAGTGAAGACAGTTGTTAGCTACAGAGACAAATTCACCAAGACTTGACCTTTTCCAGACCTGGAGTACAAGCCATGCCAGTGGAGAAATCAGAATCATGGTTCTACTTCCCCACACCACTCTGTAATGCCACCAGTTTGCACCACAGCCAAAGGAACGCTCTGGGCTGAAACACATTGCTACCAGAATTTGGGAACCTGTTGCTTTCAGAGGGATCACACACACAAACCAGAACACCAGTGCAAGGTTACAATCCTAAAAGTGTCTTTGTCTCCTTGCTCTGTGCCAGCAGGCTTTCACTGGCATACTTCTGGAGCAGCTCCATCTTCTTTCTGTGTACAAGAGCTTCCTCAATCTCCTGGTGAGTTGGCACTGGAACATGTGCAATAAATTTCTCTTGGCCATCTTCACCTTCTCTCTCCTGGCCACCTTCCTCAGCAGACTCTTCCTCGTAGACAGCATAGATGTTTTCTTCCTCCTCCTCACCTCTTGCAAGTCGTGCTTCCCTCTGCATCTTCCATTTTTCCACTGCTTCTGCTATCACTTTCTTCTCGTGTTCCTGCTCCAGGGGCTCCAGAATGCCATCATCTTCATCCCTGTAGCCATAGTAGTCAGCATCAATATCCTTCATAAGCTCAGCCCAAGTCTTGTGTGGAGGTGGCAGAGGTTCCTTTTCAAAAAGCTCTCGAACTCCTGGCAAGTCCTTTGCAGCCCCAAAGTATTTGTAGCCTCTGTTTCCTGGAACTTCTTTCCCTTCATGGTCTAACACTTTTTGGCTGATGCTAGCATAATCAGGACCTCCCAGCTCCTTTATCCTGTATTCCCAGTGTCCTTTCTCCCTCAGAAGTTTGTTGATTTCATCGTTCAGGTCCCGAATTCTGAATTCACCCAATCCTGCATTTTGGATCTGCGCCACTTTCTTAGAAATCTCCCCAGTGATCTGTCTCCTCCATTTCTCAGCTTTGGGCAGCTCATGGCACTTTGATGCAAGGAAAGGCCTTCGCTCTTTGACTTTTCCTTCCTCCAGCTGGCTTTGCCGAAATCTTGCCAAGGCCGTCATGGCCTTCTCCGCGTTTCGAGCCATGGTGCTGCTGTGCCCCTCGGCTGAAAAAACTTTTACTGCTCAAGCAGACAGAGTCAGAACACACCCTGACCTGACACCCTGTGGGTCAGGCTGTTGGTGGCAGTCCAGTTGGAACGGTGGCTGCAGCCCTTCTGAGGTGGCAGATGTGGCTCACTTGAAGCAGTGATCCTATAGAAAGGCACAGCCCTCTACTGAAGGTCCTGTGGAGGGCAATGAGCCTGGTCTTCTCCTGAGAATCCAGTGGAAAAGGCTGCTTGTGGAGTTCCAATTCTCAGCTTTTCTCTAGGAAGGAAAGGCTGGGCTCCTCCCCCTGGATGGATCATCTCCCAATGGGATGGTGTCATTTTATCAGCCACGCACTGAGACTCAATGGCCCATTAGCAGAAGTTGTCTCCCTGCACAGAGGATGGGCCTTGGAAGAGATAATGAAAATGGCTCTACCTGGGTTTTATCAGCTGGCCCATTAAGTGAAGATAGCCCTCCTGCCTGGACTGATGAGGGATGGGTCATGGAAGAGACAAGGGTCACTGCTCTACCAGGTTTCAGCAGTTGGTGATAGAACACATATTTCTGGTTACATCTTGCATTGCAATCTAAGACAATATCACAGATATGTGATAAGTTGTAGGTATTATTTCTCTTCTTCATTAAGGCAAAATTTAGGCTTCTTTGCCTTAAAAATTTGTTTATAATAATAGAGATTACTTCTCTTTATCCGTTCCATAAGGAATAGATTATGAAATGTGTGATCATTGAGAGAAGTGAACAAATGTGTGCATCATGAAATAATATATTTTCTAGTTAGCTCCTCTATTAGAATTTAACCCACTAAAGTTAAGCATTTTATCTTAGCACGTTTGGTGGATTTATCCCAACTCTTTTGAATACAGAAATATCCCCTGATTACCAAAGTTCCATAATGGCCGATTAATAGTCATTAAAATGTCTTGGAGACTTGTTTCAATCAACTCTGGACAAGGATCTCCTAGATGTAAATATTGTCTTAAAACAATAAGGAAAACTTTAACCAAAGCTGTGCCAAACATACTCAGGCTATTCTTGGACTGCTAACTTATCAAAAGTATTAATTTTGGGTTTATTTCTGCGTTCATGATTTAGTAGAGCATTTTATATATGGTTTTTATGATAGATTGTTGGGGGTTGGGTTGCTTTCTTATAGAATTTTTTTCCCAAAAAGTTGCTAGGAAGCTGATTGCTGGGTGCTTGTGGGCACTTAAAGGTACATGAAAGAGACAAAGGAGGGATCTGTCAGAGAGAGGGTGGCACCCACTACACCTCTCTCTCAGGGACTTGGAGAGAACTGGGGGATTCAGTCTTTGAATTGGGACAGATCTCACCAGACCTCACATGGAGCTGAGCTTGGAGTGACTTTTTGTAGGTCTCTTGGGAATTCAGACCCTGGTCTCTCCTTGCCCTGCTGGGAACTGCTGCCTCATCACCTTGCACCCACAGCTGCTTTGGTTTTGCTCTGGATTTCTCCACACCGTTTCTCCTGCCTGCCAGGACTTTTCCTACAGCTTCGACTACTGCTGCTGAGCTTTGGATTCATCTCCTCCCTCGGGACCACTGCTCTCCCTCCCGGAAATGTGCCAGCATCGGAGAAAACCGTGACTGTTTCCTAGCTCTGTTTGGTGTTAATATTATAGTTATTGTTATTTTGTTTATCTTGTTAGACTCATTAGTAATGAACAGTTATTCCTATACCAAATTCTTTGCCTGAGAGCCCCCTTTAATTCAATAATTATAGCAATTTGAAGAGAGGAAGTTTGCATTCCCCATTGCAACAGAGACTCTGGCTTTTCCTATCAAGCACACCTGTCTTCAAACTAAGACAGATTTGTCTCCTTAATAACTTTTGTTTCTGTTTGTCTACTTATTACTTACTATTCACTTTCTTTTGAGACAGAAGTATTTGTGTATTTATAAATGAGAAGGGGAAAAAATCACCATTATTTATGCATGGTACTCATACCCCCATTGCCCAGTTGATATACAGTGGTAAGAATATGCCATGTGTTCTTGTCATGGGTTGCAGTGCAAAATATAACAACAAAAGTGTATATTCTATAAACACTTGTTGGAACTGGGGTAGAGGCTGGTGTAATCTTTTGCAACAGGCCAGCTGATAAGAAACCAGCAAGAGCAGCTTCTTTATCTCTTCCACAACCCATCCTCCCTCCAGGGAGAGATCTTGTGCTAATGGGCCATTGAGTCCACTGATAAACTTACATGATCCCTTTGGGGTCCAGGGGAAGGAGCCAGGCCTTTCTACCTGGATAAAAGCCTTGAACTTGAAATAGCAAGCAACCTTCTCTACTGGATTCTCAGAAGAAGCCTGTCTCTGCACTGGTTCTTCAGCAGAGGGCTGTGCCTTTCTACAGGATCACTGCCTCAACAGAGACACTCCTCCCCATTCCATGAGGACTGCAGCCATGATTTAATAGGACTGCTACCACACCCTGACCCACAGGATGTCAGGTTGGATTCTGACTCAGTGGTTTTGGGTTTTTTTTTGTAATACTGCATGCTTATTCTATTTTAGTTCTCTTAATAAAGAGCTGCTATTCCTATTCACATATTTTTGCCTGAGTGCCCCTTAATTCCAAAATTATAATAATTCAGAGGGAGAAGGTTTACATTCTTCATTCCAAGAGAGGCTCCTGCCTTCCTTAGCAGACACTTGTAATTCAAACCAAGACAGTTCTGTACATGAAATTCAATCTGTCTGTCATGTCTCAATCCTAATTTTCAAAAACCTCCGTCTGTTACTGATGTCTACAAGTACTTTACTTATTGAAAACCAAGTTAATAGTGAATGCCCTTTTTTCTGATCAGGACTCTTACTAGGTCTAAACTTTGTCCTGGCATTTTTAATGAAAGACTGGCTGAGGATTGGTTGTTTCCTGACAGCAGCTTGTTCTGTTAATTATTCCTTTTGGATAGGCATTTGAGTAGCCAGTCCCCCTTGTAGGTAGGCTGCATAGTTTTATAGGCTCTCCCTGTCCTACCTGGATGTTGTCAAGTCCATTTTCACCAGCTCAACCTCTATGAGAAGTATATTTTGCTATTGCAGATCAGATTTCTTCAAAGTGAAACAAAATATTAAGGAACATTATTAAAAAGTAATCAAGGCGTCACATCCTAACAGTTATCAGACAGCTTGTGCAAGACAGCATATTGTATGCATTGTTTAAAATAGGGATTCTTTTGGCAATTTTGGCATGTCATCAGTTTTCTGTGCAATTTGTTGGATTTTGCTGTCATTTTTAAGAGCATCTGTTATGTAATGTTCTAGGCCTGGCTGTAAATTCAGATATTTTCAAATCCAATGTTTAGGTGTGGATTTTTGCCTAAAATATAATATTCCAAATACTTAAGGTGGCCATTTTTTCAATTGACTTATCTTGCAGTTTCCTTATTGTACTTTTTTTTTCCTTCCCTTACTTTATGATCCTGGAAATAATATTTTGTTTTTCAGCTACCAGATAAAAGGTCAAATTGTGTAACATGGTTCCTTCAGATGTTGAAGATTCTAAAGGCTCAAGTAAAGTCTTGGATTGGAGAAAATATTATAACATCATTATTTAAATACTGGTTAGTTATATGCTATAAAATGAAACAAAGTTGGAACTTGTGCCCTTGTGGTATGGGCCAAATGTAGCTCCTTCATTTCCTCATATCTGTGCTTCTGAGATTTCTCTCATTCCTGTGATTTTTTTTTTTTATAGACATCCTTGTAAATCTAGGAATGTCAAACTCATCAGAGGGTTTTTTAGGTGTCTAGGTTATTTAAGAATTCAAACTTCATTCTGAACTTCCTGATGTATGTACAAGCATATACAAATTATGCAGCAATTATAAATAAATATGGAAGAGTTTTCTTGGATTCTGAAAGAATTTAATAAATATGTGCCTACCACATTCACTGAATTAAGGCTGTTTGTTCTAAGTTCTTTTTATCATTTCTCAACCAAAATATCACCCACGCCTATTGTACTTATCCTCTCTTCACCTTGATTATGAATAATTTAAAGTGTTGAAATATCATTCTTCTTTAATTCAGGGCTTTGTATTTGAAGGAAAAGTAGGCAGCAGAAGATGTAAACTGGTAGGACAAAATGTCCTCAAGAAATAAGAGAAGACCATGCTGTTTCTTTCTTTTCACAACTTCTTTTTTTTCTTTCTCATCAAGGACTTCCATATCCTCTTATCACCTCTTTCTGCATGTTGCTTACTAATTGTGAATAAAACCTCTTCAGCTTGCTTTCAACAAAATAATTATGTTCTATTCACTTTTGTCTTTTCTATAACCCACTTCTATATTATTTCACTTGGTCCTTGCCCATAAAAAATAAAGTTGTTTTATCTTTTTCTCCTAGCAGTGTAACATCTATTGAAATATATTTTGATCTATATTGACAAAATTCGAAGCTCACTCTCTATCATTCCTGTGTTAGTTTAGATTCTGTTCTGTAACTAATTTCTTTTATTGACCAATAGGATACTGCACATTTTTCAACAGGACTGAGTCACCACAAAATTACAGTTGTTTTCTGAAAACACTGAAAAAAATTATCTAGACAGCTCTAGATACTCCTCTTATTTCATATGAGGAAAGGATAAATGCTTTCCAGCACACTTGAACAGCTGAACATTGGATCCCTTTTTTTAAATTTTTATTTTAAGAGCGTTTGTGAATTAATGGCTCCTGTGGTAAACATTCTTGCTTCCATAAATACTGGATGTGTTGCAGGTAAAGAGTCTTGAGGTAACAGTGAAAGTAATCAGATTCTTTTAATCAGTATTTAACAGACTTTTGTTCTCATGCCTTTGTTCCCCACTTTTATTTGCTATCCCCACAAAACCTTTTGTCTCTCATAGCACCAGTCCAGCTGCCAGTTTTTCCTTATTACAGAAAGCCTCAGCCCTTAGAAGACAGCAGCTTTGCTTTATTCTCTCTTCATGACTATGACCTTCTCTAAGATTTTTTTCATCTATTTCATGTCCTTACCACAGATATGGATGAAAATCTAGTCTGTTTCTATTAGCAGGATGAATGGAATTGTTCTTCAGTTGTACCCAAGCACTTCTATATTAGATCAAATTGCTTCATGGTTAGACAGAATGTCTTTCAATTTTTTTTCCCCTCTATCACTAGGATTGCAAAGAACTCAGACACTGACAAAAGTTCTATTGAGGCTCCTATTTTTTTTTTTTTCTGAAATGATTGCTTGTTGATACCTATGTTAATGAATAACACATTAATTTTTTTAGGTGAATTCGTGGCACTCAATTTTAAAAATGTCAGCATGGATTTAGATGAGAATTCATTATGGGAGCTATCCTTCAGCAGTTGGATAGCAGTCTAACTTAGAAACAGATCATCATGTTTTAGGCTTTTTGTGCGTTAGTTTTTCTAGAAAGGGAATTTTTGGAGTGCTTCCTAATGGAGCTACAATGCTGATATAAAATCTACATTAGGTATATTATTTAATTAATAGTATTAAGTATTATAATAGTTTACAAGAGGTTGAACATTAACAGGGCTGGTAATCTGAATTCAGGCAACTTTGTCAGCTCCAATATTATAACAAGATTACAGTAATACTGAATGACCTGCATAGGAAGCTCATTTTTTATGAGTATTTTATTCACTTAATTTCCAAGGTCAGAATATGACAATGATAACAGCTTTTAAGAAAGGAAATTTGCTAATTTGGTGTGCATGACAAGAGACAGCAAAAAGAGTCAATACTCTTAAAATCTTTTAAAAGATTTACTGCAGAGAGCACAACAAAAAATAATTTATCACTGTGGTTACTGTAGTTTGCCTTTCCACTCAGTGGAAAGAGAGGCATGAAAAAGCTTTCAGGTATGGAATGTCTGTTCCTGTACAGTTAGTTCTTTACAGAAGCTGAAGTGAGTACATAAGAACAGGTCAGCAGTTGCTGTGAATGGGTCATGGTCCTTGTTGAGACTGGAAGTTCTTATAAGTGTGTTTTAAGAGTAGCACATCTAAACCCAAGACTTCTGTATTCATATTAACCAAAAAGCCCATACCTGTTGTTTATATAAAGTGGTTTTTTTCACTGTATGTTAAATTAATTCTATCTCAGGGTTTGTTTTTTTTTGTTTTGGGATTTTGTTTTTTTTTTTTTTCCTCTGAGAAGATTCCCTCAGGTTTCACTTTGCTAGGACTTGTTATAACATATATATTTCTCTATATGATTGTATTGTCCAGGAGCTCATGTAAATTCCTACAGGCTTGCTGCTTCTAAAATATCTTTTCCACTTTCTGCTCCATGGCAAGCATTCAAAAAAAGAAATATTTCAAAGTTTTCCATGCTTAATACTGATGGAAAAATTAATTCATAATTTTAAATATCATGAAGCTTTTATTTTGGTGAAATTTTTGTGGCAAAAAATTTGGGGAGAAAGACTGTGTCTTCTGAGCCTCATTATTATATTTTTTTTAATTGTATAATGAATGTTATACTTTCATCTGTGGAGAATTCTGATTATGCAGGAATTTTTACCCATGCTATTACTACTAGTTGACTGATGCACTCCAGCTTTCTGTTTCTTAAAATTCTGATAATTGCACACACTTGCTCTAGGCTTAATACAGAGACTAAAATGAGCGATAGATGGTTTGAACCATGATCTGCTCCTGGAAAGTCCTTGTTACTTTACACAGCTGAATATTCTTGGGCATTTACTCCCTGCTGTAGCCAGGGAATATCTCTCAATGTGTTCCTCCAGAGTTAGCAATAAGTGATTCCTTACTCATGATGAAACTATAAAGCCATGATGGATTGGATAAGGAATGGGAAACTAACCTTAGCAAGGTGTATGTCTCTATATCAAATTTATCTAGGTTGCATAATATGTGATTAGCTAAGCTATCAGGCTTTCTTCCCTTTATTTAAATGGAATATTAAATAAATAATAGTAATAAATAATAAATTCCTTATTTCCAAGAAGGTGAGCATCCTGAATTCCAGGAGCATCTTTAATATCCAATTCTCCTTTCCCTGGAGTAGTGCAAGAGTTTTCAAGTGTGGACCTCATTGAAAACAGTTTAAGTCATAAAAGATAGATGCTGCTATAGAATTTTTGGGATTAAGTACAGCAAAATAATATTTCTACATTTAGTGCCTGTTCTTTCAAATGATCCTGAATTCAGAGAATTAGAGCCTGTTGTCTACACCAACCTTGTCTTCTTTGAAAACAAGCTCAAATCTTCAAACAAAGAGAAATGTTTTGCTTAAAAATGAAAATCAAACCAAAATTTACCAAAACCAAAATCAGAATGCATTTTGATGATTTTGACAGTAAAATGGACACCTTTTGAGATTCACATAGTTTTCTTTGACAAACTGGTAATTGTGGAAGACATTGCTATTGCTGTTTAGTTTTCCCATAACTATTTCCCTCTTTTTATCTCAAAACCTTGGAAACACGATTATAAAATCCAGCTAGAGAATGACATGATTGAGAATTCTTTCATAAATAAATGATAACATAGATTAACATGAATAGCTGTTTGTTGAGTGGTTGTTTTTTGTTTTTTGTAATAGTAAAATATACATTTATCTTTTTAAGTAAGAAAAACTGACAAGCAATGTTACTTATGGGAAATCACATCTGCCCTAACATGGGATAGTAAAATATGTTTGTTTATATTTTTTATGAAAAAATATGCAGATTTAGCATTAAACAGCTTGAGATTTCTGTTGTCCTTTTATTTCTTTACTATTACTTATAATTGATTGGGGGGTGTAAATGATGTGGCATAGAAATGCACTGTTTCAGCATAACATTTTTAGTGAATTTTTCAAATTACTTTTGTGGGGCTTTGCATAATGGTGTGTGGATATGTTACTGGTATTGGGGTAGGAGATTTATCTTTTAAGATGAAGGAAATGAAATCCTCAAAATTAGCAGTATTTTTGTTATTGTCCTTGTAGGATTTGCCTTTCATGGCATGTGTGAAAACACCCCTTAGGCTAATCACATCGAAGTGCTAAAAAATAAAAAAAACATACTTGGAATAAAATTTTAGTGTCGTGATTTCTTTCATATTATCCCTTTTGGGGAAGGACAGGGGTGGGGGGAGATAGGGAAATTGGCCCACAGAGGAAAAAAGATGATTGTTATAAAAAACGTTGACATGTTCCTTGTTTTTGTTTGCCTTTTTTATTTTAATGCACTACAGGCCAGTAATAAGGTTATTGAATAATACCAAGGACACATTATCATCCACCTTCTACTTTTTATTTAACTGAACACATGTTCAAAGGCAAATAATATGTGTTAGCTATAAGTCTTGTTCACAGAAGTGCTATCCCTTCACATTTATTCCAGGCCAAGTAAATCTGCCCTACAGTTTTGTTAATGGCCACCTTTTTAAAAACAAACACTAATCTCCCCCCAGAAAAATTGTCACTACCACTCATTTCCCTTTCAAAACCCTATGGATAGTCAATCAACCATGCAGAGAAAACTTCCAATTTCGGTGTCTCCTGATATGCTTTGTATTAGAAGCCCTAGGTGCTGAGCCTCAAAGTTGCTTTAAGGGAGGCTCAGACAGGACAAGAGGAAAACATTTCCTTAAAGAGAAAATGGTCAAACACTGGAACAAGTCCCTTGGAGAGACAGAAGTGGCCAATGTTCCAAACCTGTCAGTTTTTGAGGTTATTTTTTCCTGTTATGACAATTATACCAGTGAATCTGTTAAACTGAAAAGCTGAATATTTTTAAATGAAACAAAGCTGTGTCTAAAGCTTCTCTTATTCTGTATTTCTTGTATAAGAGATATTTTCTGGTCACACTTAAAAGTTGTCTCTACTGACACGGAGAAAGAAATGGTCAACTAAGAACAAATAATAAGCCTTAGCTAAAAGGGTTATAGCTATAATAAAAAAACTATAAAGGCTGTGCCAGTTTAGTGCTAATGCTTACTTGGAAGAAAAGTGGTTTATTGATTGGAAATTTGTTGTAGGATTATTATTGTAACTTTACTTTTATTGTTTTTTTGAAACATGCTTTTGCACACCCATGGTCATTTCATCGTCAATTAATTTAGGAAAAAGAAAAATGTTTGAAACAATGCTAAAGAAAAAAAATTCTATAGTTGTTCATGCAACCAGAAAGTGTTATAAATATGAGATAAGCAGTAATACCTGGAAACTAAAACTAAACTGGAATTCAGGAATGCTCTCAAGAAAGGGGTAGATTTAATTCTCCAAACCTGTTTATAATATCAGTCTATGATTGTACTTTCAACAATTTCAAAGCAATACATGAAAATTAACTCCATTTTCTGGCTAGCATGACAAGTATTGGATCATTAATGGAAACATGGAGAGTAAGAATTGAAGATACGTATAAAAATGAGGATCTAGTAGCACAGTCCATACTTACAGGGAGAATCATTGATTCCTCTGGCTTATCTGAGAGATCCAGAAACAATTTTTTCAGAGATGTTATTTTTAATGGCATATAAAGCCAGGTTTAGAATAATTAAAATTTGAGGAATATCTCTGAAATTCATGATGAGGAAAAAAAGTAAATAATTAATCTTAAGAAGTAAAACTTATATAAGAACTAAAATGGCTTAATTTGAGTTTCTTTTTCAATCTGAGGAGAAAGGTATTTCTTCAGTTCTGAAGGATGGGGAAAATTGTCCAAACACAGTCTTTCTGCTGAAAACCTGAATTCTGGCCAACTAGCTTAAACTCTACATTTTATATTGATTGTTAAAGTTAGGAAAAATGAATATCACTGCTTCAGTATATATGTTTTGGGTGATATGCTAAGTTTGAAGTTAATTTAGGATGGGATTCTCTGTAAATTTTCTTTGTGAAAATGTCTTGACTTTATCCTGGTAAAAAATAAGATTAGTTTTTTAAACTATGAAAATATATGAAGAACAAATAAAACATCATTAAACCAAATTATAATAAATTTGAACATTATAAATTTACACACATTTTGTGTATATAGCTAGATTACATGCCATTTGCATGTAAAATTATATATATATTATCAGTCATATTCTTTGCTTTGCAACAGCAGATTGCAAGTCATGTTAATTTTCTGTTTATTGTCTTCATTTAGTCTAATTTAATTGTTTCCCATTTAGAATAGTTCATTAGACAAATTGCTTTTAAGTTGGAAAGTCAAATGCACTCTCTTTTTGTTCACGGCAGCGTAGCTGGTTGTCCTTCCTGTAAGTGGCCCTTCTGGAAACCACAGTGCTCGAACAGTTGCTGATAGCACTGCAGAAGCACCTCGTGTAAAATGAAACTCGCTGTGTTCTTATTGATTTTACTACAGATGCCACTTATCCTCAGGAGAGTCAAACTCCACTTTGTTATGATGGCAGTGTGTTCAGAGTAATTCAAGCGTCAGTACTCCAAAAATGCAATTGTGATACAGACGTACCTGAGACCTCATGGCTTCACACTTAGCAGTAAGACTCTGCTGATTTTGCAAATTCTGGGTGGTGCCTTCCCAATGGAGTCCGTCTTTGTTTCACTTCAAAACTCAGAAGCTGAATCACAGAGTAGTTCAGGTTAGAAGAGACCTCAGGAGATCATCCAGCCCAGCCCTGCTGCCAAGGCAGGGCCACCTGAAACAGGCGTGTTTGAATGTCTCCAGAGAGGGAGACACCATGACTTCCCTGGGCAGCCCATTCTAGTGTTCTGTAATTCTCAATATAAAGAAGTTCTTCGTCATGTTGATGTGAGACATGTTGAGCTCTGTTTTATGGCTGTTGCCTCTTGTTCTGTCACTGGGTGTTGGAATAAATCAGCTGAGACTCCCTTTTCTTCATGCAGAAAACCAAGCCTTTATTCACAAAGTTTGTATTTGTAGGAAATACCAGAAGGCACCGTGTTAAACCTAATTGGTCAGCAGTACAGTGAAACTCAGTTCATTGGTCAGCAAAGGCTATTGTATATGTCTATCAAATTTTCTCTCTCTAGATATGTTTACATTTTTCCTTTGTGGGCTCTCATGGGACAAATCTTATTGTTTACACAGGTGCATTTGTTTTTCACCCTCAGAATAGACTGTTGCATTAAATGAACTTCTGAAAATAGCTTCATATGGGAATTTGCAAATTGTCTGTTAGCTGTACATGGAAGAAATGACAGGTTAGCTTTAGAAATTTTAGCAGAGCAAGGCCTGATTTCATAAGGCCTTTCTTTTATAATTCTTCTACCTGTCTATGAGAGCAAGAAGAAGTCTGGCACCATCCTTTTAGCCCCTGCCTTTGAGATATTTATTTACATTGATGAGATCCCCTCTCAGGCTTCTCTTCTCCAGACTGAGCAGACCCAGATCCCACAGTCTCTCCTCATTAGAGAGGTGCTCCTGTTCTTTAATTGTTTTGTGGCTTCTGTGGACCCACTCCAGGACCTCCTTGTCTTTCTTGAGCTGTGGAGACCAGAATTGAATGCAATATTTGAGATATGACCTCACTAGAGCTGAGTAGTGGGGAAGAATCAGCTCCCTGAATCTCCCTTCAATAACACGTTAAGCTTTTCTGCTTGCTTTGTTCATATGATTAAGAGATTTAACTGAAAAATAACCCAGCTATTCAGGAATCTCTGATTATATTATAGTAGATAGTACATAACTTTTATACCATAAAATAAATACAATTGTATAGAAGATAACTGTACAAATTATCATGGGTTGCAGTGTAAAATATAATCAGGGGTGTGTTATTCTATTACCATCCGTTGGAACTGGGATGGGCGGTAGTGATGTGATCT
>VZTB01003384.1:14577-48909 GCA_013397245.1 Thryothorus ludovicianus
TTGGAGTGTCTCACTGGTTTTGCTTTTCAAACCAGAACACAAATATACACACACTTTTGCATGAAAGTACAAATGAGTGTGATATTTTCATCTATTTGCATTTTCTTGGTTGGATTATTGCATATGCAGAAATTAAGTATTGATAGGTTTTTTTTTTTATGCTATTTAAGGGACTTCAGACATATATCTCAATGGAAGGGAAATGCATGTGACTAAATCTCCTCAACAGCTATGGAAATCTTAATCATGACTGATAAATTCTACAATATCTAATTCCTGAATCAACAAAAGTATACGAGGAGCTAAACTCCAGAGTGCCAATATATTTCAACAGAAATAAATACTATTCTGTATGACTATAATTACCCAAGTGAATTTTTTTTTGTACTTCTGTGAAATTACACACTTCTAGTAGGTTTAACTTGTAAGGGTTAAAAAAAAATTGAAAGTGCAATCTGTCACTATAGCACTACTTAGTGTGTCTGACACAATTGAGGGTTTACATTTTCAACCCGTGACTCTTTACGAACTTCGGAGAGAAAATTTTCAAGTGCAACTATAAACACAGAAAGAACAGTTTAAGTCTCCAGAGCTGCAGCTGGGTTTCCTCTTTGTCAATTTTCTGCTATTGAATGACAACAACTCCTTGCAAATAAATTTAAACTTTGTTTTGAAATTAAATATTCTTATTTGTGGCTACTTTAACAGACAATGAATTGTTGCTTAATTAATTTTAATTTTCTTTCTTTTTACCTTGACATTGCCTTATTTCATTTGTCTCATGTAGTACATTGAACATAGAAAGGAAAGTAATGGAAGGACTAGCCTGTGCACCTAAAATTCAGGATCCAAGTTTTATCTCAACTATTTCTAAAGCCACAACCAACAAAAGAAATAAAGTTTATATATGCTTTCAATAAAATGCCTCTACTGCATAGATAAAATACTGTTAAAATACATTTATGTTTTGTAACTCAAGATACAGAGAATAAACATTGCACTAACAAAACAATATAAAACAAGCTATATTTTTGTGTAATGATACATAGAAATAATAAATAATATTAATGTGTTAATGGAGTGCTATAATGGCTGTTTATTTTGCTTACAGTTATAGGAAGGATAAGTCTAGTTCCTTCAAACAATTCAGTTTCTACTTTTCCCCTTCTTGTTCATAGAAGCAGAGTGCACCAAACTGTGCTTTGCAGATAACTTAGTAAAGAATTTTAAACTAAATTTATTGTGACTGATGCCTAAATACAGGGATAGGAACAATCCATAACTTTTCTCATTAGGTTTTCTCATTGGGTTTTACTTATTGCTAGTGGATTCTCTCCAAGATCTACCCCTGCTAGAGACACCATTCACTCACAAGAAATTTAAATGTCATTGGTTACAAACTCATTCATCATAAATTCTAGTTTGCAGAACTTTTCCTTTGCTGTTACTGAAGGCAGAACTATCTTAGTCATTAAAACATATATTTGTTTCTAATGAATTTCCAGACCTTTAAACACCCAAACGGCGACTGCAAAAAAGCTCTCAAAACTGAAAATTGAATTTTTATCTCCTTTCACTACATGATCTCTTTTGGCTAATGCTTGATTTGAGCCAGAGTCGTAAGATTTGATGCAGATCCCATACTACAAATCTTTCATTGAGAAGGAAATAGTACTCCACTGGAAGAGGCAATGTGCTCTGAAGTACAAAATTCTGAACCAGTCCTCAGGATTATATTTGGCTGTTTTTCCTCCCAAGCTATAGGACGTGTCCAGTATATCCTTCCTTCACTTTTCTCACTTCTAGAAAGGCAATTATGTTTTCCTCAATGTTTTCACTCCATGAGTGAAACCCAGGGCATATTAATTAGGTATTTCAGAATAATTTTTTAAAATACTCAAATGTTAAATTGTTTTACAATTTTACATTCAAGAAATGCAAACAAATGCAATTTGATGTTTCCTGAAAATTATTGCATCTGATTTAGAGCTTGTAATTGGGTCCTTTGCAAGCAATTATTTCACTGTGATAGTCTTGAAAAGGTGTGGAAAAGAAGCAAACCACAATATTATCAATATTTGATACTTTACTTATTAATGGTAATTATTAATTTTTTAAAATTATTATTTATTAAATTATTATTTGGCTCCTAATTTAACAGCAATTAATGATTAATATAGGAATTATAACTCTAATATTTATAACCTACACTTTAGAAATACAGGAGCTCTTAATGTTGTTGCAAAGATTGAATTTTTACCAAGTTCTTTTCTCAGATATNTTTTTCCCAAGTTCTTTTTTCAGATATTTTATGCATTTGTATAGCAGTTAAAAAAAAAAAAAAGTGTAAATGGTGGCTGTTTCATAATTATACAGTCCCTCTAAAATTATTTGTTCTGCATTCTGGTTACATAAGCAGTGGTGAGGCTGTGTCGGGGCAGGTTTAGGTTGGGTATTGGGAAAAGGCTCTTCACCCAGAGGGTGTTTGGGCACTGAACAGGCTCCCCAGGGAAATGGTCACAGCACCAAGACTCACAGAGTTCAGGAAATGTTTGGACAATGCTCTCAGGCACAGGGTGTGACTCCTGGGGTGTCCTGTGCACGGCCAGGAGTTGGATTTGATGAGCCTGACCAGTTTCTTCCAAATCAGGATAATCCATAAATCCAACATGCTGGTCAATCAACGGCCACTGAAAAGGCAACTTATATGTAACAGCCCATTAATTGTACTTGTAGTGGTTTTCATCTGCTATATTAAATGTAGTTTGTTGGCTAAATTTTATTTAAAAGAAACAGCTTTCCTTTTGTTTTCCTAAACAGCCTTGCATGTGATCTGTTCCTGTTCTTCAGTCTCCTCAAAAGTATCTTATGATAGGATCACTTTTCTTGGTTTTACTTCTCCTAGCCTAAGTATTGCTTACAGAAATGGAATAAATCATTGTATTGTGACCTCAAATGGAACATGGAGAATGTGTTGAAGTCAGAATATGTTTGAACTCTTTAATGAGCATAAGCAATGGTTTAACAATGATTCAGCAAGGATAGCTATAACAAACTTCAGTTACTAAATTTTTTGTCATTTCAGAGCAGACTCTGTAAAGAGGATTTTGTTACCTTTTGGAATATGATGTGGCTACTTATTTTTATTGTGGCATAGTGCTTTTAATGAGATTGAATTATTTGATTTTGTGTCTATGTCCTCATGGGGAATGAATGCAAATTTGTGTTTAATATATTTGTCTTGCAGAAATGCCTGTCAAGTTGTGATAGACTCCAAGTTAGTTGCATACTTTTTGTTCCTTCAAGTACTTTAATGTTTGCTAGTTAAGGTCTGTTGGTATAAAATTTAAGATTTTATAGCATGATTATAGTTTGTAAAATTGTTGATAAATGTAAGCCCATGTTTATAATTCAGAAGATGATTATGATCAAAAGATATTTCTATGGGCAGAAAACTTGTGATACAATTTTTTCACAGACTTCTTCAGTTTTGTATTATTTTTAACATTTATGCTGTATTTCAAGGAGTCAGAAATTTTTTGTTTTTACAAAATAAATAAATACAAGTTACCAGAGAGTAGTTAGCTGGTGTCTTTGGGATATTCTCACTACAGAAGAGTTAGGTCACCTGGATTTACTCCTCATCTTTCACTGTTTGACCTCTGTCTGCTTCCCCCACTCCCCAGTATATTTGTTCCTAGGCAATCTCTTTTTCTTGGAGATCTGGCACATTGCCCCTGAAGGGCTGAAGAGCTTTTAGATGTAGAACTCTTTGCCCCCAGTGCTGTGGAACAAGCTGTGCAGCCAGCACGCAGCACAAGCTGTACTGCTCCGAAATGCTATTGTCTGTCTCCCATCTGCTGCTAAAGGCATCATCACTTCCCTTCAGTCAGATTAGAAAGACCTACTATTTAAAATCAAAAAAGGAACAATGTCCACCAGTGTTCTTGTATCTGTAACATCTTCATTTTTTGATAGCTCCTTCCATTTGAAAATTTCAGAGGGTCATAAACATGACTTAATTCTAGATTTCTCCTTATTCTTTTTCTCCCACAGGTAAGCAGCACAAAGTGATGTCCCTAAAACCTAGACAGCTGTCAGTTACAAAATGAAGGATTCTTTCTAAGAAAATCTTATTCTGTTGTGAGCACAAGTGTCTTTTATACTAATTACAGGTTACACATGAATTAACTTTTGGACACTCTTAATGAAAGGAGATGTCTGTTTCAATAACTGCTTTCCACTCAAACCCAAGCTGATGAAATGGTGTCAAAGTTTAACAGATCCTTTTTGGTTTACTAGTTATATCATTGTTTAATATCAAAAAAAAGAATACCCTTCCAACACCCAAAAGTTTTACTGTCATAAGGAAATATAATTTCTTTAGTGTATTATGTGCACATAAAATGCTGGTACTGACATAAGATAATTCACAGTGTAGGTTAAATAAAGTGAGAAAATGAATAAATTATATTGAAAATATCTCACTTTGCGAGTTATAAAATTGAAGAATATTTCAGTTTCTGAATGCCACGAATTATCATGAATTAAATATTAATAATGAAATCTTTTTACATCATATGCAGATTCTTCAAACTTATTCTATTTGAGAGCTGAGAGGAAGAGAAGATCTGCAAGGAGGGCTGTGCTCAAAGAGGTTTTGCATTTATAGGAAATATATATATAACTCAAGTAGAAGTTCACAGGTGTAGCTATCTTACCACAGAGTAATGCCAAACTGGAAATCAAGGAAATCATAGGACTAGAATCCTATGAGGAGAAAATTGTATTTTCCATGTGATGCTAAGTAGATAATATGAGAATAAAATAAGTAAAACCTCCACATTAAAAAAAAAACAACAAAGAAATAAAAACCCTATAAATTTGATAATGGCTATTTTAATTTAAATAACATAACTCTTAGGTCAATGCCATAATATTTTTCATGCATAGTAATTTTGTGTTTTGAAAATATGCATTTGAAATCATGACAATTTAGGATGCAGACTTGTATTTTAAAGAAACCCCAACAAAACAAACCTCCATAGTCCAATATTGAGTACTGCTTATTCTTATTGTTGCATAGTGCTGTGACTGATATTACTCATTCCAGACTTATGTCTGAATTGGTGTGTGTGTTTTTTAGAATTATGAAAGATATTCTAGAAGACTTGTGTCTATATAGTCATCTAAAACAGTCACTGAATACTTCAATCAAAAGTAAGGGATGCAGAGAGCAGTAAAACTCAATGCAGGATCCTAAAACTAAGAGGAATTGTGAGAAAAAGTAGGTCAAAGATTGTTTTCAGTTGCTTCCACATGTATGAAAAAAAGCCTGTCTTTGTCAAGTACAGTGAGCACAACATAGAACTATTTTGCTTATTTTTTTCTGAAAAAGAAGGTTGACTTTCTGTGAGATCTGAAGCTCTAGAAGAAAACCTTGAAGAAAGAAACCTCTTCTGCTTTAGCATCGTGTCACCCCTCTCTGACTGCAGTTTTCTTGGCACAAGTCACATTCTGGGACAAAGGACATCAAGGCTGAGCTGCAACCACTCTATTGGTCTTTAGTTCCAAATTGTTAAAAACCTCTGCAAGCCTTAGGCAATTTTTAGGAATTAATCCCTTGTCAGCCTCATGATTTAACAGCTTGGGTTTTTGTAATGATATATTCTCTATCCCCATGATTCGTAGTAGGCAGATCGTTTACTAAACAGATTAAAAACCAAGACAGTGAAATTTGAGCCAAATTTCTAGTCTTTGTGTTTACACATAATTTTCTCAAAAGTAATGCTAAATGTTTCCATGGATTCAAAAAGAATCTGGACAAATCTGAGTGAAAAAATCAAATGAAGCATGTTTAGTATAAAGAGATCACCTTAGTGCTGCGAATCCTTTGTGATATAGGAGGTTCTAAGAGTATCCTGGAAAATTACCACTCTGGTTTTTGGCCTTTTATTCTGGAGGAATAAAATTCTTTTATTCTACATTGCTGTAGAGAGAAGTTTGGGCAGGATGGACAAATTCTAAGATGATTCAAAGTAATCTCTCCAATTCCACACCAGCTTCAGGTCAGAAACTTTATGTCGATACATAGATTTTTAGTTGCTTTAATGTTGTGAGAATTTTGAACATTCTGACTTCCAGTACTGATATTTTTCTTAAAAGAAAATTGCACTGATGCTGAATTGAACATCCTGTTCTTTAAATAATCCCAATGTTTAAACTCATAAGTAGACTTAGATTTTCAAATAATTTGAACCATAGTAAAAAAAAAAAAAAAGAAAAAGATAGATGCTGTGAGTTGGTGTGAAGAGAAGGACATCTCCTAATATCATTAAAAGTGATTAGTTTATGTTGATGATACTAGATAATGTTATTGTTAGAAAAACTGAGAATATATTAATTTGTTAAGATGTTGCTGTTCTTAGCAAGTTTTAGAAAGAAGTTCAGACATAAAGGAAAGAGTTATTGCTCATCTAAAAATGAATTCTATTTGGTGGCTGAAGACAGAATGGATCATTAAATACATTCTCAAAAATCACTGTGATGAGCTTTCAAATCCAGTGTTGAGTATTTATATTTTTAAAAATGACTTCACAAAAGTATGTGACACTAGGAATATCTTTAGAAAATAATAGCTTTTAGATTTGGAAACTCTAAAATTTGTATGACTCTAAAAGCCACCTGAACAATCAGGAAAAATAAAAAACTTTTAAAAAGACACTTTGCACACTGTACTGTGCAGGGTGGCATTCATATATTGAGTCAAACAAATAATCTGGGTTTTTTTTACATAATCTGAAGAGAACACCTCTAAATGACATTATATCCAGTTCTAGTTTTCCCCTTACATTGAAATTAAGCAGTTTTATATTACAAAGCATGTTGTAAAACAATATCAAAATCAATAATGTGTGCAAGTATATCTGGGCACTTTTCTTTAAATGTCTTTGATTTAGAAATTCCCATCTGTACTTCACTTCATCCTGTGCTCAGCCATTAGACCACCAAATTGCAGATGAGAAGTGTTGAGCATTGGTGAACAGCTGAAAAAAAAATCGGGGTAGTTCAGTACAAGGTTGCTCAGCACAGGTGTTTGTGTAATTATGATGTATTAGAAAACCTTTTTGTTCAATAGCATTCAAGCTGCCTGGAGAGTAAATTCGAGAAGCTTTTAGCAGAGATGAATACCTCTGAACAAGGCTGCAGCAATCAACTTTCAGAGGGAATATGGACATCTTACTTTCACAGGTCTGATGCCTTAAGTTTTAGCTTTTATATTTTTCAGATTCTGTGCTGTTTTAGTGGGTAGTTCTGGTTTCATGTTAAGTGCTACTAAACTCTCTTCACAGAGTAGGCAGACAAAGCAATTTCTTTTCTAGCTTGGTACCGAGGGCAACCAATTCACCTTTCAGGACCAAGAACAAAAACAAGGGTGAAATGAAAAGAGGAAACAAGGAGGATGGAGCTTCATAACCTGAAGCTATAATTGGACAATTAACTCCAAAGTGCTAATGGACCAAAACTGATAAAAATGTGAGACCTCGTGATCAGCCATTCATTTTTTGTGACCATTTTGGGGCATCTTGGGTGTAGCCCAGCTGGACTCTTGTGCTGCCCAGGTGTGCCCACTGAGGCCTTTTAATAATTCCCTACTTTATCTTCTTGCTCTGGCTAGTCTCTGTTCCAGGTCAGCCTCCAGAAGGCATCAGTCAAAGCACCACTACCTTGAAAAAGGTGCTTGAAAATGCCGAGTAATAGACATGGTGACTTCTTTTTCCACCTCCTTCATTAGCAGGCAAGTTAGAAAATAACTCATCAGGCAGATATTTGAGCAATTGCTGCAAAAAGAGGCCGTGGAAAATGCTGCAGTTGTTCCAGCAGCAAAGAGCACGTCATCAGGATCCATTACCTCTGTGCTAAGGACCAGGGAAACAGGAGTCTGAAAAACACTTGAGTTAAAGTGTCCCGGGAATAGCAGAATGCTTGCCATTTATTTATAGCAAAATGCAGTTTAATTGTGATTTTATAGATTTCTGCATATGTAGGCAGAGGCTGGCCCAAAGAGAACATTAACAGCCCTCACCTCAATAAACACAAATGATGGAGTGTAGAATGAGCATGCCAATACAATTTCTACTCAAAGTCATTTCTCCTTAGAAGTCACTATAACTAGATGAAGCTGTCTCCAAGCTGTTTAGAAGATGTTTAAAATCATTTAATCACAAGCAAATGTCAGAGTATTTTTGCAATCAAACAAAACCCACCACTTCTTACCTTAGATACCTTTAAAGGCATCACAGAAAATTTCAAATCTTAATATGCTTCCAAAGTAAGAGTAGTATGTATTTTTAGCCCCATTTCACAGGTGAGAAGTAGACATGCTGTAATTAGGAAGAAACCATGCAAGATATTAAAACCACTTAGACTGAAATTTTCATCTAGCCAACCTTTTTGCTTCTGATGCATGAGAAAGGACAGAGTGGGACCTCTCCAGTTATTTCTTCTCACCCAGCATTTGAGCTGGAAGCTGTAATTTAGCACTTTTCCATGATGCAGATTTTAATCCCATTACAGATCCAAAGCATTGCAGCAAATAGCAACAAACTCCTCAATTATACTGAAAAAGTATGCATTTTGGTATTAATGCCTCTGTCTCCTAACTTTGGGTTTCTTAATTTTGACATGAAAAAATACAAATAATCATTCTTTGTTCTCTGTTCATGATTTTAAATATCTAAGAGTTTATTTTACCAAGCCAGTATGTCAGGGTTTGTTTAGTACTGAGAGCAATCCATACTTTTGGGTTTTTTTTCAAGCCTGCCTTTTTGACAGTCCTGGCTTTTAGCTGAGGCGACTGCAGTGAATCTGTAATTCAGGATATGACTGTGCCATGACTGTACGTGATGCCATAATGATGGTCTCTTTTACTCTCTGTTCTTTTTCCCTTAGCTGCTTTTTCCTTATTCTACTTAGCCTGTCCTTGTCACTGTCGGGCTATTCATGTTTTCCTAGGGTTATGGGCAATGACAATTAAATATCTCTTCAGAATGATAACAGCTTGGTTAGTGACCATCACTCTGTATTTATAATAAAGAGATTTCCCTGCTTTCATGTGCATTATCTTACTCCTATCCACAGTGATGTTCATTTGCTCCTTGTCCCATAGTTGATTGATACCTAGAAACCCACTGCGACACCTGGCAGTCAGTTTTCATCACTATTATTTTAAAGAATTTTATATCATCAGAACACTTAGTCACCTCATTATTCCCTTCTTTTTCTAGATCATTTATGTTGAGCAGTAGATATCCCAGCATAGCTCCCTGAGGGACTCTGCTGTTAAACCTCTACTTTTGTTGAAGCTGATCACTTAATCCTACTATTTAAGCTATTTATTAATTCATGAGAAGACCTCCCCTCTCGTCCCATGACAGCTGAATTTCCCATGAGTTAAGGTATTTAGTGTTTTTAAATTCTTTACAGCAACTCTAACAAAACAATTTAGTATTTAATATCAAAATTCTTGATCTATCTATTACAATATTAATGTAAAAATAAAAGGCAACCACCTCCCTTTCTCAAAACTCCAGAAGATAACACCAGGAAAAACAGTTATAATGTAAACCTTGAATGATTTAGCATTTTACATCACGTGGCAAAGTTTCAAAGTGGAATTAAAGCTAGTTACCTATATCATGAAGGGTCTTTTTGGATGAACTTCTTTGTTATTTTTGGTTTACCAATGGGATATTTTTCCATAAATTAGAGATGAATTAAAGTAAGACAGGAAGTTGCCAGGCTGCAATATTAATGGTTGGTTCTGTGGAACTGAGTTCATTTTGGAAAACAATTTGCAGTTCCTAAAAGCTAGTAATAAGATAATTGATGCAAAGCTGTAATACCATTTGGTCCCACTTGAGAGAGAAAACTTAATATTAAAACATTTCTGACTGACAACATTGCCATTTATCTTCCTAGCAGGAGTCAAGTGAGAACAAAAAAATGAGAAAAGCTCTCTGTGCCCCATCCGTATCAGCTGCCATCATACTTAAAACAAATGATGTGAACAACCCCAATAAGATCGTGTTTCTCAGATTTTTTTAATTTCAATACCCATAGTGGAACTTCAGTACACTGATAGGATTTGAGAAGTTCTCTGGGTATGACACTTTGTGGACTAGAAAGAAAAAAAACCCAAAAGCTCAGACATCCCAGGTGTCATCAATTCAGTCACCAAAATTAGACGGCTGTTATGTAAATTATGCAAATATGAGACTCAACCTCTTCTTTCATATTTGAGAAATGAAATATTTAATGATGTTGACATTTTTAATTATCATCAGGCCTCTGAGTTAACTCCGAAGTGGGATCAATGTTATTACAGCATCTCTGCAGACTCTGGTGGATATTTCTGTATCACTTCATACTTTATTGAACATGTATGAGTTAGCTGTGCTTGAAAAACTAAAGCAATGGACAATAAAGAAAGAAATTTTCAAAGTCATCAAACAAATAAATTAATAGGGCCCTTTGAAATAGGTCTGTTCTTTGACAGTGGTCAGAATCTGACCATATTATGATGAACTTTTTTCCTATATCTTTTCCCATATCTCAACATTACTTTTGATGTAAGCTTAAAAAAAAATCTCAAAAAACTCCTCTATTGGGAAGGAAATTTTATGAGAAAAAAAATATCATAAGTGAACTTTTTAATTTAAATTTATTTATCTGTCTCACATCACTAAACTATATTGTTCCTTAGATTTACTTAGCAGGCAGAAAATAAGAGTCAAAAGACAGCCCATTCCAAAAATGTAATTTCAGCTCTCTCATTGGCATGCCTCACAGAAATTTCCAGATAGCTAAACCTCAGCTTTTCCATCAGCAAAAGAGGGATAACAGTGTTTAACTGAATCACAAAGCCAGTGATATTATTGCTCTTGTTTGTCCTATTTTGTAAGTAGATGTAATCATCTGTGTTACACAGAACTTTCTGAGAGGAATCTACCTATCTAAATAGAGATCTTAAAATCCTGAGGATTAATTAATTTATGTTTGCATAGTCCTTTGAAGCTGTGTAACACTATATAAATGTTAAATATTATCTACTCCTAACCATTGACTATGACTTTCGGTAGGTACTGCATATCTCAGTGCACACTATCACTACAGCCCAAGTCCTCTAAAACTCATACAATTTCTGGTTTTCCTGTTAATATTCTTTCTGCCCTCTTCTCTAACTTTCATACTCTTTGCCTAGCCTGCTAAAAGAAAAAGGTAACTACTCATAAAACCATTTCAGCCATTTTAGTCTGTCACTTTTACTGCACAGAAACCCTCCATCTTACTTCAAAGTTTAAAAAATCCCCAAACCAGCACAGAGTAACCTGCACAGGTAGGGATGGGACACAGTGTGTGGCAGTGAGCTCCTGTGGGAACAAGTAGTGATTCATGTGGGCGCTCTTACATATTTTAGGGAGAATCAACAGGGTGACATTGGACCCTTGGAACTGAGAAGGATAATATTGTGATTTTTAAATGTACACTCTGGCTTGGTGTCAACTCTCTGCTTTACAATTCCTCATCAACAAAAAGAAGAAATAGCTATCTTTGATACATATTTCATATATATATATATTCAGTTTATCTTATTCAAACTACATGGTTTTGCAGGAAAGTGCATAGCAAAATAAGAAAATTGAAATATTTGGCTTCTACTTCATTAGTAGCAGTAATTGATTTCACAAACTCTCAAAAATATGTTTGAAAAAAGATTGGAATTTCCAATGGTACTGAGCATGGAGAATTGACAGAAAGGATATTTATGATCCATTAATATAGTAGGCAAAGAAAACATCACATCTTCATCCTATTTTTAAGGATTAAGAAATTTACAATGTTCAGGTTACTATATGGGACCATACCTTAACTGTCCACCTCTACATTTCTGAGCCTTCAGGTCCAACCTCATGCCCTAACTTCATCCTGACTCCTTCTTGAAGTGAGATTTGGGAATGCACTAGCCCTTTCCTCTCCCAATCAGCAGCTCCTTTTCTGGGAGGAATTTTGGGCACAGTGAGAACTTGAGGGCACATTTCCAGCAGTGCCGGTCTGGCTGATAAGGAAGGAGGGGATTTCTGTGACAGATACCTCTCACTGGATATGGATTTGTCCTCCTGTGGTGTTACCTGCTTAAAAAACAAGGAGTAAGAATGATTGTCATCTGCATGACAGTGACAGAGGAAGCCAAGTTACCACTTAGTGGCCTTGAAACAAGGACTGCCTGGAAATGATTTGGTCACACACAGAAAGCTCAGGCTGGGATTGAGAAATTTGTTTGCAAGATTTCCTAAGAAAGTAGAATCAAAGAGTCCTTTTTATTTCCCTTGCAAAGAGGGTGCACTCAAGTGTAGTTCCCTCTGCTGCAACTTGAGCAATTCACAGAAACTCTGCTGCTAATTGTGACATGAGCTTTCGACTCAGGTTTCTTCACAGGGGTATGAAATTGTCCTCTAGCAATGCTACCTGTATATATCTAAGAAATTAAGGCAGAGCTCCTTTTTCTACTTATACTTCTCCCCCTTGGGATCATCCTCTGACACTTTGCAGAGACAGATTTCTTGGTTCATCATTTCCTTCCTCTGACAGGGAAAAAGTGTCAGTTTAAAGCTTCTCTCTATTATATGTCTATAATACCAGTGCCTTGTACCCTGGCTGTACAGTCTATCACAGAAACATGTGTTTCTTTTCAGAAATATATTAAAGTGTGGTTTAATCTCATGAAAACAGGTAATTTGGCCATGAGTGATACAGTGTGAAGGGTATCCTGAAAATTTTGATTGCTCCCCATTTTATTTGTCTTGGTGGGGCAGATTAGAGGTTTCACAGGTGGGAATGACTCCTCACATTATCTGTATAGCAAGGAAGGAATGAAATCTTCTCCAAAAACTTGAAGGCCCCCTTATCTGTTGCTGTAACTCAACTTTCTTTTCCCTCTGCAAAGTTAAGGGGACACTTGTGAAATTCCTGAAAACAAAGTAAAATGGAAAGGACATTCTTGTGTTCTGTAATAATTCTCAGGGAAATACTTATCACATGTATTATGCAACTCCACTAATGTTTTCAGCACGAGGGTTTAGTTTAGCACCATAAAACTCTTGAATGATGCTCTTTAAGTAACTACTGGTAAACATAGACTCAGGCTGAAAAAGGGCCACCATTTTCTAAAATATATAGCCCTTATTTATAAGTAGGGTTTGTTTTTTTATTTGTTTGATTGGTTTTTTTTAGTTAGGAATTGAATTACTTGCTAAATTTATTAATTTGGTTAATGAATACATAAAGGAATATTAATGAACAATAACTAAGAAAAATACTAATGTCTTTTTCTAGTAAACTGGAGAGTGTGACAAATCAGTAAAAGGCAAGTAGATGCCTGTTCCTTCATTGATATGTGTCCTCATATAGCCATAACTAGATAAACTATCCATTTACTTATTGAAGTTAATGGCAGATTTTATACAATTGAGATTTTCATCTTGGTGGTTTGTGTTTTTGTTTTTTTCCCTAGATATCTTATTAGTATACCTTTTTCAAAAAAATCTACACCCACATTTACCAAATCTGCTGTCACTTTATACAAAACTAGCTAGTAAATCTTAGTGGTAATGTCAATAAACACCAATGTAATAAATTAATGTCATCCATAGATTTTTTCTCTATTTAAATCCCTTTGACACTTTCTTGGTTATCTGTTTTTGCAAGCAAACACCTTATCTTCCTTTCTTGTTTTCCTAATACCAATCATTGTGAAAGTGAACACATGCAAATTCCAGTTTTGTGCAGCAATTTTAACACAGCTTTTATCTGTCCTTCTGAAATTTTTCCTTTCATTTCTTTTTGAATCTGTATTGCGCTGTTAAAACATAATCTTTTTCAGAAAGAACAGTACTGAGTTGATATATCTGCATTCTTGTAACATTCATAGCTTGTAAAATACTGGCCTTGTGATTACTAACTCCTTGAATAACCACATTCAAGTCCAAGGCATTGGAAAGAAACATGAATCATGTATCTGACTACAGCATTTCAGTGTGTCAGTGAAAGGCTGACTGGTTTATGCCCCGAAGCTCATGGATTCAATAGATGTCTTTCATTTAAATAAGTTTTAGGTCAGATCTACTATGGCTGCACAAACACTGAAAAATCAACAGCATTCTTTAACTGGAGTGAGTAGCCTGCTTTAGATGATAAAGTATCATATATTATGTAACTAAATCTGTAAGAAATGTCTGGGTTCTGTTGCCTGTCTAAACAAAATCAAAGGTACCTTGAAAGGACTCAAGTGGATAGAAAGCTGTCTCAAACTGAGTGTGTTAACAGGAAAACTGAAAACATCAGTGTCACTTTTATCACTGAAGCAGAAATTACAGGGTTTGGGTAGAGGTTCTTAACACTTTATATATACCTCAAGAATATAAACCTTATTGAAAGACTTCTCCACTTGGTCGCAGAAATTTTTTATGAAGGATTTGTGTGTATTTTGTTACTACATTCTATTTTGTGGCATTACAGAAAAACATGGGTGGGAGGTGCAGGGTTGAAATCTTTCCAAAAATATCCTTTCTTGTACTTCACCCCCTGCTTTATCTGCAGGCCTTGACAGTTTTGGACATAATTCTTTCCCAGAAATTCCTTTCTCCTCGTTCTTTAGCAATGCCTCTGTCCTTGACTGTATTTCTGTCTTGGGATTGTACTTTTTTATTTTCTGTGGACTACATGTCTGCTTAATTCATATTACTTGCTGTTTTCGAATTTTTCTGGGTCAGCAAACCTAGAAGAAATGACAAAACTTTGTCTTTGGGGAAAGCTCTGAGTTCTTAGAGCTGACCCTACAATGAGAATATCAAAGTCAATGACAGACCAAAGGAGTAAAGGAGATATTGTGAAATTGAATTGCTTTGATGGTATAATATAAAAAAGAAAGTAAGCGTTGAACCAAGCACAAAACATTTGCCAAAAACTTAGAAAAATCCAAAACTCAATTCTCTGAACATTACTGAACTCAGCTTTCATATTACTATATAGTTTTGCAAAACTTCCCAATGATTCTATTTTTCTGCTAATTTTCAAGAATGAGGTGGTCTGGAACATTTCTCTGTACTACCTAACATTGCCCCATGGGAAATCAGTTTAATTTTACAACTGGTGTTATTTTTTACACTTAAAATTTTTAAGTCTATGAACAACATTGAGTAAAATCTGGAGATAAAAGGGACTCTAAAACCTTTTGCGTGCTCTAGAAAGATGATGTCAGAGACAGCAGAATAGCCTGAAGAGCAATGCCTCGTGATTCTTTACAAAAATTCCCATGAAAACTCCATCTCTGCAAGGTGAGGAAGATGAGATAAATAAAAAAATAATCCCTCAGATACAAGGGATGCCTGAAAAATAATCAGTCAGAAAGAGAAACCTGTTTTCCTAACAGAGTGGCCATCCTCACTCAATTCCTTTCTGAACAGCTCTGTCTCCTCAGGTGGCAGCAGCAGTGAGGTTCCAGGTCAGCTTGCAGAGGCAGAAATGAAGGCAAACAATGGTCAGATCGTTAAGGAAATGAACTTGGCAGCGTGGAAGGGAGGCAATGGGGCTGTCTTTTCTGCAGGAGTGGATCCCAGCTCACCAAGACTGAATAACAACCTCAGATCCCAACACGACCCGTGGAAACCGCAGCTGGAATGAGCTCAATGTAAAAGCAAAGCACTTACCAGCAAAAGGCAAGGATCAAGAGAGAAGATGTTCAGATCAAATGCACGTTTTTACTGGAGCAAAGGCAACCAGGACTGACGTGATTTCCCCATCAGTGGTGGACTGGATGGGAAAAGAAGCACCTCCAACCCCTGTTGGGAGAGAAAAGGAGCTCACGAGGTCCTGCAGCCAGAACTTCCAGCCAGATCAGGTGTATTGCTCATGAATTGTTGACTTATATTGTTGAGGGAATTGTTGAGAGAATAACAGGTTGAGGAATTGTATAAACATTGTAATTGCTAATGGGAAAACAGCGCAGCTCAGTGTTTCAGCTCAAGGCGTGAGAAGTGGGAAAACTTCTCCAGGTTGACTCCAACCTCTTCCACAAAATTCTTATATGCCCTATTTTAATCCTTCTTACTATCTAGGAAATGGGGACAAGTTATAACTTGCCGCATGAGAGCAAAAAATATCCTTTATGTATAATAAACTCTTCAGAAAATAGGACTGATAAAAGCCATTAACTGAATTTCATGAGATTTTTTTTGTAATATGGCCTAAGAAACATTAATATCCAAATTCTAAAGAGTGAACATCATGTTTTTTCCTGAAAGGAAAGGAGTTCTCCTTGACCTCAGAATTTAAAATTTTCCCTCTTGTATATCTGGGATCATGCACAGATACCTTCAGGGTATGAACATCCAATAATGGGTATAAAAAGAAACCAAAAACATTTTCCTGAGTCATCTGTCTATTTTTTTCTTCTTTTAAAGCTGTGAAAAGGAGATATACTTAAGACTGTGTGCCTTTTACAATCCATCTATATTTTTCCAATTAAAGGAAAGCAAATCTGCTTTTAAGCTATCACAGAGAAAATAATTTCCCTCCACAAGATGGCTCCCACAGTGAGAAACTCCAGGCTTTGAAGATTTCTTTTTCTAATTCTTCAGAAACTAATCTCAAATCATAAGGTTTAATCTGTCTACGTTTAGCTCCTGAGGATTGATGTTTATTAAAAAAAAAAAAAGTTTTGTTTTCTTTTATGCTACAATTATTTTGTGGTGCAGGATAGATAACTTTGTTATTGTGATTGCTCACAATATGGGGCAAATTTCTGGATGCCTGTTTTGATTATTTTTTCCAACTGTGTATTTTTGTCCTAAAAAATCTAATACGAGTGGCCATTTCATGCCAAGGATGCCTAATAAGAACTCCCCACTGCAATCAATGAGGAACTATGACTAAAAATCAATGGTTACATATGATCCAAGTTGTTTTATTCTAGAATATTCTATGACAGTCTTTGGGGAAACAATAGCAAAAAACAATTCTGGATATTAGCTTCACAGACACACTGTTTTTGTCATTTTTCAATGACAGAGTTTCATGGAGCTTTGCAGATTAAAGGGAAATGAAAAAAATCTAAGAAAATATATAAAACCAAACCTGTAGAATTAGAGAGTTTTATGACTGTAAGAGTGTTTACAAGCACCCTACCTGGAAAGTTAATGCTCCTTGCACCTGATACTCCAAAATAGTTTTGTACATTAAAACATTACCTACAAGCTTGGAAGTGTGAGAGAAGATTGAGCCACAGGGTTTTGTCTTGTTTTGCTGTTGGTAAAGAATACACACAAGGGAAACAGAAATGTGCCTTGATATAAGTGAGCCCTAACATTCCGGTTTTGAGCCTTGAGCAGCACAAACAGATACCACCAAGTTTCGTGTACTTGTGGCTAATTAGTTTTTTTGCATACCAGCAGTACCTGGGGCCTCCCGTCGCTGGTGGATCTGTACACAGAAATTGCACTTGCAATTGTGTCAACATCTGTCTCCAAAGGAGCTGAGAGGCTGAGGATGAAATGCTTGCTTTGTTTGCCTGCATCTCACTTAGGCTAAAAGTATGTTGAACTGCCCAATGCTGGTGCATTTGCACATCAGCCAGTGAACTACATGAGAAGCAGTTATTTAATTTTTAATCTTTCAGTTTTATTTTTCCTTCTCGTTCTTTGTGAATGCTAACTGTACAAAATAATTTCTTCCTTTGAGCTTGTTGACAGTCATAACACACGAGTCTGGAAAAGGAAGTCCCACATAAAACAACAATAAAAAAAGAATTAATTTTTTGCTTTTGTTTTGAAAAAAAACTTAAGATGCAGGTATTTTGTACCTTTCAAGAGGCAGATATTGAGAGTGATTGAAGGCAATTTATAAGTTCAGATTTATTATAAAATGTGTGCTGATGTTTCCTCTGACTCAAGTTACCTTCTATTTAACTGGCATATAAATTAGCTTTAATTAACCTGTTTGAAAATGATAGAGAAACAGAGAAAGACCCAGTGCCAATTTAATAACTAATGTCCCTATTATGCATGCTTGCAGGAAAGCCTGTGGGAGAAAGTAAAAAATCACTGGGCATTTTGTAAATGCTCACCTTGCAAAGCTTTGTTCCCCCAAGCCTTATGTGTTCAAAAATCTGTCATGCAAAAATGATCTAAATCTGTAGTTTACATAGGATGTATAACCATGGTGTTTGGTAGAGCTTGGGGAACTTCCAGCAAAACACAGTTTAATTGGAAAATGCCATTTCATTGAACCTACAATCTTTTGCTCCAGATTTCTACAGCTGAGCAAATATCCAGTGCTCTTAACAATGAATCTGACAAGGACATCAGTTTTACTGAAAACCGGAAGGCTTGGGAAGGTTTGTGAAAAATTATCTACTTTTTATGTTATTTTACTTCGTATTTTTATTTATCTGTGAGTAGGAAATGTGCATTTTCTCAGTCTGGACATTGACAGAGGGATCATCTATCACCTGCCTTTCCTGGCTAGCATGGGCCCACATTTGTAAGTACTGTGTTCCCTACACAGTAGGGGAAAGTCACAAAAATCCAAATAACTGGAGTGAGATGTAATTAATGGAGGGTTGGATGGAGTGGAAGAAAGATATATTCTGTTTTTCACTTTTGTATGTGTCGCCGACATACTGGATTTTAGCATCCCAAAAGCTGAGGATGTACAGGGCAACAAAGAAATGGGCTCGATATCCTAAATCAGACTGATTATCAGAAATATTGATCATACAGAACAAGTAAGGAAATCAACTTTTAGTAAGAATTTTTTCAAGTAGTAGCACTGACAAAATCCTTATATAGTTTGTTCCCTAATATCTAATGATGCTGTCAATAGGAAACATTTATAGGGCTTAATCTGAAAGATGTGCAAATTTGCTTTCTGTACTAATAGATCTGTCCAGCCATTGGATGCAAATCTAGAGGGAAATTATACGAGGGTTATGCTCTGAGTTGAAAGTGCTATGGGGGAATGAGAGCAAAAAGGTAAAAAAAAAAAATAAAAATAAAAAAAATAAAAAAAATAAAAGAAGAGGCAGTTGCAACAGTTTAAGTCATAAGGCACTCTCTTATGTTAAGCAGTTCAGAGGGTGCAAATGCTTTTTCTCAAAATCTGTGATACTATTTCAAACTAATAAAAAACTCAGAAAATTCTTTCCTGCAAAAAAACCCAATCTTTTTTTAGTTAGAAAACAGTTTAATATTAAAAAAACCCACCAAAAACAACAAACTAATGAAAATTGTAATTCATTTACAGATAAAGAAAACAGAACATGATAGTTGAGAGAACTACACCTGAAAAATTAATTGTGGTTTATATGTTTTTTACCAACACCTCCTTAGACACCTCAAGCTTCATTACACTCAGACTCCAGGGAAAGGAAGGTCCTGGATATTCTAGAAAGCATGTAATGAAAAATAGAGGCCTGTTTAAAGTGTAAAGCCAGGGTTTTTTTGGGTTTTTTTTTTGTTTTTTTTTAAAAAGCATCTCAGTGATCCAGTTGTTTTGCTAGGGAATATGTATCTGAGGTCTTCTTGCTCCTTTTGAATCACTGTCACTCAAATACCTAACCTTCCCCAAAAAAAATCTACTAATATGTAGGAAGAGTTTATTGAACTGTAGTTTCATATATTTCTAAATGAAACAGTAGATCTCCTTAAACCATTCAGGCAACTCCATCCTTGTGCATGTTAATGACAGTTTTGTTCACTCCGTTGAGATTATAGTTCTTCTACTAATACTTTTAGAGATGGATTAAATTATTACATGAGATATTCTGCTGGTTTTGGGTGGGGTAGAGCTAATTTTCTTCACAGTAGCTGATAACTGGCTGTATTTTGGATTTGTTCTGGAAATGATATTGGTAATTCAGGGATGTTTTCATTACTGCTGGCAGCAATTGCACATTACCAAGGCTTTTTCTGCTTCCCACCTCATCAGTAAGTGGGCTTGGGGAGGGGCACAAGGGGATGGGAGGGAACACAGCCAGGACAGGTGACCTCAAGGGAAATCCCAGACCATGCAGCATCATGCTCAGCATATAAAACTGGGGGAAGAAGAAGGAGCAGGGTGACCTTCACAGTGATTTGTGATTCTAAGTCACCACTAGACATGGAGGAACCCTGCTCTCCCTGGAGGGCTGAACACCTGCCTGTCCATGGGAAGTGAATTCCTCGCTTTGCTTTATTTGGGTGCACAACTTTTTCTTTCTATTAAACTGTCTTTACCCCAAGCCATGAGTTTTCCAGCTCTTACCCTTCTGATCCTCTCCCCACACTGCTGGTGGGGCAGAGAGGGAGTGGCTGGGTGAGGCTGAGCTGCTGACTGGGGTTAACCCACGAGAGCCCTTTTGGGCACCCAGAATGGGACAGAGGGTTCAAGGCAATGCCAGATCTGATTGGAGTGTGCTGGATAGAGTCCACAGCAGCTATTAATGGGCAGCTCCTGTGCTTGCCATGGGGCTTCTTTGCCTGACTGTGAGAGTCTGGTGCTTGTTAGGGACTGATTTTTGCTTTAACTGATTGCTGCAGTGCTGTGCTGCTGATCACCCTACTCTGCTGGGAAAGTTTTGGTGACAGTAATGGGGGCACATGGCCAGTGCTGCTGTACTGGGCAGGCAGGAGCTCCAGTGTGAGCTCCAGATGTGTGTCCTTTAATAAGAACTCTATGGAGTACTGTTGAATTAGTGAGTTACACAGAGTGCACGAGATTCCAGTGGTATCTGTTGCAGATTGAGTTCATCAGTTAATTGAGACCTGTCTAAGTCTGTACAAACAGGTTCTGATGATGCCCTGAGAGGAGTGAGCTGTTGGAGAGATTTAAAGGTCCTTTATCTGCGATGGTGGCCCTTTGAGACAAATAGCAGAGTGTGAGAGAGAAAAAGTGTTTTTGCTCAATTTATGCTCAATTAGAATAAGTTGAAATATATGGGAAGTATAAAACAATTTACTCTGTATTCTCCAGAGATCAATTAACTAGAAATCTTGAAAACTTTTAATAAAAAGAGGTGTAACAAAGATATCCTCTCACACCACTCTTTCCTTTTCTTGTTAATCCTCTGTGCCAAGATTTAACATGTCTATAATTCTTTCATGAATTTAATGATCTTTTTCATCATACAGAATGTCATCGCATCGTACTTTGTTGTTATTGGCCCACTGTGTGTAGCTATATTTATATAACTATACACATATGTGCACGTCTATTCACATTTATAGATTGATATATTTACACACCAATGGCCTCTTTCCACAGAATCCCTCCCATAGTGCATTTTCATAGCTGGATTTATGTGGCAGGAAAAAGAATCACCACTGATTTAAAATACCTTCGTTTTGACCTATAGGTCTCAACTAGATCTATAGAAAGGCTCCTATTTACCTGAAAATATCCTGCCTACCACGTGTTTAACCCTGTCAATGTTCTTACGGAATGCATGAAGGGATTTGAGAGATATTAAGGTTAAAATTTTACAAAACTCTTTTTATAGTTGATTGCTTCCATTTTGAGCATAATTATTCAAGATATATCAGGCTTTGAGGACAAATAATCTGAAATTCAAAAATAGAAAATGAGTTAACAGACTCATCAGGACCTGTACAAAAATATCCAATTATTTTGCTGTTTGTTGTTAGCTAGCACTTTTTTAGTCCAATGTAATAAACTTTTATAGTTAAGAGCTGAGATAATATTAACAATATACTGTTCCAATTCATCAATTTTTCTATTTCTTTATCTTTTATTCCATTTTTTTTTTAGGAATAAAGTGTCAAAAATGGAAAACATTTCAAAAATTGTTTCAGAAAAACCAGCAATTTCCCCTTAGCCAACTTCTTTCCTATTTTTGATCTACAGCAGAGAAGCTAATAGAAGACAATGCTGATGAAGCAAGGTCTAGGTAAATAGAGTTCAGAGCTGTAATAATTTGCCAAAGAATACAGCAATTTGCCCTGTTGTATTTTTAACAAAGAAAAAAGATGGTATCTGAAGGCAACTGAGGAAAAGATTTTTAAAAATTTAAAATAGCTTTTGTTCCATTTATTTACATATTTATGTTTTAATTTACAGTAGCCTAAGACATATATAAATACTTTCATAGAATAAAGGGACCTGTCCAATGTTTTTCTTATTCCTGAGCAGCTTTGTGGTCAGTTTATGCTGCTCAGGATTTGATTCAGACAGATTTTGAAAACCTCCAGAGAAGCTGCCAACCGCATCTCAGGGCAGTTGCTCCAATGCTTTATTGTCCTTAGAGTGAGGAAAAAAAAATTCTAATATCTGATTGAATAAAAATATTTTAAAATTTTATATACTTTTCCATACTTCAGAACACATTGATACTTTTCACTGATTGATCACAAAAACAATGAACATGCAAGCTGACTCTGCACCAGAACCCTTGTTTTGTCAAGATAAATTTTTTAATTAGTTGTTTGTGACTGTGCCTGTGTATCCAGAATTCTGTGCTTCATGTCTTAATGAAGAAAGCACATGTAGAAATGGCCATGAAAACGTCTCTTTGTTACTCGACATCAATAAAAACTGAAATACAGAAGGAAGTAGATAACTCCTGAGGACACCTTTTCTTGGAGTACAGCTTCAGACCATAGAGTATCAGCAGTATGAAGATATTATTTATTTATCCTGAGAAATGGATTGGAGCAATTAAAAGCTCCTACAGTGTTGGAACTCCTAATTAAGGATGGAAACCTGGGCAAGTTCAAGTAGCTTTTCTCTCAAAGAATATGTTGCTAATAGGAAGGAAAATATTCAGAAGGCTGTTATTTTTGACACTGTTTTTGGAGAATTTAAATTTTTCATGAATTTGAAGAATTTTTTTAGGGAAGCCAGGCAGAGATGATTACTGATGAATTGGTTGAAAAGCAGCACTGGGAGTTCTGAGTTGTGCTGGATTCCACATAAGGATGGAACATACGAGCAATTTGGCATTAATTGCAAATGTTGCATATGGAAACGGAGAAACTTTCAGTCCATCTCAGGAAGCAAAGCCAGGGTTTACCATTTGTTGTGGGGAAGTGGACACTAGCAGCACTTCTCTTGGGTCACTGCAGACAAGGAGCTCATATGACTTTGTCCAAGATCAGATGCCAAGGGAAGTCTGGAAGAACAAGACACCACTATAGCATTAAACCTAAGAATATTTCCTCAGCCTCCAAAAATTTTTGACTCTGGGACTTTCTCAGCCAGTATCCTGATTGGATTTTTCTTCTTTTCATTTGTTCTAACACCTTATGTTGAGTCCTCAGCATTCAAAACATCAAAAGCCACATATCTTCACATATCATGGGAAAACCTGACATCTAGTTTGACTTTTAGTGGTCCATGCAAGGATCAGAGGGTTTGCATACTGTGGTTTTCCAAAGACGACTTTTAGAATTGGGCCCTAAGTTCGAGAAATCTCCTTCCAAAACCCAAATGAGATAGCTGTGCTTGAAGCAAACAACAATGCATTCATTTTTATTTTTTTTTTTGTTACCTTTTAATGATGATTTTTAGCTTGGGTGTAGAATGTATATTTATCTTGCTCAGAAATGCCATGTAGCTGATTACTATGCTGTCATGTTTTTGGCTTTAAAGATCAATTTGCTCTACCATCATCTTAGAAATTGGCCAAAAGACTTTAAATAGGATTTGTATGTGACTTATTTCTATCTGTATCTGATCTTAGCAAATTTCAAATAAATCCTCTACTTGGAATATATTGTTGTAAAGAGGAGCTGAGATTAACCTGACGTGTTTTCTTTTCAGAAGTGTAAATCAAATCAGCTACTCAGCACTAGGAATTTCAGAAATTGACACACTGTCATCTCTGGGGAAATACATTTTATGGCAGGTTCTCTGACATGTGTAAACGTTTTGGCTTAATGCCATTATCTAAATAAAGGCATCTTCTGCTCTATTAGATCCCTTATGATGTCTAAGAAATTCACAAGGGGCTGGCAAATATCCACATTGGAACTGTAGAGACCCTTTAGGAGAGGAAAATCTTGAGTCCAGAGACCACACCAAAGGGCATTGCAAAAATGTTAAGCCCTTATCCTTAGGGAAGTAAGGATATCCAGCAGGAGATCACAATAAACCACATTTTTGAGTAGATGTCCTCTGAGCAATGACATTGGGATTTCCCGTCCTAGGAGGCTGTGGAGGCAGATAGCATCATCAAGTCCAAAAATGTAGAGAAAATTGAAGGATTACACTAAACATAATTTACCTCTAGAAACTTTGATTCACACGTTATTTAAAAGCCAGATTTGCCCTTCTGTTTTTTTATCCCATGCCACAACTTTTCATCTGTGGTCTCTCTGGGCTACTCCATACAATCCTTCATTTTAAAACAGATTACCTGCAGTCTCACAGCAAAAAAGAATATTCTCCTGTTACTAAAGCTCCTCCCTGTTCAGTTAGCTCACATAGGATATGGACAAATTATTGGCATTTAAAGGAAAAATCTTTTTAATAAAAATATATTCATTCAGTGATGCTTAGGGGCTAAGTTAACCAAATGATTCTAATTAATTTGCCCCTTAATTTGCAAAGAAATTCTATAAATAAAGAGCTATACACATAGACAGAAGAAATATTTCCCACCTTCATTCAATATGAAGAAGAAATGTATTAAAAATATATGACCAAATTGATGTTAACTTCAGCATGGTTAAACAATTTGTGCTGGCCAAACCATAGCTTTAAAATAGAGAAATTGCTGAGAATCACTAGTCAGTAGCATAATTGACTTTTGGTGGCTTCAAAAGACCATGAACACCCCTAACAGTTTTTGGCAGTTCCAAAGGCATTAATCATGATCAATGTGCAATATTAAATAAATCTCCTTCAAAATGAGTATAAATTCAAACTTTAATTCCATCTCAGCCTTCTGGTGACATGAGGAAACCACTTGAGTTTCACTCTCATGGTTTATGACATCCCTGGAAGGCTTTGATGGAATTATAGCCTCATTAAGTACAGTTGGGGTACATTATTCTTTAAATTATTGCAACTACAAGTCATTATTCCCCCTAGAAATTAGAACTTGCTGTACTTTCATCAACCATGTAATCTTGAAGTAAGTTGGGGGGAATTTCAACGTGGGAGGACATCTGCTTTTTAATTTCTGTCACTACTATACGTTCACAGCTTGGAAGAGTTGTTAACGTAATATTAACAGCCCTCAAACTTCTTTGTTTTGCTTTAAGGAACACTATTCATAACAGTGTATCTGAGTCATCACTGATGTTTATATAGATTCTATTGGAGATTGAAAATCAATTTCTTGACCTTTTTTATTTTTATATTTATATCAGTTTCAGGACTAGTGCATGTAGTGCAAGTTGAATATTTCTGTCATGAACAAATCTGACTAGGAGGAAGAGGAGTGCAAGTAATGTACTATTTGCTAGTTAAAAGGAATTAACCCACCTGGAAAAAATATACGGTGTTTCTAAAACATGCAGCTAAGATGAGAATTTTTCCTCTCTATTGATATTTTCAGTCATCACAGCCTTATCAGCTTAGTTAGATTTATGTTCTTTTTTCAAGAGTTTTCGCACTGCTTAGGCTTTTAAATAGTGAAAAGTATTATTCAGTGCTGCATACTGAAAAGAAAACATGTTAAAGAAAATTCTTTAATGTGTCACATATGTCATTAAGCCTGAATGAGTTGAAGGCTTTTATTTTCTCTCTCTCTTATTTTTTAATTTTTTTTTAACTATTTTTTAAATTTTATATGCTACTTTGAGGACTATATCAGGTGGAAATATTTCTGCACCGTGTTCTCCCATAACTTTTCACATTGTAAAAAATATCTAGTTACAACAAAGGAAAAATTAAATTTGTCAGCACATTGAATAAGTAATATAAAATTTTTGAGGATTATGGAAAAGATGGAGTCCCCCTTTTAAGTGAGTCTTTAGAGAAAGAAGAATCCTTGGTTACTCAGACCAAGGATTTGTTTGCATCCCAAAAAGGGGTTAGAGAGTGTACTAAAGAAATACTTTGAAGGACATATTTAAATTCTAAGATATTATACATATTTATGAGTATAACCATTTTGTTACATCCATGTGAATACTTTTGTCTTAAAAGCATATTTGCTATCTTTTATTAATCAGTGTTACTATTTCCAATTATTTTGGTAAAATATTTTACATTTAAAATTTTAAAAGACAGGCACAAGCCTCTGAAGGGTTACTGTAAAAATGATAATATTTATCAAAGATGAGATCTGAAAATTTCAGCATATTGGTTTAGCTCAGCTAGATTAAATATTATTTAAAATTCAAGTGCTTACAAATAATGCAAACAGTATTGGGGGGCAGGGGTTGAGTTTGACTTCTTTTTAAAATAAAATAATATTTTAATTCACCTTGAGGGCTTACTTTTAAATAAATGGTGGCAGGAAACATTCTGAAGCAGTATTATGAAGCACACAAGTGGACTGCTGTTTAAAATCCATGAATGGTTTGCAGGTGTTTCTATACTGGAGATGGTTGGCTCAATAGAAATGATTAGAATCATATTGAAAGACAGATAAATACAGCCCAGAAATTAATGCATTGCTATGGTGATGTAAAACTTTGTTTTCTTCTATTAAGGTAAGACAAGTGTGATGGAAAGAATTTTTCTAATATGTAAAACTCAAGAATATTTTACATCAAGAAGTACTGGGGTAATGCAATAACCATAGCTAATGTGTAAAATTCTGAGAAAGTAATGATCCATATCAAATTCCATGTGCCAGCTATAAATATCAGCAGCAACACAGAAAGCAGACATGTTTTATCAGTTGCATTCTTTAAATCTAATTATGCACTGCTTAGTATTATGAATGCACATAAATTTGCCTTTCAAGACTTACATGTTTTAGATCTAAAGCCCACTACAAAAGCATGCTGAGAGTCATGGGGAAAGATGAGAGATAACAGGAAGTATTTAAAGGGAACTTTTCTAGTTATGGTAATCTTTATATTTTTAAATGCAATTAATATGTTAGAAAAATTAGACATGTAAATACCAGCAGATGCTCATAATATATCTTCAATAACAGCACACAAATGAATTATGTTTGGCCAGGCAGAAAACATCCTGAAGGCAATACTCATAGGACTGTCATGGTGAGAGCTGCACTGGATAGCATTTTTGGGATAGATTACTAAGATTTTGTGTTTTCCATAGCTCTATTTGTCAGTTTAAGTTTAGCCTCTATTAAATTCCACTGAACTAACTGATAAGGTTGGGTGGCATATACTTGTATCTTTAAAAAAAAAAAACAACAAAGCAACAAAAAAACCCAAAACCCAAACAACAAATTGAGATTTCATTTTTTGAAGCTAATTGTGGTAAGTCAGCAAAGGAGGGAGACTAAGGTCACCATGACACAAATATTACCAGAGATGTCAAGGACCCAAGTCCAAGACTTTTCTTCCATGACTCAACACAAAAAATGAAACTTGGTATTCTCCTTTAAATACCTGACCAAGCTATGATATCATTTTCCTTTTTGAATTCTTTCTCTTATTTTCCCATGGTACTTTGTGAACATTTAAGTAAAGGAATCTTCATTAATAAGTTTTCTGTGCATGCCAGACTCCAAACATGGAATTTTTTTTAAGGTACAGTCTCAGAGAAGTATTTCCTTTGCTTGCTGGGGAGTCGTAGTAAGACAACAATTTACTTTTACTGTAGTCTGGCAGAATTTATGAGTATTGCTAAGTACCTTGCTTAGGGAGGGTATTTAAAGGATGGATGGATGGATGGATGGATGGATGGATGGATGGATGGATGGATGGATGGATGGATGGATGGATGGATGGATGGATGGATGGATGGATAGGTTGGAGTAAAAGCAATCCCCCAGGGCTGCCTTGCCAACCTTCCCCAATATCTAAATGCTCAGCCTTCACTAAAACTGATCTCACTTTGTGATTCTTAAAGACAAGTAACTTCTATCATTGGTAAACTCCTTTTGCCAGGCACCAATGTGAAAGCTCTCGCAGGTTTTTTAGTTCCTGCCCATGCTCTTGCAGGCTTTTTAGTTCCTTTTGTGCCACTAACAATAAACAGATTTGTTGGTTTTTAATTACCGAGAATTGCATATTTTGGCAATGCAGAGGAAGAGGTCCCTTGGTTTTATGTTCCTGGACTCTTACAGAGCTCCTAAAGAGCTGCAGCTTTCCAGAAGTACTTATAGTAGGATTCATACATTTACAGGGTGAAATTACAGCTTTTCAATTTCCGAGTGTCCCTTTCATCATTAAAGTTTCATCACAGCCCCATATTCTCCAACTGAACTAATTTTGCAAAGTAAACACACAGAAAAATACCCCACCTTTGATTCCATGCTCTGGTTTGCTTGTATATGTGGGTAATGCATTGCAAAATTTCTCCTATTGCTTTGTGCTAAGGTATAAATGTGAAAATGGTGTATTTAAACATTTCAGCACTGATGTACAGGGTATGAATTTAACATCCTGCACATTAAAAAAAAAAGTGAATTTGAAACATTTGGTGAATCTCAGACATAGTGATTCAATTATGCATTTTATTTCTTTTTTAGTTTAGCATATGGTTCCATTACGAACACTGTTAGTATTTTTCAGCTTTCTTCACTAAATTAAAATAAAATAAACCCCCCTAGAAGCTGCATACACAGAGTTGAAATTGCCTCTTGATCACAGAAAACATTGTATTTTAAAATAGTAAGATTTTAAAAGCTTCTCTGGTGGTCTCCTATTTCTGCCCCTGGCTGTGTGAGGGGTCCTCAGCACAGAAACTGAGCTCTTGTCCACTGTGAGCAGGAATGTGCTCAGCCAGACATGAGTTATCCCATTTGAAGCAAGTACTGGAAGAATCTGATTTCTCTGGAAACTTATTTCAAGTATTTTCAGTCTAAGTACATACTGGTATTTTTAAAAATGTGTACTAATGGTTAGTTTAGGCTACTATATCATTAATATATATAGCTTCAATGGGCCTGCTGTAAGATTTTATGTATGTAATACACATATATTTGGGTAAATACCTAAGTATCACTTTACTATTTAGAATTTAGTCTTCAGCTTCCAGTTTTGAGCCATGTCTGTATCTATTCAGCAGGTTGTGACAATATTAAAAAAAAACCTGTAGACTAGAAATTAAAAATATTTGAAGAAACTTACAATTTTTTAGAGTTTAGGAATTTTTCAAGGTGATGAACTAGTGTGAATATTGATATGATGTTAGTATTTTCATTTAATTGTTTGGTAACTCAGTTGTGTTTAGCATTTTACTTTATGAGAACTATTATTGAAATAAGGTTCCCAAAAATTACATGCAACACTAATGCATGGTGCATCACCATTTGCTTAAAAATGCACTTCATTTTTATACATTTAAGTCCTAGAATCCTCTGGATTTGTGAGCCAAAGTGTAATTATGAGCATAAAGTGAATACAGGTTCATTTTATATGGGCATTCTTGAATGTAAGCAAGAAGAAATGCTGAAACAGTGGCTACCTACAAAACTCCTGACAGTCTTTCTATTTAAATTACCTGTTTTGTTTGTAAAACCTTGTGATTCTGAAAAGAAGGAACAAAATTGCTAAAACCAAGTTAGCAGGGAAACGATGAAAGATGTTACAGATACCATAGTTAAAGAGGGAATAAAATCTGTGTAAAATTATCCATATTTATGAATTAATGTGAAAGATTAGCAGAATAGAAGAAATTTTTATGTAGTTGTGCACCACAAAAGATGTGATTCCTTCCAAATCTATAGATCTTGGCAAATTTTCATTGAAGTGAAACTACTGTAGATGGGCTGATCCATCTGGAAATCTCTCTACAGTATCTTTTTGATTTAAAAATGCTACAAGGACTGTTCTACTTATGGCATCACCTTGGTAGCTGACATAATTAAATTAGGTTTGCAGAGAGAGGGGGTTGCTTGTTGGTTAGTTGTTGTTTGTTTTTTTTTATAGGAGTTCTAATTCTGACCTACTTCCCACAGGTGTTTGGAAGCTGTCATCAAGTTTTGTGCTGAGTTAGTGTTAACTTCAGTGAAAATGTAGCTCCTAAAAGATTCAGAAATCACAGCTCTGCAGTGCTTTGGAAGGGCAGTGGCCTCCTTGTGGATGAGTAATACAAAGTCTAGTCCTGGAAGCAGGATTGTTTTTCAAATGTCATGAAAATGCATGAATTTCTTTCTTCATTTATGTAAAATAGGAGGGTGAAATAAGGTTTTCAAAAAATATTAGAACAATTGGTAATGGGCTAGTCTGCACTTTTCAGTAGTCTGTTTATCCCCAGAGTTGCAAATTTTCTTGTGCCAAATTAATGCTGAGCTCTTTTGTCTCTTATTAGGCTGAAATCCCTGCATTACAATGGGAAAAAAATCAAGCTGAGCATTCCACTCAGTATATAGAAAAAAAGAGTTGAGATATGGTGTGATGTGTTTTAGATTAAAATAAGAAAAATTGCAAATTTTATGTAATGGGAATGATTAGAATAGTTCTGAAACAGCATGGCTATTGCCTGACATAATATCATGTTACATATCTCGTGTTTTAAACATCTAAAATTTTATTTTATGCATCCTGTCAGCAGGGAATGTAACGTTAAGCAATATGTTTTAATGGAGTTGCTGTTGTGCTTCTCTAATGGGGAGATTATGAAATTATAATTAGTGTAATCCTGCTCGTGTTACATAAAATGACAAAACTGCCATTTACTTCAATAGGAACTATATTAATTATGCTGCTGTAATTAACCTTCTCCATCCCTCTTTTAAACTTGCTATTCTCAAATAACCATGGAAAGCTTTACAGCTGGCAACAGAGGCTGGGGACAGATTAAACCAAACACAAGAAGCAGACGTAGTTGATATCAGTTAAGAGAGCAGCTCTAGTAGAGGATCCTCAGAAAGGGAAGTTAGAAAACAAGCTAACATGAAGAGAACATGAAGGGGGAGTATCCTCTTTCTCACAGCCCTTGCAATATCTCCTAGGAATTGTACTGTTGAGTAGTGCAGAAATGTGTGTCCTGTCAGACTCAGCAAACAATTTTTGTGAAAAATGTAATGGATGGGGAGTGATGCTGCTGAATGATAATAAAAAAAAAAGGAATTAAAAGAAGTGAGGCACCATTATTGATCAATATGGCCATGTTACTGACCCTGATGCTAAAGTTAACTTGCTATTCAGAAATCTTTATTCTGAAAAGAGTAAAAGCAAAGTTGTAACTTGTTTTCTCAGTACTTGTATAGGGGAAAATGGTTTATAAATGTAACAAAAAGTTAGGTATCTTTACTTCAGTTAATTTTCTTGCAATTTGCGAAATGAACTGTGTATTGTAGAAAATAGATTAAATGCAAGATATACATGGTGACCGTGAACACTCTGATTTGATCTTTATCTCACTCACAAAAATACATTTATTATGATGTGCCTTCTTCTTCCTTTATTTGGATCTCTCTTAAAATTTGATCCATACCTTTAAATGCCCAAAGTACTGTAGGATCAATAGGGTATTGGAAATACAATATCCTTCTAGGATGGACTAGCTGAAGACATTAAGGAAGAGGGTACATGTAAATCTGTGTGCATTTCCTCTTCTGACAAAGCCCAGTTTAAATGAGCAGTGAACTGAGGGGTGGCCAAAGCACTGACCTCTCCCACCTCTTCACCAGAGAAACCGTGAGGTCAAATCACACTCTGACAAGAAAATCGAGCATGGCTTTCACCTGAGCATGAGAACACTCATCTGCAAGGAGAGAGAGTCTCAACACCTATGAATATTTATGCATTTTGAACAATTATTGTTGAATATAGAGCATGAACATTCATTAGTGCAGGAACTGAAACCCCACTTTTCCTCATCCTGGGTCATTAGACTCCAAGGTCACATCCAGCCCTCAGTGTAGGCAATGAATATTTCACTATACCATCCCAAATGTAACAACATCTGCAACAGCAAAAAGGAGCCTGCACTACTTTGAATCTAAAATTCTTTAAATTCATATATTTATTGCTAGTTTTTCAGGTGTTTTTAAAAAACATTTGACCATATCTATTTTATGCTCTTAAATAGATTATTGTAAAATGTATATGTTTCAATTACCCATAGCTTTTATATTTTAATTATTAATGTCATTTTTTAAATCTGAAATGTATCACCCATCTATATCAAACATTTATCTATAAAGCTTGATTATATATTGCATATATATTTATGCACAGTATATAGTCTTGTCAACCTGGCTCCATTTGGACAGTGAATTCATAAAAAAGTAAATTGGTTGCTTCAGAAGCTGCATTCTTTCTGAATAAAAAGTTCAAGGTCAAATATATTTGATTATGGGGCCACTGTAGTTGCACGCTGAATCTTGTCTTTATTCAGAATCTTATTTTCACAAAAATTAGCTGTGACCTGCATATCACCACTACTTTTCATTAATCTTGGCTTCCTTTGAAATATTTTTTTTCTGTATTTCAAGATGTGAACCTCAGGTTACTTCAGGTACCACATTCCAGATTCTGGGTGATTTGATTAACATTTCAGCTTTAGTATGTTTAAAAGAAGCAATAATCATGCAATATATCCCTTCTATTTTAGTAACTATGTCTTGACCATGGATTAAATATATAATATATAGACTACATTTTTCTCATAACTTTGTTTCTTCCTTTTACAATGTAGGAATCCCTATTTGTTATTGTTTCTTTCAAAAATCCATGTTCCACATTACTTTTAGACATTCTAATGATACTTATGAAAATGTTACCACCAAAAGTCGATTTAGGAAAATATATCCACACAGCTCCATTCATGTACGTTTTTAACAATGTTTCTATTTAGAAGTTAATTTAAAGCAGAATAAATATAGTGGTTTCCCATATATGCCCTCATAAAACTTCATATTAATACTTCTTCTGAGTCACAGCTTGATAAAGGTTACATAGGAATGAAACATTTTTGATACAAGAATAATTTGAGAAACTTCTAACCATGGTTCCTTTCCTCATTTGAAAGTAGCTTAGATAATTTAAAATGCCAAGTGTACATGCACCTTCTCTTTTACGACTGTATGAAATACAGTGAAAAGTTTTTGTTTCATTATTTCTAACCTAGGAGAACTGGAAATTTTTGTCTTTCATTAAATTAATCTCCCTTTTCTATTATAACCCAAAGGTTTGCTTTTCAGATCTGGCACCTAATGTCATTTATTCCATAACTGATGAGTGTTGTCCAATTACCTATTCTTCCACTTGAACAGTAATTGAGTTCTGCTTAAGGACCCTTCTGCATTGTTTGAATAAGCCTGATGGAGCTCTAAAACATTCCTCAAGGACAGCAACGAGGCACTGTGTTTGTGAGACTGACTCACAGGTAGAAAGAGAATTATCAACCACATTTTATCCAAGTGCTGGGGCCAGATGGAAAGGAAGGATTTTATTCTCCTTAAACCTATTTTGCATCAGTGGAGTTACTTGTCATGTAACTTGTATATCTAAAGAGAATCAGGACCTTTGTGTTTGGAGGCTATTTTGCATCAGTTACTTGTCATGTAACTTGTATATCTAAAGAGAATCCTTTGTGTTTGGAGGAGCAAACTCTTCAGAAATTTTCAGGTGAAATCAGATCCCTCCACCTCAAATCCATAGAAAGTGAGGTAAAGCAGGACATGATATGGCTCATTATGATATTACATGTTGCTCACATTTATTCTTTTCCCTTCCAGCTGGCCAATGTAAACTGCTCTGACAGACACAGATTTTCTTCTTGCCTGTCAATAGCTACACTAAAGCTGCAGGAATAAACTGTGTACAGAAAGCAACCCCGTCCATTTCCTCCGAAAGGGTTATTGACACAGTTAATTACAAGGGTTATTAGGCGTTATAAATATGCAATGAAATGTTTCAGGTGCTGTTCTTCATGAAAGTCAGACATGACTTTACTTTGCTCTTGGCTCTAAAATCTAAAAAAAAGCTAAAACTGCTTTATTTTCCCCTGGTCTTTTGACACCAGACGCGATGTCCAGCAGCGCCTGTGCTGTCAGTCAGTCTTACACAGAAATTGTCATCTTTCTTCCACAGTGGATCACTGACCTTTCACTGCATGAAGGAGACTGACATGACAACACATCTTCTGTAATTTCTCACAATATATACTTTTTTGCTGCTACAGACATATTGACCTTTTAATCACACAGGCTTGAGACTGTGTGATTAGTAGTGA
>VZTB01003384.1:49038-88814 GCA_013397245.1 Thryothorus ludovicianus
TGGCAAAAGGGCACCCTCAAAGGCAAGGTGCCTTTAAATGCTCCTTAAGCAGCGCTCTTCGCACAAAACTCTCTCCTGAAAATTTTTAATCTGTATCCCACAAAATATAGCCGAGGAAAAATGTATCTTCTATAGCATATAAAAGAATGATTAAAAAGGAAAACTTCAGAAAGGCTCTCTATCACTTTGAAATTGTATGGATTTTTAGAGCTCCTATCTTGTTCCTTCCTAAAATCTGCAGACTCTTACCAGAAGTTTTTCTGAGAAAGGGAATGAGATAATTTGAGCTATTTGGCAAAGGCATAACATTAAATTATTCTGCTCTAACCATTTGCATTATGTAATCTAATGTTTGTTGATTTCTTTTAACCTCACACCAAAAATTCACCTAAGAATACTCTGCAAAATATGAATTAGTTCTATTGATGTGGTGGAAAAAATGATTAGTCATCTAGTTCTGTTATGTGTTTCTCTATTTTATACTATATGATTACTAATCATTATCCATACATGTGGCTCTTTGAGTAGCTGATAGATATTTGTTACTCCTTTTAATAAGGATTGTCAATTCTCTACTAGAATAACTAAATTAGATATTTAGTCATGTGCACCTCTGCTTCTTAGACATGAGTGTTTTTAACAGGAGTGGCTCAAATAACTTATTTTAAACAATAAATTTCTATGATTCTGAAAATTCCACTTAGGTTCTCCTGAATGACCTATGTCATCTGTAAACTGTCGATTATCAAATGGTTCAGAATTTCTTTGTCAAGATGTCAGCAGGGAATCTAAAGAGATTAATTTGAAGCAATTTGAAGCAATTTCCATTTGCAATGTACAATTGTATTGCTTTGGGGAAGGGATAGAGTTAAGTTTCTTCACAGTAGCCAGCATGGGGCTGTGATTTGGATTTGTATTGATAACACAGAGATGATTTCCTTACTGCTGAGCAGGGCCTGCATAGAGCCAAGATATTTTCTGCTTCTCACACTACCCCAGCAGTGAAGGCACTGCAGCTCCACAGGGAATTGGAAAGGGACCCAGCCAGGACAGCTGACCTGATCTGTTCCAAGGGATATCCCAGACCATATGTCATCGTGCTTGGCACATAAGGAAGGAGGAAGGGTGGGATGTTTGGAGTGATAGTACTTGTTCTCCTAAGTCATTTATATGTGCTAGAGCCCAGCTCTCCTAAGGATGGCTGAACACCTGCCTGCCCATGGGAAGTGGTGAATGAATTTCCCCTTTTCCTTTGCTTACACGCCTGACTTTTGCTTTACTGTTAAAATCCACTCACAAGTCTGCTCACTTTCACCCTCCTGATTCTCTCCCCCATCCCACCAGGGGCGAGTGTGAGTGGCTAGACCATGACAACCATAGAGGTGCCCCAAAACATTAACTGGATAATCCTGGTGCCTATTGTTCACTTGCCTGAGGCGTTTATTTGCCATCTGAAGCCTTCAAAGCCATTCGTATTTGTGCCAAGTTTTGCTAGAGCCAGCAAAGTTTCCGGATGCTATTGTTTCCATCCAAGCTGCCGCGTTTTGGAGATAAACAGGAAAGGCACACATGTGTTCTCAAGGATCTGTCATATGTGAGATATGAGCTATGTTCTCTTTTCTGGTGTGCAATCATCCCTCGTGAAATATAAAACTTTATCAGGTTTTATTTTGTTTGATTGGGTTTTCAGAGAAGTTGAGGGGGGAAGCATCTTCTCTGCATTTTCTCAGCCATCAGCTTTTTCTTGAAAAGTTTTATCCTTATTAGAACTAAAGCTTCTTTATTCCTTCACAGCTCTACAGAGGTTTCTTAACATAAGAGACAGTCTTATTTTCAATTTATTATTGTTCCTCTGCTATCTGGGATTGATTTTTCTCTTATTCTAAACTATTTTTTTTTTCCATGCAAAGTAATTTTTCTGCATCAGGGGAGCATTATAGCCAAAAATTTTGCTGGTGAGTAAATCCAAACATAGCATAAGGCCTTTTTGCTAAACATGTACATACCGTATTTTTTAAATTCTACTTTATTTCTTTCACAATCTTCTTACTGTGTTATTTCAGTACACCTTTTACTTTCTTTCAAGAATACTTATTTGGTTAATCATGGCTTCTTTCTAGTCTTATTTATTATCCTTAGTGAGACTCTGATTCGGGAGTTTTCATAAATGAATATCAAACCTAAACTAAACTATACTGCTAAATCATTTTGATTTTGCAAACTAGATATTTATGAATCAAGCCTGCAGTTTTGTAATTTCTCATTTAGAAGCTGCCTTTGGTCATTTCATTTTTCACAATCTTCTATCCAGCTGCTACTGTGGATATCAAATATTGCCTTTTCTTTCTTCTGTGCATCTTTTCTTTGTGTTTTCTTTTACTCCCTCTTCCAACTTAAAAAAATAATAAAAAAAAAATCTTGGGTACATTTAAAAACTGTTTTGTATTATTTGATTAGCACCATACCTAGGATTATGAAGGTTCCAGGGTCCATGATGGAATAATGGTGAATACTTTGTTCAATTTCCTTCAGCTGTGGATATTTGCAAAGATCATTCTGTATCTGACATAGTATGATCTTACTGTGTTCTTTTTTTTCCCACTTCTTGTTTTTAAAGATGGAGTCTTTGAGGCATATAAGATCTATCCACTTCTAGTTGTCTTTAATAGCATAATTATAGAGCTATGATTCATCTAGTTTTGGCACATTAATGAAGTGAACTGCCACATTAAGAAGAGTAGATATTGTTGGGCTATGTTCATTGGAGGTATCCTCCTACTAGAAATAATCTCTATGAGTTTTGATTAGTAATTAAAAGATGTTTCAATTCAGAATTGTTCATATCTTTTTGTAACTGTAGAAAAACTACTGTATTACTTCCAATAAATGTATGGAATATTCACAAATATAGATAGTATCTCATAAAATCTGCAAAATATATATGCAAGTGTGTGCATGCAATGCCTGAAATAATAAGCTGAGTTCTGAATTGCTTGGTAGTTTAGCTCCAACATCTTTCTTTATAGTGCAATATAAAATTTTCTAAATTTTAAAGTGAGCCTTAAAATGCTCCTCCTCCACATGTAAGATTTGGGGCAAAACCAGCAAAATGCTTTTTGCAGTGCTGGGGTTTCAGCACTACCATCATTATAGACTTCTGAGAGGCAATCCTACATAATTGCCTATGAAGAGACTCAGTAGAAGCAATTAATTCACTAATAATGTCAGTAGTTAGGGTCTTTTAAAATAGATCCCAAACCACCAGAGGAACAAATGCCAATATACTGATACCCCTTCATCCTACACTCATAAATTTTCTGTAACAACAAGTGGAGGACTATCGAATTTCTCTGTGACTCAAATGCAGACCAGCAAAGTAATGCAAATCTGTCATTAAGCACATGGCTACCAGCTCTCAGGACTGAGACTTTATAATAATTTCATTTGGGGTGGTAGGCTCGAATAACTTTTTCCAGTTTAAAGATATTTATCCTCCAGTTCTGTGAATAATTTGCTTTCTCCTGTAACAGGGGCTTAGTGATTTTTCAGCTAAATGGGTGCAAAAATGCAAAAGTCAAAAAGATTCATTTTTTGAATACTTCTTATAAGTTCAACAGTGAAAGTAACACGATTTACCAGTATAAATTACTATCCAATGACTAAAAAACCAGGGCTTTACTATGACCTGCATATAAGCTTGGAAAAGTTAAAAACTTTCAGGCACATTTGTGCTATAGTGTGCAAATCTCTATTACTACAAAAATTATACACACTGGTTGTACATAAAATTAAAATAGGAATTAATTTCACAGAATATAATTTTTTATAACAGAGAAATGAGCAAAAAATCTTGTTTTATATGACTGAAATGATGAACAAATTATTTTATTGGTATATTCATAATCTTTAGATTGGTTTAAGATTCCGTTACTTCATGGGCCAATAACTATTTCTAAATAAAAGGTTTAAAAAAAAAAATAAAGAAAAAAGAGTCCTGTGAGATAAACACCAAAGAGAGAAATGAATCTATGAGGGTTTATGGGTAAATATTATTATCTCAGGAAGAAAAGGAGAGCTAATGATTCTGCAGGTAAAGAAGTTTTCAAAATGAGCAAAATCCTCTGGATGGGAGGATAAGGAACCATATGATGGATTATTTAGTATCTAGGGAGATATTCACCACTCTACCCACCCTAAATGCACATACCAGGGATTGAGGCATAAAGGGTAAAAGGATCTATTACCCTTCCTCACCCATCAGCAGTCATTATGGGCTGCCATTGCATCCATTTACCCATATTTCACTTTAATGAGTACACAAAGATGAGTAACACAAAGAACTGACCTGAGGCTGCAGTGTTCTTGGTGAACAACAAGTGTACTGGAACTGGGCAATATTTGTTTCTGTTTCCAAATAAATATACAGTAGTGGCTCTGAGTTTGTTGGTTGTGGTTTTTTTTTTCCTATTCAACTCAATCATCATTTCTTCTGTAAAGCAGGTGAAGAAACTTTACTCAATAGGTGGGGAAACTGACTGACACTGATAAGTAAGGGAGTAAGCCAGTGCAACATAATGTGAACCCTGCTGTAGCAAGAGACAACCTCAAATGCAATGCATCAGAGAGTTGCTTTGTTGGGTTTAGATGCTAAAAGCAATTTAAAAAACTACTAGGAAAAAGCAGCCTAAGTGGTTTCTATGGCTCTTGCTTTTTCTTTTGCTGTTCATGAAACAGACCGGCAAAGTGTGTTTGTTTCATCACCACACACTTTTTTTTTTTTCAATCTTGCTTCCCTGCTCCCAGATCTGCATGTGAAGCAGCTGGGCAGACAGGGAAAAGTAGGAACACTTCTTCCACCACCAGCTCCCCTCTCAGCCAGGGGCTTGCTTACACAACCCTTTTGTGCATCCCAGGAGTTGGATTACGGAGAGGTAAGAGTGATAAAAAGTGCTTGCTTTTGTAAAATATTGGCCACTAATATTTATAAAGACTCAATTCTACAGTCTAAATTATTTCAATTCTGAAGTTATTGTATTTTTACAGCGTCCCTCTATTGCTTCAGACCCAGAGCAGATTTTAGAAGCAGCTAGGATTTGCAATATGTCATTGGAACAGATTCCTTGGCCATTCAGTATTGAGAGGCTGAAGCACTGATTCTCCCACTTGTTTTCTGAGCTATGAGCTCTTCTTTCTATCCAATGTCTGTTATTTTTGTACCACCTCCTGTTGCAGTTTGGAATACAATAGCTTCAGCTGAAATAAAATTACCCTGAAAATGAAAAAGGAAGCATCAGAGTTGAAATAAAACAGGACAGAAGATTTTTATTCCACTGTAGGTGTCATATGTTTAAACTTGTTCAATGTATTTAAAGAAGGATTCATAGAGACTCATTACTTTCTTTGATATAGTAAAATAAATATATCTTAGAAATACTCAGATATTCAACAAGGGGAACCTCTTGCTACCTTGAATAGATTTCAAATACCCACCTAAATAATTTTTTGAATCCAGCTACTATGAAAATATTCCTATTTGTTATCAGGAGAAAATGGAGGCACCTGCTTGTATGTCTGTATCTTCAAGTGTTTGAGAATTTGATTTCTAGTTCTTGGTCTCTCTGTCTGCAAGTTAAAAACAGCCCAGAAAACAAGGACATGACAAAATAGGAGCATTCAGGCTGTGTGGTGTAGAATCATGAAAGCAATTTAGATACATCTGGGATAATACCACATTAACTGCATTAGGGAAGCATTTTCTCCCATAACATAATCTGTCAATGGTCTTCTGTAACTGACAGAAGAAAACGTCTTGTCAATTTAATTTTTTCATATACATATTTTCTCTAACAATGGCTTTTTCCTCTTTGTGAATTTATGTGTTACATCACAATCTGCACTCTTACTGCTTATGAAAGTTCAGACCATTCACACGCGTTTCATCTGTGCTCTTTCACCATGCATATTCAGAAACCTCTTCCATACACACCTCTACAACCCGCTTTGAGACAATCAATGTTCCTCTGGCAGGAAAAAAGATTTGCAGATGTAAATATATGAGGATATCTGACTACTAGAAGGAGGCAAAACTATACATGGCTTTGCCTGCCTTGTACCCAGGTTGGCTGATAGGCCAGGAGCATGTTTCACATCTCATGTGTTAAACCTCTGGCTACACTCTAAAGCAATGGCTGAAAACAGTTAACATAAATCTGCTTGGAATCAGGGAATCAGGATCTCCTGATCTGAAACAAGGAACTGCCTTTGCAGTCAAGAAAGACTGGGATAAGAGTCAATCTGAGTCAAAACAGGCTGAGGGGTGCTACCTCTTCACAATCAAGGAATATCTGCCCTCAAGGTCCTCAAATACCATGAATTCTTTGACAGAAATCACTGAAGACCTGCTCCTCACATTCCCCCCTATGCTTCATCTCATGGATTTGGAAAAGCCTCACAGATGACTATAAAAAACAGCAGGCTGGATAATTCTTAAAAGCTCTTCTGCCCCTATCAATGATGCTTCACTATAAAGGCAGCACTGGCAATTCCAGTTAATCACTTAGACAAGAATTATCTGAAATACCTTTCTCATACCTCTTCTTGACCCCTAAGGACATTATCCCCATTGTAATAAATAAAAAAGAGCGATGCAACTGGCAAAGACTTATAGAAATATTAGCTAAAATGGTGATGTGCCAATTAGTTCTTCCAATAACATGTTTGCAACACAACTGGTGAGAGACATGCCCTGAAAAAGAGCCTGAGATGCTGTGCATCAAGAAAATGCCACTGGGAAAGATCTGCAGCTGTGAGCAGTAATTGGTAAAGTGCTATCATCAAAGCCCACATGGTCACATATGCAGGGGGAGATTCATAGCACATCAAGTGTAAAATGAAAGCTGTGATATAGCAAACATGAAGCCAAAGAAATATTGGTCAATATGCTGAAGCTGCTGGCTGAAGCAGTCCCCAAACTGTGTGTAACTTTGAAAGTAACAGGAGAAAACTGGAAACACAACCCCCAAACAGTTGTTCTAGTTAGTGAAAAAAGCTGATATAGAGAAATATTCCACAGAAATGAGGTGCAGATGCTGGATCATTATCAGTGAATAATATCGCAGTGTCAGTGCTCTCACAAGCATGAAAGTGATATACATCATCACTAATCCCAGTGGATTTATTATGTCACATGGTCAGTCTACATTCCTCCATCACCATCAGGCAAAGGCTGTGGACACTCAAAAATAAAACTGATGTCCTTCAGTCACAGTGAATGGATGAATGAGGAACACAGATCAGTAGCATCACAGAGTATAATAGTGGATTAGTAGGCTAAGACACATGAAATATGTCCTGGTATAAAATATTAAACTAATTATGAAGAGTGGTTCTGCACAGCCAACACCAGATGCTTTGATTCTGGCTACTAATCTGTTTGAAACACAAGGCTATGTCACATATAAGTGTGGTCCTGCACACTGGCAAGGTGCCCAGAGACTGTGAACCTGTGATAGAATGGCGAGAGTGAGAATTTCTCACTCTTTTTTTTTCATCTTGCTTTAAATGGTAGCCAGATAGTTCCCTCCCTCTTAATTTATTCTGCTGCATGTTGAACAAAATTAAGGGTGTGTCTCTAAAAGAAAGGAGTTATTAATGTTTTTGGAAAGAAAGAAAGAAAAATATCATCGATATCAACCTGTCCACTGGCATTTCAAGCACCTTTCTCTCCACCAACAGAGGGGGAGCTAAGATTTGGAACATGTGTGGACACTCCTAAGTGGCTACAGGTAGGACCTATTTTTCCTTTGCAGTTCCTTTGCTAAGTCAAGGAATGAGCAATAACAGTCTTGAAAATCTTTGCTTCCGTGATGTGGAGTTTTCCAGCCTGCATATTCTCTTGGTCAGGGAATGAGTATTTGGGAATTTTTGTGTTTAGGAATAGATCAACACGATGTGAGTTTTGCAAACATTGTACTACATTGTATTACACAGAGAGAACAAAAGAATCAATTTACTTGGAAGCTCAAAAGCTTTGATTGATAATGGTTACTCCTTGGTGATATCTCACATCATCTATATTTAAGGTTGCCTGGTCAAATCCAGTGAAATTCACACGGTTTTGTAGGCAAAAGCCAGAATACCATTATTAATATCACCTAAATGATTTTAGATGCTCAGCTGTAGTGATAAGAGGTGAAGACATCTCAAATGATTTATTCTTTTCACCTTTTGTTCCAAGACTACACTCTGCAGGAAATGATCCACCACTGCCCATAAATAAAGCAATAGTTTTAACTTCACAGACTCAAGTGAAAGCACAGTGAGAGCAATACTGGATCATATTCCAGTATTCATGCTTCGATTAGATCTAGCTTCTAAGATGATTAAAAAAATATTGCATTGGTATTGAAATGCATCATCTTTCTTCTCTACCCACTCTTCTCTTGGATACTTCTCCAATTTTTATAGCGTAGTTTTCTTGCCTCCTGGAGTATATACTGATAGAACTAAGACAGAAGCCTGAATTTCTGTCTGTTCTGATATTTTATCAGATGAAATGATGCATTTTAGTGCATTTAAAGTCTTGAAATGCCTGGGGTTTACCCTTTTGCAGGTGACAGAATGGAGATTACACATCATGTTTTGATGATTTACTTAAAAAGCAGCTTGGCTTTTTATTTGGGTGAATGTCAACTTTTCTATCTCTCCTTGATAGTTCTTTATGCTTGTGTGGCATGCAACCAAAGGAACAAAAAAAATTGGAGAGATTTGACCTATATCTCTGAAAAGTAACAGAACCTAAAAAGAAGAATCTTATGATTCTGTCTTAGAGGATTTTTTCCACTAGCTCTCTTCAGTCCAATTAAAAGAAAAAAAAAATAAAAAATTAAGGACTCTACAGTTTGTTTGAATTAAGTTCATTGTCTGATTAGAAGCTCTGACTAAGCAGTTGTAGGAATACATTGTGTATTTAAGTGAGAAAGCTATTTCTCTGGTTGATTAATCAAGGGAAAATTTCATGGTTCAACTACTCCACAGTGGTTTTGCTGTGATTTGCAAAGAGAAGACATCACAGAAGGCTTTTGTTTTTCTCTTCTAAAGAACATGTCCACTACATTGTATTGCAATTTTCTTAATTTCTATTTGGCCACCATTCATCACCATTTACTCTCAGCTCACACCATGACAAGAGTTATAATTCAAACAGCACATTTCCTTTAAAATTTACTTTGATGTATTGATGAGGTCTATCTTTTGGAGAAGTGCATCTGTATGAGATCTTTTCTATGTTATCTATCAGCACCTTGGTTTGATTTTAAGGTATGAGGGGTATTAAAGTTTTCAGAGTAAATTCTCTGATATAGGCTGCTAGTCTGCATTTTCCATTCCCTCATTTTAATTTCGTTACTCTCTGATTTTTTTCTCCTGTGCTCTTACTATAATTGTGTGATAGCCTCAACCATTTCTCTTGATATTCCCCAAACTACAGGTAAGGCTTCCCTACATTTGTTTCTCTTCCACACATTTTATTTTTCTTCTCTTTGAATGCTCTTTTTTATTACCAGCCATAACACATAAAATGCGTAATCCCTTTAAAACTACTTTATTTTACACAACCTCTCTGGTGATCTGAATGGCATGGTGCTTGCCAGCTTTTTCAGGTTGAGGTTACATCTTGTACTGCAGGAGGGGAGGGACTGCAGGGTTTGGTGGAAGAGAGGAAGTCTCAGTATGTCTGAGGTGGAAAGGGCAAGGCAGAAGGCCAAGGTGAGTTGTTTTGGAGGAGAAGATTCTTTTCTTGTTTCTTGTGCCTAGGCATGATGACCCTGACAAAAGTCAATGATCACATCCAGCTTTTTTTTTTATTTTCCTCAGGATCCAATCCCAGCCAGTGCTCAGGGTAGAACTGTTCCATGGGTTAATCAGGATGAGAAGGCTGTTATGCATCTGGGAACTGTGTTGAGTTGTTACTGGGGAATTTTGAATGAGGCAAGAGAAGTGAAGGATGGTCTGACAGTGAAAGCAGCTGGATCTTTTTGAGAAACTGGAGTTTATTCCTATCTATGACATGGAATGTTATTTTATGCTATCAAATAACTTTGACCTGACTTTTCTTGCTTGTAAAATAAGAATCTTTATTTCCCTGGCGTCTTATGTGCAAAAGTGTTGACATACTTTAGGAACAGTATTCTCCAATCAAGTATTCCCACTAAAACCATGAGCCACTCACCCCTCATGGACTGAGATGAGAACAGTTTGCTGGAAACAGCAGTGAGAGAAGAAAAAAACAAAACATGAGCAACAATCCTAGCAACAAAAGTGTACAAAATGGTTTGCATGCCAAAATGCTCACCATGGAGCCCATGACTCGACTGCAGCCTCTCCAACAGCAAGAGAGACCTTCCACTGGAGATTCCCTTCCCCACACCCCTGGCAGTGATGTGAGGCGGTGTAAAACAATCTCCAGGCCCTGGCTGTGCCTCTTCACCTGCAAAAATTAGCCCTGCTTGGCCTGGGACAAGTGTTTATAAATCAGAACTAAAATTGTAGTCAATAAATCCATAAACATAAAAAGTGATATCTAACGTCAGAAATGCTGAAAAATCAGTTTCTAACCACCTCTCAAACTTCACATGCAAAATCATTTGATGCTTTTGACCTTAAACTCCCTGGGATGCAGAAATCCTCTTCAAAATGTATATAATAATGAATACATCCCCATCATTTTAGAGGGGTGAGAGGTTGGGGAAATAAATTGGTATTTGGGAAGCTGTCACATAGGAGAAACGTGTGAATTAAATTTCTGTTTTTAGAACAGTGTTTAAGAGTGTGCCACTAATAATAGCTGGAACTACACATAAAAAATGAAGAGGAATAAAAAATGGTGAAGCTTTTCATAAATTATTTCCATCCAAGCTGTGCATTGCATGAGGAGTTAGGGGATTCATTAGCTTTTCATGCTTGTGATCTTATGTATAAAGAGTACCATAAGCATGTGGACTAAATTTCAATGGCTCACAAGTGGCCTCAAATAATTTGCAGTGTAAACTGATAATATTTTTAACATTGTTTTATAAGTGTATATAGATATGCATTCATGCCTATGCATGTATGTTGACAGATGCTGTTGAAAATGTTACTCACCCATCAGTTAATACTTTTTCAGGACTCTAAGACACTGCTACATGTTTCAGAGATAATATTGATATTATGAAACTTTGGCTTTTACTGTATTTGGATCTTTCTTCCTATTCATTTTTGGCTTTAATCACATAGTTGGTAGTAGAGTTACATCTGTAATTTAATTTACATCAATTGTGCAAAATTGTTGTCAAACGACCTTGCTAATATGGCAAATCACATGTAAGAGAGGGTATTTAAATGAGATCTAAATGTTTAAATAGCTTAAAATCTTAAGATTAATAACATTCAAAATGTTGACTGTGCTGCTTGAGACTTATAACCTTTCTCAAATGGATCCTTAGTTAATTATCTCTAAACCTCGCCTTTTAAAACATTATTCTGTGTCTAGAGATTGATATTTAACTTTTTTTCCATTAATCATATTTAGTTTTAAGATTTGGAAAGGTAGTCCTCTAAGGTTCAGCTGACATTTAGACAATTATGTCGAGACTTAGCATTGATGTATTTTGGTTGCTTAACCCTTCTTGTCAGCAGTTTTGTATTTTATGCAGACCTTGCTGGTGTGACACTGGCATTTATACAAGAGTGCATTTATTTTAATAAAACAATTCCTGTCCTTGTGGTTATAGCAGTTAAGACTATTATCCTAAAACAAAATAGTAGGAAGCTGTAATTAATATATAGGAAACAGTTTCACATGCAGATATATTCATATCCCTGGTGAAAACTGATGCTGACGTGTATTAAACTGTAGGCCTTTTATTACAAAACCATTATATGTGCTTCCCAATTTAAAAAAGGGGAAAAAATCCAGCACCAAAAACATATACAAACCCCAAACAAAAAAAAAAATCAAAACCAAAATCAACCCAAGTCTAAAGTCAAAACCTTATTTTTCAGTGGTTAAATCTTGATAGGTTTGTGAAAGCTGCATAGGTTACTCCATAATTCTGTCTTTTGAAGGCTACAGGGAAAAAAATCTTGATGATATCGATTAAAGAAACTGTGGGTATTTGAGCTATAGCAAGGCTTCTGTCATTCTCTTGCTTATTACTTCTTCCAGGGTTGAAGAGCTCTTATTCTGGCCTCATCCTATCTCATTGTTTTTTAAAGGAAAATTTTTTAGGTTTTGGGGGAAGATAGTGTCAAATGATATGACCAAAAATATGGCTCCTGGATTCTGGTATCTCTAATCAAGCTAGTATTTGATTGTAAGGCTGGAGTGTTGTGTGCTGCCATTTAAACACCAATCCATGTCCCTTCTCTATTTCTAGGCAGTAGAAGAAATATTTCATGGCTGTGTTATGCACTGGAACTAAACTAACAAAATATAAAGTAGCAATAGTAAAAGTTGTCAATGAAGTGGCGATGGACAGAGGGAAAGTAAATTGCTAACTTGGTGTAAATGCTGATTTCAATTCATCAATTCTGCTGCTTTTTTTTTTTTTAAGAGGTCAGAAATGGACTGAAAAATGCTTGTTTACATTTAAAACTATCCTAAGATTGATTAACATTTTAATGCCTCTGAAGTTTTGAAAATAGTAATCAGTAGATAACATACAGAACATGATAATTATCTTTCTAAGATTACTTACTTTTCCAAACATAGTCCTCTGAATTTTTAATGATGGCATCTGAAGGTCATTTATGAACAATTCATATGACAATTCAGAGCTAATAAACAGTCTCATGTACTATGAATTACCACCTGCTCCCTTTTTGCAAGAAAGCAACTTTCAATATCCATGTCACACTACTGTTTATCACATGTCAGATTGATGTCTATTTTGTGCAGGAGGACCTTAACAACAGGGTTTGAGAATTAGTATCTAGTTTGTGTTCTGCTCTTCAGAAGCTTTTTCCTCAATGCTTCTGATGTCTAATCTGTTTTTTCATAAACATTTCTCTAAGTACCATCACCAGGTACTGTCTTTGTCTAGGGAAGAGGACAGAACAATCTGTTTCAGTGGTAGTCTCCTGTTTTCAGTGGGATAGAGTTAATTTTCTCTGAGGTGGCTGAGTTTTGGATTCAGTGTGAGAATAATGTGGAAAACACGCTGATGTTTTGGCACTGAGCAGTGCTTGCCCTAAGTCAAGGATTGTGTCTCAGGCTCTGCCTGTGAGGAGAGACACAAGAACCTGGGAAGGAGCACAGCCAAGACAGATGACATGAACAGGCAAAAGGAATATTCCACAATATTCCATAAAAGATCATGTCCAGTACACAAACTAGGTGGAGTTGTCTGGAAGGGGTGATTGCTGCCCAGGGATGTAGCATCAGTCAGCAGGTGATGAACAGGTTGTATTGAGCATCGCTTCTCTCTTGAGTGTTATCTCTCATTCCCTTTCATTACTACTATTATTTTTTATACCTTATTTTGTTGCAATTGTTAAACAATTCTTATCTCAATGCAAAAGGTTTGCTTTTTTTTTTCTTCAGTTCTCCTCCCAGCTGGCAAGATAAAGGGCTTGTTTGAACAAGTGGCCATGTAGGGCTTAGCTGATGGCTGGGGTTAAACCATGACAGGCAGGAAGGACCAAATGTAGTCCTGTCCTCCTCCTAGAGGGCCTGTGTGAGTGCACAGATTGACATAATGCTCATTTGACCCAGAGGGAAACCCTAGAATGCATCAAACAGGATGACATATGTGTGTAAACTGTGACTGCACAGGCACAGGTTGGGTTTGTTTGCTGCTGCCACCACTGCTGGTGGGAAGCCCGAGCTGGGCAGAGCAGCTCATGCTCAGCCCAGTGATAGCCTTATCTTCCACTCAGCCTAGCATCCCTCACTCCAAACTGAAGAGTTTGTGCTGCCAGAAAAAAAACCAAAAATTATTTTTCCTCCTAGTGCTCAGAACAGCAGCCAGACTGAACTGTGCCCCTTCACCTCCTCTCCAGGATGCCAGTGCTCAGAGAGAGGATGAAGGTGGTGTGTGAAGGGAGGCTGCTCCATGGGTGGGACTGCTGCCCACACGGAGAGAACACACGGGTGTGTGCAGGCTGCAGCCTCCCCCAGTGACAGGAGCAGGGGATGCTGTAATCAGTGCTCAGTTCCTACAAGCACTGCTCCCGGGCTGCCTATTTCAGGGGAAATATTTAGAATAACTGGTGCTTCTGTGTCTCAAAGTCTGATGTGAGGTGGGATTCAGAGTTTGGAGAGCACGCCGGGCTGTGTTCAGGGGCACCAGAGAAGAACCTGGCCTTTTGTTTGTGTTACTCACACAATTCAGTAGTTGGTATGTACTGCACTATATATATATAGTGTTGATATATACTTTTGAAAATAGTAAATTCCTGAATTTATGCAACAGCTAAGCAAACAATAAAGGATGTAGAGAGCTGAAATATAGAATAGGTGCCAGGATTACTCATCCTCTTCCCACTCTCTGTTGGTAAGACTTTCCCTTAAAAGTAGAAGGCAACAGTAAATTTTAATGACTTTTTCCTTCCAAGTTCCTATTTTTAGATTTATAGGTAGAGGAGGCTAGCAAATATTTTTAAGTTTTAGTGCTCACAGAAAGTTCCAAATGAGCAGTCCTTGAGAATAAAACCTCTAGCACTGGCAGGACACAGGAAAGGCAGAATGTGTATAAACTCCAGCCCTCTGTGATGTGCTTCAGGTCTGGAAATGTTCCCGTGACCTTTCAGCTGAGACTACCCGTAAAAGTATCAATTAATGCTAACAATTTTATGGTGTGGGTTCTTGCACTATGGGAACTATGCTAAGACTATTTATTAACCTTATCTGATGCTCAGAATAGTCAAATGAACTGGTTTTTGTTGCTTTTAGAGCTCACTAATCCCCTCAAACCGTCAGTCCTTCAGCATCCAAAATTAACTTTTTTCCTACAGACTGAGAACTAATTCTGGTGACCTATTAATGCATTTTTTATTCACCATATTCAAATAATATGTACAATATTGATAGATGGCAATTTTTGTGAGGTTCTACATTTCCAGATTGTTCAATTCTCCCTATCTGCTCCACTCTGGAGTGCATGAGATACATACTTTGTTTGTACATGGTAAAATGCACAGAAAGTTGGCTGCAGCAACTCCAGCAATTCCATCTAAGCTTGTTTTAAGTCAGTGATTGCTATTTTAATGGACATTTGGTGAGGGAAAAAAGTCTGCTTTCACCTGTGTTGAGCAAATATTTTGTGAGGAAAAAAAAAGTTTCTATCAAAATCTGATTTTATTTTTTTTTACTTTACTTGGAATTCTTTGTATGAGTTTTCAGATGACCTTTACTTAGAATGGTTATTGCTTTTATTTTCATTTCCTTCAGCCTTTTGTGCTATGCAAACCAAATTTATAGGTAGTGACCCACCTGCCCAGTCAGCATTAGAAATTCCTCGTGGGACATGCTGTACGATCATATAGCGAAAACCTATTACTGCTAGCAAGGACTGTACTCAAAGATAAAACAAATCTGCAAGTGCAACAAACTATGAGAGGGAAAGCGTGGATAGCCATGGTGAAAAGGCAGCATTACAAGCTCAGATTAATAGCTTTGAATCATTTAAATGTATAGGGTTTGTTCATGTGTCTGACCTTGTTGTGATTAATGCTCAGGTCTGGAACTACAAATAATATTCCCCTCTGCTCCACAGGAGGCTTCTTCAGCTCCAGTTTTGGAGGGCATGTGCCAACCACTGCATAATTTCTGAGGGGGTGCTGCTTGATCTAGTGATTTGGTCACTCTTGTGGCGTCGAGGTCCCTCTGCTATTCAGGGAGCATGGGGAATGAGGCAGGAGGCCAGATGTCTTGTGTTACAGACCTTGTCTCACTGTGGATGGCAACTCTGGAATGCAGCACTAAGCACACTTCTTGCATCTCTAAAAGGGTAAGAGGAGAACAGTGTGATCTTCCTGAAGCTCGTATTGCATCCTGACTTTTGCAGGTCAAGGTGTTAACAGCTTTTTTTTATTTCTTTTTTTTATCGAGTGATTTATTTCAAAATGATAAGGGAAACAGTGAAAGTTATCAATTATGCTTATTGTTAAATAAGTACCTGAATCAGTTTCTGAGTCCTTGGAGATGGTGTATACCTCTGTAAGTGCGTAATTTGAATACAGGTAAGAATTGCTTCTAGATTTGCTACAAAATAAAACTAACTTGTTTGAATTTATACTTTCCTCCAGAATTTAGGTTATGGATGCCATATAATTTGTAACAATTAACCTTACAACCATAACACATTAAGTGAGGGTACATTCATAACTGAGTAACTTTTCTTCACCGTGCCCAAATTCCTTGCACAATCTAGGTAAACTTGTGACATGCTCAGATAAACATATGAAAAAACCCACCATCTCCAAAGAAAAATAATCCTCCCTTATCCTGGATCAACAGCCCACAAGAACAGATGTCTCTCCAGTTAAATTTTTCATACTGTTTTTCCATAGCCAGAGACAGTGGCTCTGTTCACTTTAAAGGTTTATTTTTCTCCAGAGTTTGAGTTATTCCATAAGAAAGGTGAATATCCATTTTCCAAATCCTGTGAGCCAAAAACATGCTGTGCACCTCTATGCTTTGTGCTGTATCCACAAGAATTTCCCAAAGGCAAGTCAAATGGTGGGAAAAATTAGAGAAGAGAATGGACAGCAGTTTTCTCACCTAAGTTACAGCCTGCTGGATGTTTCACAGCCAGAAGCTTGGCACTACTGCGATGTATTGCAAGCAGCTGGATTTTAATTTTCTTTTATTTTGGAAACTACCTTCATAATTAATTTTCCATCCTAAACACATTTTGTCTAATCATTATGGGGCAGGTTCATTATTCATTTATCCAGATTGGTACAGCAAAAAGACGAGGCAACTATCCAAAGCTTTAGGTAGTAATATAGTATTTTTAAATACTGTAAACTAAGGAAATACTATTTGCTCATGGCAGACAAAATTATTAAAGTCTTAAGGAAAACTCCTCCAATAAATAGTTTAAAAGAAAAAATCTACATCCAAAAATGCAGCAGTCATATGTGATTAATTTTATAGTGCTTTTTTAAATCAGGTCTCCTAGCTAGCCAAGCATTTTAGTGTAAGAGCGGAGGCTTTAATAAAAGAATATAATTTATCTGAACTGCACTTTCCGATTTTCAAACTAAAAACTCTATGCTAAAGTACAACTAACTGTGTCTGTCCTTTGGTAACTTTCACACATAGAAACTCTTTTGAATAAATGTGATCCCTTCTACTGAACACCTCTCTGAATATTTTTGTTCAAATAATTATCCTATTTACTTTAGGAATGAGGAAAGGAGAAAAGAGGTTTAAGCTGCCAACCCTTTAGTTACTTTTACTGCCACTCATATATGTTATATATTTTTAACACAATTTAATACTTTTTGTTGTTGTTTGTTTAATACTGCTAACATTTACTGAGCTTTTTTACTGTTTTATGTCATTCTTAAAATGATATCAAGTTGATAAGAGACTTTGATTATTTTTGCCTATTTATAAATATCTATTTCCCCTTCTTTTAGAATTGCAAATACTTTATTTGGATTCCGTGCTTTTGAGAAAGTTTCAAATTAGAAATAAATGGCAAAAATGCTCTCTGTATAATTACCCAACCTTATTATAATTGCAAAACACAAAATAAGTGCAAGTTATTTAAAACCCTTGCTAGTTATAGAATATAAAATGTGAAGTTAGTCTGAAATTAAATGGAAAACCATGTAAGCCCTAGTAAAATGCTGTTATGTGATATGCATTTCTATTAGGAAAACCAGACTGCCCTTTACTCCTCTAGTGCTTATAGGACATGTGATTCCTCACTATGGTGGGGTTGCCTCTCTGCTTTGCTTGTTCTCACAGCAATAATATCATGCAGCACTGGCAATAGAACAAAATTCCTTATTAAAAAGAAAATACTGAAGTTTTACATGCCTGAACTCTGTTGAAATTGGTAGAAATACCAAGGTACAAATTTAGCTTGGGTGATATGTAGAAGAAACATTAATTATCAGGAAACCAAGAGAAAAATGTCTTTATCACTGATTTTTTTTTTTTTTAACGTGTTTTACAAATTAACACAGAGTGCCTTTTGCAACCATTATTGCAAAATACCAGATTGATGTCTATTATGGATGAGTCAACAATGGAAATAAATTGGTAATGGATTATGCTTCAGTTCTGTTTAGTCATAATCTTTTAACCTTACTCACAAATACTTGCACTCAGAATGGCTGTTTCTCATTTTAACATGATTTAATCAAAAAAGTAAATTGTGGTGAAGTGCTGAGAGCAAGATAGTCATATTTGGGTGATCACACATAACTCATTTGCATTTTGTAGTTATGCCGCTTCAGTGCTACTCTTAGAAATTTTTCTGTGTCATTATGGAAATGAAAAAAACTAAGTTATTTTTTTTAACATTTCCATTGCTATTAACAATAATTAATCATTTAATGTCTTTAGATGTCACTAAGCATCTGTATTTGGCAAGTCTTCTGTTTAACTAGAACCACTCTATAAAACATGTAATTCATCTACAATTTCTGCTACTGTTGACTTCCTAATTAAGCCACTCAAAGTAATTATTTTCATTTGTCTCTTTCTCTAAAATTCTGCTAGTCGGCTTCTTGGTCAAAACCAAGGTTTAGCCTTGAAAATAGAAAAGGCTACACTGCTTTATATAGCTTTTGTTCTTGAATCCATCCTCTAGGAACACTCACTTTCAGATAAAGGTAGATGTTCATATTTCTTAGTATCACGCTAGATGTGTTTCATCTAATTTCGTTCATTAAAATTTTCACCAAAACAATTTTTATGAAAAATGATTTGTTGAAAGTAAAAAAATTCTAAGAAATAGATACATTTTGGCAGAGGTTTTTTTTTTCAGATACTTTTTAACATCCTTAAGACCAAAACACTCAATTTAAACTTTTTCAGAATAAAAATTTTTCCTTCAAGAACAACTTGTTTGTAATTATTTTTGTTCTACAATAGTTATAAAATGCTCTACAAATACCTGTGAAGTCTGTATTACAATAAAAAATTTCTGTTTGTTTGTTTTCTGAAAAATATAATATCAGAATTAAGCACTGAACCAGTCTTATTCTTACTTTTTAAAAAAGATGTTTTAAATTCTATTTTTCTTCTGAATGGGTAGCAAACATCCCAAAGTCCAACATTTGTCCAACAGATAATTGGATTCCAAGTTAGCATGGTAAAATTTACTTTTATGAAAATAGCTGACTTAGACCAATTCTAAATTGGAGGATTCTGCCTGCAAAATTGTTGATGCTATCTGTGAAGGGCAAGAATTTTGCCATTTGTGGAAAGCAGTTGTGCAGGTCACTTCATGGTTCAACAGGGCAAAGCAAAAGTGCAAGGCAGTGGGAGTAAAAGGATAGTGAAGACCAGGAAAAATCCTGTCCCAAGTGTATTGAGTAATTTTCTAACAAGAATCTCCCCGCACGGAAACATTTCAGTGAGGGACATCACTTGTTTTATGTAGAGCTGAGCACTTGTTTGCTAAATGCCACTTGATTGCTAAATGCTGTGGACAAATTAGCAGCATACTTGAGAGAAGAAGATAATTAGGATGCCCATTGCTGTGTTCATGGAGGTCTTAAAGTGCAGCATCCAATTCCTTATAATCATAGCACACTTTTCTGCACTCATTTTCTGCTTTGGCATCTTCTTGCATCCCAGTGCTCTACACAATCATCTACACTTTCAGCTCATTCTTTTGAGGGGCACAGCTTCTTTTACATCTCTAATTTCCATATGAGTTAAAACAACTTAGCATCTGTCAAAATTAGGACATGACAGTTTTTCTGCTTTTTATGCAGATGACAAATACTGATATCAAGTGGGGTAATTCTGTGAGGTTCTTTCACTGGATGCTGGGATGGAGCCCTGTGGGATTCCCTTAATTTGGAGGTGAGATACTGACTAAGAGAGATTACATCTTCTGGAAGATTTTGGTTGCTAAGTTATTTTAAGCATAAAAGTTCCTTCTCCTTTTCCAGTAGGAAAAGCGCATAATGGCTAATTAGGCCCTCAGGGATCAATTTTCAAAACAGTGTGCAGGAAGTGTGAGCACAAATCTTATTTGTTAATGGGCTTTGTGAACATACCTCCTGTGATTTTTCAAAATTTAGAACGACAAAACAGCAACCTCATTGGAGAAGCAGGTTTAAATATACAGCATATGATGTCTTTTTCTTGGGGGCATTAGGCAGATGACATGCATTAAGACCACTGAGTGTTTTTGTGGTCATTATGCTTTACTTCCTCAAACCTTCAAAACAGAACAAAAGAATAAAATAATCTCTGCAGGCCTGTTGAAGAAATCAATCCCACAGTTCTTACCTACTTCCTCTTTATTTAAAGGAGGAAAAGCAACAAAAGACTAATTTTGGTGAGGAAAAAGATATTAAAAAATAAAATAAATTTTACTAAACATTTAATTGTAAAGATTATGCAAGAATGAAATAACAAGAGAGAATATAGAAATTCTCCTTAGTAATACTGGATTTCACTCTCTATTAAACCGTTGGGTAAAAGTTGCTTTCCATTGCACTGGAAAATGTAATAAATGCACGTCATTTTTTTAATAATGTCAAACATAAGGGGAAAAATGTGATTCATGAAATATGTGAATATTATAGTATGCTAATGGAATCAATTGTTATCATTTATAGCAATACTGAAGGTCATGACTACAAGAAAGAATTTAGAGGTGGGTGGATGTGTTTGGAGACTGCAAAGTTGATTCAGGGGACATGAATTTACAGCTGTAAACTGAACACATTTGTTCAGTTTGGGTAATGTGTTTGGGTGTGCTCTGGCAGCTTTCTGCTGTGGTAGCTCATTTCTGGCCCGAACTGTAGGCAGATCACTTCAGGTTTGTTAGAATCTTTTATTAGGTTTTAAAAGCTAAAATGAGGATCTGGACCCATGTGACTGGATACTGACAGCACACGTGCATCAAGGAGTAGACACCAAACCTGTGTGTGGAAAATAAATGTTGCATATGTAGCCCATGTCTTTATTAACTAAACATTATATACATACATCTGTTCTAAAAAGTGTGCAAATCAAAAAGGTAAAAAGAACAAAGTAAAAAATTACCTTAAAAATACTTACGATTGCATTGTGTCCAAAAGACAGTCCCTGCACTAAGGTTCCTACAATTTAAATAGGGAATAGAATAGAAAGGGTGTGACATCCTCTTGCCATTTTGCTAACAAAAATCAAACAGCAAACGTAAGTGAAGCTTGGACTTCAGCAGGTCAATGAGGGTTTGCCATTGTTTTCAGTGGAGTCAGGATTCTGCCCTAAATTATTTTTTTCTTGCGTACCAAAGAAAATTGTAGCAGAAAATACTTGTTACGTTTGCCAAACACCAAGCTGGTATCTTATCAGCAAAAGTTCTTCATTCACTTTTAGGCAGTTTTTGCTGATCATAAAAAAATCTAAAGAATCAGCTCCTTCTGTGCTTTTCCAACTCCAAGTGTGTAATTGTGAAATTCACTAATAATGAACAATCACAAAATTCCCACCCACACTTTTTAATAAAAGCTTTTGATTTCAAATAGTTGAAGCTTTTCTAAATTACAACAATTTCTGTCCTGAGCATAAAACGATTTGTTGATTCAAATACTTCATTGCTAAAGGGGTATATTATCTAGAAAACATTAGATTTCCCCAAGAAAATAAAAGATATTTAAAAATATTTGAGCATAGATAATCACTATAAATCGGTGATTTTATTTTTTAATGTTACTGCTCAGTGGCCTAAAGTGGCAAGTTTTATTATACTAGATACTGTTTTGACCTAAAAGCATTTTTTTCTTTCAGTGTACTTTTAATGGAATAGTACAATAGTGTGAGAGTATTTATATTGTGGTTGAAATGATCAGAATGTGTATTTGTTGCAGTTCCATTGTTTTACTACTGAATATTTAAATTTTGCCTTTCAGAATTAAAATTTAAATGTTTTGTTATATATGTTCATATTTGGTATAACAGATTACAAAAGTAAAACAATCATTACCACTAACAAAAATTATGTGATTAAGTGTTTAATTTTAAATAATTTGTTTTCAAAGACAAATTTGTACCTCATAAATCCCTTATTTCCAATAAAGTCTAGCTAGGATGTCGGTTATGATATTGACACTCTCAAATCATCCTGTGAGTCAGGTACTCCAGTTTAAAGGAGATTCTAATATAAGGAATATACTGAAACTTTAAAATCACTTGGCATCTGAGTGAATACATTTATTTTTAGCTATATATTTTTGTACTTCAATAAATTTCATATATAATTTTCTAATGAATCTTTTTTTAGCTCTGTTCTGCTTTGACCCTTAGACTGCCAGGACTGAAAAATAATCCCCTCTCTTAAGTACTGCCCAGACTATAATTGTTGATCTATGTATGATTATGGAAGCAGTCTACATGGAATAATTTTTCAATAATCTGTCTTCCATGTGGACATGCCTATTCCTGTATGGGAATAATTTTTGTTTTTCCTAATATAACTACCAGATTTGTAAGTGCATTAAGTCTAGCTAGTCTCCTTTATAAAAATTCTTATGAGATCATTGTTGCAGCAAAGATATTGAAATTTGTGGGATTTCATACCTTTTTTGGGGAGAGTTACACTGCAGATAAATTCTGAAAGGAGAGTCCTTCCCTCTCCTAACTGAGCTTCTGTTAGATAGAGGTGCTCACCAAAGTGTCTGCTCTTTTCACACAAATCCTTATAGCTTACAAAAGCATACTTAAATTAAATAGAAACAAAAATATTTCAAGGTTTGAAGCCCTTTGCCTGTAGATTATATGGTTTTGGTTTTCCTCACTGGAAAATTGAGATGACTGTTTCTCCTTCATGTCACCCATTCTCCATGCACATTTTTGCTCTCTCTCTTACTAACAGTTTACAGTGACCAAAAACATCACCCCTTCATGTTCCTGCTGACTTTCAATAATATTTTTCTGTAGTCTATAGACTTTTTTTTTTATTTAATTTAGCCAAGACCTGAATGGATAAAATATCTTAACTATCCAAAATATCCCAGCTTGTTCCCTTATGAGTTCTTAAGCCATTTTAAGCATCCTGTCATAGATTCACAGAATTGTTGAGGTTGGAAATGGCTTCTGAGATCCTGCAGTCCAACCATTAACCCAGCACTAAACCATGATCCTAGAGCACCATATCTACATGTAATTTGAATATCTCTAGGGTTGGTGAGTCAACCACTTGCTTAGGCACCCTGTTCCAGTGCTTGACCACTATTTCCATGAAGAAATCTTCCCAAATATTGAATCTGAACCTTCCCTGGAACAACTTGAGGCCATTTCCTCTCATCTTATCACTTGCTACCTAGGAGAAAAGGTTGACATCCAGCTTGTTACAACCTAGTTTCAGGGAGTTGTAGAGAAGGATTAAGGTCTCCCCTGAGTCTCATTTACTCCAAACTCCAGCTCCCTCAGCTTTTTGTGCTCTAGACCCTTCCCCAGCTCCATAGCTCTTTTCTGGACATTCTCCAGCATCTCAGTGTCTGTGTTGGAGTGTTGTACCAGAGCTGAGTACAGCGGGACAATCCCTGCCCTGCTCCTGCTGGCCACACCATTGCTGATCCAGGACAGGTGCCACTGGCCTTCTTGGCCACCTGATCACACTCTGGCTCAATTCAGCTGCTGCCCACCAGCACCCCCAGACTTATTTCCATTGGGCAGCTTTCCAGACACTGCCCCAGTCTGGAGCACTGCGTGGGATTGCTGTAACTCAGGTGCAGGACCTGGCATTTCATCTTGTTGAACCTCATGCAGTTGACCTTGATCCCTCTGAAGAGACTTGCTAGCCTCCAGCAGATCAGCATTCCCACCCAACTTGGTGGCATCTACAAACTAATTGAGAGTGCACTTACTCCCCTCGTTCAGACCACTGATAAACACATTGAGCATGACTGACTCCTTAACTGAGCCCTGGGAGCATCACTTATGTCCAGCAGCTAGCTGGATGCAACTTCATTTTCCACAACTCTGCCCTGGCCATCCACACAGTGTTTTATACAGGGAGCCTTGCACTTATCCAAGTCATAAAAAGCCAATTTCTCCAGAGAATGCTGTGGAAAATGGTGTCAAAGGCTGTACAAAAGTCCAGAGAGATGACATCCACAGCCTCTCTGCCATCCACTGAGTGGGTCACCTTGTTGTTCTTTGCATGGCAGACATTGTCTGTATTTTTTGGTCTGTATCTGACTACCCCACAAAACATCTTTCCAAAAAAATAATTATTTTATTTTCCAACAGTTACAAACAGAGTTTGCGCTTTTCTTCCTTGATTCTGTACTACTTCACTTCTTAACTTCTGAAAGTTGGCTGCCAAATCTACTATTTTACTGAGACTTTTCACCTCTGAGAGTTTTATGCCCTCCTGCTGTTCCCCCATTCACATTCTGGTTTTCTAACGCTTATCTCTGGCAGTTTGTCTGCTTTCTATCTTGCCTAAGGTGCCCAGATCTCCTCTATTACTTTTCTCACAGTTTTTTGAAGTTTTTTCAACCTGACCTACCCTGTATGCCAGAAGGGCCCTTCAGCAATACTCTTTTCCTACCACCTTGCCACCTGCCAGAGCTGAGCTGGGTTTTGTAGCTTGTTAAGAACTAATTGATTAGCATTACTGCAGTATAACCAGGTTTTTTGAGACTTTTGCTAGCCTTGAAGAATTTCTCACATGACCCGTGTATTCTAAAGAGATCATAATTTCCTAAAGTGACAATCGAGCGAGCTTCCTGTACCTCTTTGAAGCACCCTTTACAGTGATTCCTCAAGTTCCTACTTTGTCTTACAAACACAAGTGCCTTAGGAAATGCTGATAAGTGCACTCAGGTACTTGCCTAAGGCACCAATGTGTGAATGCTGTGACCGTGGGTGACAAGAACAGCTGCAGGGAGGGGCTTCCCGGGCTGCCGCTGTCACCAAAACCTCACTATTTGTCAAAGGAATAAATACAAGAAAATGAACATTAGGACATAACAAATGCTAGCTGGGACCATGAATTTTGACAGGATGAACAGCTGAAAGTCAGGTTCGAATTTATCCTCCTAAATAAGGCTTGTTTATTATAGGCATATTGTTAGTTTGGCCTCATGTTTATGTATTGCCGAAGTTTGGGACAAATGAGACCCAGAAGCATTAATTTGTAATGTATTGTAGAGAATGTAGCTCCTTGGTGCTGAAGTGTATTGATTATTTTGCCTTTCTAGGAAAAAAATCTTTGATCAATTAATTACCTTGCTTAGATATCGCTCCATAAATTATAATTATATTTGAATAAAACCTGGTACTTCTCATAGATGAAAACTGATTTTTTTTTCTCATGACCTGAGCTATCCAATTTCTAGAAATAGTACTAGTGCATTTCTCCCACTAGAGGCTTCTATAATATTTTAAACCAACAATAAATCATGAAAATATGGATAAAAAGAAGCAAAAATTAGAAGAAAAACTTTCCTATGCCAATACCTCAGGTTTATTGGACACTGATTGTGGATCCTGAATCTCAATCTTCATTCTCTGATTACATTTACCAGAAATAAAATTATTACCTAATTGATAAACTGGAGAGTGTATTTGGAAATAAAACTTAGGTTTTAGATCTTTGGAAGCAGGGGCAATTTTGGGACTTGAAGGCAAAAGTTTCTGGACCTTTTGGAATTTTTTAATTATTCTTATGCAACCAGTGGATTTTTCTCTCAGTATATCTGTTAATAGGTATATTTGACACTGAAACACTGTGTTGTTCTTAAAGCATATTTCACTTTTAGAGAACAGTATGTATAAAGAAAAAGAAGAGTGGAGTAGAGATTACTTTCTGATCTTCCAGGGAAATAAACTTCTAAAAATATCCCCCTCTAATTTTCTTTTAAAGCAGCCTCAAGGAAGACAATTACATTGCATTTGTCATATCACAAGATGTCTAAAGGTATAAGTTGCATCCAAGCTGTGCAAAATGTGAGGTGGATCACCTGAGTCACTGCTCTTCTAAAGTTTAAGTTCTGTTTCTTAAGATAACATTAAATTACAAAACAGAATTAATTCACAAACTTTGTTAGCATTTCTCTATGTAAAGTCTTCTAAATATGTCATTGTGTACATGGTAAGATAGCTTTTATTGTCTGTTTTTAATACAATGGTTAAAACCTTACCACCCTGAAGAATTTTTTTTTTTTAATAAGTAATGAGTGCAACTAAAATTTGGGCCATTAGGGTTTATTTTGGCATTGATTCTGTTCTTTCATGTGTCAGCTTCTGTCAGCGTATCCCAAGGCATCTGCTAGCATCAACATCAGAGGAAAGACTTGAAGAAAGTTGTCTTCACAGAAGATGCAGTCTCATTCTCCACTTATTTGATTTTGAGCTGGAAAGTCTGTTCCTCGGATTATTTTTGCCTCCTGGAGGCTGCCTTGAGGGAAATGCAGCTAAAACACGAAGGTGTTTTTCAGAGGAAGTTCCATCTTCATTTGTGTAGCCTTTAAGTAAAGATGAAAGTGATAAGAGATTGCATGACTTGGGCCAAACATGCACAGATCAAAACTTGGGTCATTCTGGCTCATGTTTAAATCAAGTTATGGTATAAAAGGATTAGTCCATTTTCTAAAAGTTCATCTCTAAGAGGGCAAATTTTTCTTGATGCTGTAGAGCAGCTGCCATACTGGTTGCCAGAGGGGTGGGAAGTTTAATAGACATTTAAAATTTTTGATTGCTCTGGCTCCATGTAGAAGTTTGAGCTGTAAAATAGTGAAATGACAAAAATGGCATAAAGTCCTGATGTCTCCACCTGGAAGGATGCAGATAATTGAGTTGGACTGAGTTGCTGGAAGCTTATCATCTCAGCGCACTTTACAGCAAAATTAATATGCAGCCAGAAATCCTTGCATCCTAACAAAACTGTGCACTTTTATAATACAATGAATCTCAGCATTTCCAAGGAAGCTTTCAAGCAGGATGTAACTTTTATGTAAGAAAGATGTTCTGAGGGCTGGAACATCATACAACTTTCCAGGCATACACATATATATAGAGACATCTGTTCAAAGATAAAAAAAGTGTACAAATTATTATTAATTTGAAGCTGGTGTAAAAGATTTCAGGAAGTCTGTGACTGAGTAAAAGCTCTTGGTGTAAGGGGCAGGATTGTGCTAGGGAGGTTCTCATCCCAGTCAGATCCTCAAACTCCATGGCATTACAGGTGCAAATGTGGTTCACAACTGGCCACTGATCCCAAAAGACAAGAGATGGAGACAACATAAAGTTATGGAGTTCTAATCTTGATAACCTGATGGGCAAGAATTAATTTATAACATAGGAAAGACAAAGTTATTAGCTGGTCTCTGATTTAGTTTTGGAAAATCATTTAAAACAAACATTCTTGGGGATAAAATGAGTATGAGACCGGACTAAGATCTTGAAACCAACAGCCTTTTGTAGAAACTACCCCTTGGATTAATATGAGTAGATGAAAATGGTTTTGCTTTTTTATAGGACAAAGTAACACATCCTTATGATAATCTTGCAGTTGTTTCTGTACTGGGGTGAATTAATCTGTGGCTAAGGACTTGGAGAACACAGAGAAGTCTCTCTTTTCTCACATTTGCAAGAGGAAGGCATTGTCAAACGCCTTCAGACTGCGTAGGGGATAAGAGGCGCTGATGGTTTGAAGCTATGTCATGCTCAGTAAACACCCACATTGATGGTATGTAAGAGAGATATCCTACACAGAGCTCTGGAAATCTTGGGAGGATTTTAGCAGCTCCTGCAGCTCTATATATGACAAAATCAAAACTAAGGAACCTGTCACAAGTTGTCCCTGCACAGCAGTGACTGAATACAGTGAGGGACTACCTGAGCCACCTTTAAGCCCTCTTCACCCTTAGAGGAAATTGCCTAGGACAGAGCAGCATGAAATTTTGCATGAAGCACTCTACCATGATTTTTAAGGCAGAGACACATCCTTGCTACTCCATAAACAACAGCAGTATTTTAAACAATTATATCAAATTATATCATCTAATTCAGATATCTGTCATTACAGCAGGCAAAGACAAGTGATGCGTGTTTTTAAAAGAATAAAGCATCACCAGAAATAAGGGCATTCTCATCAGCCTCTAAGGAAGAGTTTGAAAGAAACATATTGACTTCCAGACACATGATGAAAAATTACATTTTTTTAAGTGGGATTGCTCTAAAATCTTCTGTCTTAAACCGGGTCGGAATCCAACCCTTTTTTCAGATATACATTCAACAGAAAAATAGACACAAAAAATTCGTGGCAGTGATTGAAGGTGGGATGTTGGTTTCTGAGGGAAAAGCATATCTGGGAAAGCTACAAAAAAGGAAACTGTTTTCATAATGCCCATATTTGAAAAATCATTCCTAAAAATTTAATATCTTGCAATATTTTTACTAAGGTTTGTCATGTAGAAAAGAATCCTCTCTGAGGAATTCCATATGACTTTGCAATCCACATCAGCATAACATTTCCTTTTCAATCTATTTAGTGATGCATTCATCAAAGATTTAGGTGCTGAGATTTTGTGCAGCCTAGAGAACTCTGTGAAAAAACTATTGATATATATACACAACATAATGCATGTGGAAGAAAGGGTATGGGGACAAAACATGAACCCCTGTGTTTCAGCAACAACAAAATTCTACTTAAGTAGGTATTTCTAAGAAAATCTTGTGGTTTAAAAAAAAAATATTATAGAGAGAAAGCAATGCCACGTAGTGGATTTACATTTGATATGCAGCTTACAATACCAGATCATCCATTGGTTTTTCCATAAAAGAAAAATGTAGACATGATTAAATATATGCATGGTACCAGCATTAATTTAAGAATAAGTTAAGTGGTTCTGGATCAGGAAATTAGATTATAATGAACTCAATGTGATTTCATTGAGGTAAGAGAAATTTAAACTTGATAACTATTCGAAAGAAGAATAGGTAATATGTTAGCATTCTGTTTCCCTGGAGGTAAGAGAGCCTTGACAGGACTGTTTCTCTCATTAAAAGCTGACATGACTTTGTCCTATATTATTTGCTGGCTTCACTAGAGAATTTGCAGTTACCTTACACACATGTTCTTCATATTCCTAAAGGATGAAAAGTTTAATTAAGTATATACCTATACAATTCAATCACTCCATGGTTCTGTTGGAGTGAAAGTTTATTAAACTGTTTTTAAACCACTCTGTATTCAGAACTGTTGGGCATAGGACCTTATAATTCAAGCTATCTAATTGTAAAGGAAAGTGTCAAAATACCTTACCAGTTTGGAAAAGGGAGCAGTTGCAGGATAATCACATATATTGGGCCAGATCTGAACACGCTATAATCCGACCAGTTCCCATTTTTATTTTTTATTTCAGATTCTAAATTATTTGATGCAGCTGATGCTGGACTTGAAAGTTAAATACATTTCTAATTATTTAATTAATTTTTACTCATCTTTTCAATGGAATCTTGACCTTAAAAGCAGAGGTAGGAAAATATGGAGTGGATTTGCTGTGGACAACTATTACTGCATCTACAATTAATTAATTTGGAGTGCTGATCAGAAAGATGCATATTGGAGCTTAAAATTAACTATCACAACATTTGATTTTAGTTCATCTCTATGCACTAAATTCTTTCAACCTTAAAGTATGTGTTAAAAGTCAATATTAGAGTAAACATAAAGTCCAGTAATTTTCTTACTAATTTATATTTCTGTACTCCCATAGATGACCTTTCCTTGACTCAAAGCAATTTCTTGGGAGGATGTTATCTGAAATTCAAAACACGAAAAATGCTTTTGAGATGATTGCCTACTCTAAACAGAAGACCAAACAAGCAAGGAAAAAAAAAGTTCCAAGCATTTTGACAGAAGATTTGAGGAACATTTGGAGACAAGATATAATTAGAAGTGTCTGACCTTCCGCAAATAAAACACTTTCCAAGTATGCAACTTTTATGAAGTCTTATATAGTCAGATTTATTTAGAATTTTCCACTATTATTAATCATCTATCAAGGCCCCAAGGGCATGATAGAGGAGTTAATTTGATTGCTGGGTTATGGACTTGCAGGCTTTTCCAGGGGCTGTTCTTTGCACCCTTTTCTCTGTGTCCCCACACTCCTTGCCCTTGCTGTCTCTCTGGCATGGGATTCCCAAGGAAATGCACAAAGTTGGCAGGAGAGGGAAGAGATACAGGCATTTGTAAAGCACTGCCAAATCTGACTGGTTCCATGAGCAATCTTCAAATATAGATACAGCAAAGGGTGAATTTTGTCTCTAGAGCCTTACCCTGAAAGCCTGAAATGAACATAGACTGATATTTTAATTCCACAAATACACAGTACAAAGAGCACTGCATATTTGCGGTTTATATAATTATATAACCAAGGCTCTGAGAGAGAGCTATAATCTTCCTAAACATTAATACTTATACGGAGCTCTAAGTTAGCATAGAATTTGGAAGAGACAAACAATCCCAGAAGCTGCAGGGAAGAAAAGCACCTATTTTGTAAATGGTTTTAAGAATCGAATCTGTTTCTGATTTCTCCTGTCCATTTGCCTGCCTCCTCTGTGTTAATATTTAGAATTTCTGAGGAAAACTGACTTTGAAGCACTCACTCCTGACCTTCTCGCAGTTTCTTTTTCCTCATCTCTTCTGTTTTCATTGTTTTTCCTCAATTCTGCCTTAATTAGAAAGACACTTTGCTGTCTGGGTGTACTTGTCTTAGCAGCATTTATGACAATGTGTTCTTTTAAATAGCATTAAGGAATAGCTCAAGTGCTTTTCTCTAGTGATGGCTAAAGGTTCAGTCCAGTTCATGGAAGTAATTGGTTCTTCTTCCCATTAGTATGAGCTTTTACTGGGTGAGACTTGAGTCCACTTAAGTCATTTGTCTCCCAGCAGATGATGTAGAACATCAGTTCGGGGAGAAAAATAACACAGGAAGGAAAATGGATTTGCTGTTTATGATTTTTGAATTCTTTTCAGTGCTTCCTTAAAATGTGGCAGAAAGATGAATCATATCTTGTGTTTCCTCTGAGGAATCTTGAGGAACCACAAGATCACATTGCATTTTATAATGTGAAAATTCACTTGTTAGAGTAGATGCACTCCGTCCTTCTACCTTCGGGGAAGGTAGAACAGTAATATATTATCCAGAAATGTACATATTAGATCACCCTTTGACCTAATCCATAACAGAACTAATAATTTTATATACTTTGTTTAGAATTAATTGATTGTGTGGATGTAATTTGTTGGTTGACTTTTGCTTTTATTTGTTTGGGGTGTTTTTTTGGTTTTGTCTTTTGGTACCAGGGGCCCTTGTATATAAATTCCCTAAAAAAATTATTCAGAAATTTCTAAGTAATCTGTTAATTAACAGCTAGATATTTTGTGAATGTTGCTCTAAACTTATGTAAGGCATAAAACCTATTTTATTGTAGACTGAAAGAAACCAACTTTTCTGTTAAAGATTACTATTTTCAGAAATGCAACTTGGGTATGCTTTCCAAACTGTCTTGACAAACAAACAAAATAATCTAACAAATACAAGTTGATGTCCAATTAATATTGAATATAATATTTGCTAGACCACTGTACTTTGAAAGTTAATTTGTGATCCTTTGTCATTGCTGAGCATATTTCCTCCTAAGGGCAAAAAGAAAGCCAACTACAGTTGACCATATTTATCTGAGCAAATCCTTCCTGTCAGGAGAAACATTAGTCTATATGCATTCATGCACTTCAAGTTATAATTTAAAAAATATTAATTAATAAAGTCACTATTTTCATGGCACACATCACATTTATTTTTTTTTTTTCCTCTTTATCTGAATTTTAGGGCTTACATATGTACTTCAAGATAAGTGAAGATTTTGTGCAGTAGCACATAGGTCAAACTGGTGTTTAATCTATGGCTGTGTATCCACTGGGGCTCTGATGTCAAACATCAAGCAAGTCTGAATAAGAGAATCAATTCAAGGAAGGTAGAGCACAATAATTTAGAAGTTAATATCTCATTTTTTAAATATTTTTTTAAAACAAAAATTACCCTTTTGATGTCTCTCCAAACTAGATCTCAGAGGCCTCTTACAGAAGGAGAAACATGTTCTCCTCATTAGCATTCATTAAGCATGAGTTATTAAAAAAATAGCAAGCATCAGTTATTTAAAAAAAAAAAAGCCAGCTTCATAATAATACCTGGCAATTGACTGTACTGGTGTAAAATCTTTCATTTATGGAGTTTCAGTGTAGCAGACTCAGGTTCTGTGGTCAGTATATTCCCTCAGTATCCTTATAGAGATTTCTAGAGGAATAGCATAAATTATTTCCTTACAGTCATCTTATATCTCATTTTTTTTCAGTAAGAAATGACAGAGCTATATCCTGAAGGATGCTTAAGTCCCTGCTGGTTTCATTAGATACTGAGGAAGCTACACTGCTTGCAAGGTGGAATATATATGTACCCTATCTTCAAACTATGGAGTTCATACCTTCCAAGATACAGAATGTAACCCATAAAGTAAAAAATAATAAAAAAAACCCAAACCACAGCTGGATCACAAAGTAGAATTTGCAGGAGATTCCCAGGCAGTGGCATGGAAGAAAATGAATTATCAAGCAGCTTCTACTAAATATGTGATCTCTTAGGTGGCTAAGGACAAGGAACATGATGAACTATAACAGTATCATCTGCCACCAATTGGTGCTGTTGCAGTCGCTGTACCCTGGCACAGCACAAGGAATAGAGAATTCCTGCCTTTTTTTCTTTTTTTCTTGTGGCATAGCTATCATGGAGAGAGCAGTCAATCCAGCTTCTCGCTGTGTCTGACAGCCTTGACGCTGCTGCATCTTTGGTGTGCCTGCTCTGATCTCCAAGCTCCTGCCCCGTAATGTCTCATGATAGGCCCTCGCATAAGCAAAGGGATTTTGGAGAGAACTGTGTTTAAAGCTGTCCCTCCTTATAAAACTGTGCATGTCTTTACAGCCTGAAGGCAACTGCAGACCTGATTCAGCTCTCAAAGCCAGGGAAGTCCTTGTCGTGACTTTAGCGGGAGTTGAGGAAGCGTCTACAGATGATGATAAATGCATTGCATAATAACAGTGTCAGCTACTCTAATTTGACTTCCTTCCTGTACAAACTCGTGGTTCATGGGTTGTGCCCTTCACAGCAGGGAAATGGGCAATGGGATGCACCCAGGAGCTGGGCTTTGGGAGCATAGCCAAAAAAGATGCTGGGAACAAGTTTTTGGAGTACTTCCCGCTAATGGGGTTCTTTGGCTGTGAAGTGGCAATTTCAATCATTTTGAAATTTGCACATAAATATGCTTGCCTGTTAGAGGTAACATTTGAAATGTGGAAAAGAAATATAATTTCTAAAAATGCAGAAATGTAAGGCAAAAAAAATAAATAAAAGATCTATTTCCAGAAATGTTTTCATCATAATGGGCCTGTTGGAATCTTTCAACCATAACGTGTTATCCATTTAATAATCATGTCTGGTTATACCAGCTTCCTGTATAATAGTGACTATGATTTTCAAACTATTAAAATTATGCATTTTATAGGTTTTTTAGCTCACTGATTTTAAATTAAGTATATTCATATTGAGGAGTTTTTGAATATCTGTCACTAAGAAAGTCATCAAAATAGATTGTCAGGTAAATTAAAGCAGCAGTAAAGCACCTCACCAAGGAGATATTTCTCTTTTATGAGTGACTGCTTTTGAAGTATGTTGAGGAGAGGCGAGTTCTGAGAGTGTCTTGTCTTATGTGTTCTTTAAATTAGGATATATTTGGAGTCAACTGTCCAATTGTTCTGTTAAGACTTCTGGTTAATCTGTGGCTGAGAGAGATGAGGAACTTCACCTCGTTCATTCTATTCAGTCAATAAAAAACACTGCATATCATGTTTTATGTGCATTGTTGTTTGCTCTTATTCACAAACAGGGAATGCATACTTGTAAAAAAAATATACACACACACATATGTGCATTCATCTATAAATAAGGTGTGTGGGTGCCTATAGAAAGGGAGACCCCATGTGAATACACATGCTTTCTGTACATTTTGAGTGTTATTTCCTTAAAGTGCAGTTTATGCATAGTTAAACATATGACGAGTCTGAACATAATAAACTCCCTTCACATATTATTTGTAATTTGTGGTATGAAAAATCTGTCTTTCTGTGTTGCTGAGAGATAAAAATGTTATTTTGACATTAACAACTGGAAATGGAAATAAAAAAAAAAATCTAAGTTTAGATTTTGCATACCTGTATGATTTTTATGGGATGAGAGAATAGAAGATTTTTAAGGAACTTAATGTTTTTTCTGAAGAGTGGAAATATTTTAAATTAGAACCAGTCTTTCAATAATGATGAGTTGTTTGACTGTTATGCCGTGCTTCTTAACACGGAAATTTTCTGCAGCAAAAGGTTAATTAGTTGGGAAATGAAATACAGAAAACTATCATGAATGAGACAGCATTAAGTCTCCCTTTTCCTGCTTGTCTCCCAGTCTTTTTCTAGAACATACACTCAAAGAGGCTAAAGGTGCCTGTGTAATTGGACATTCCTTAGTGAACTGTACTGTCTTGATTCAGACACACAGAGGGAAATAAATTAATTTCATTTTCCTGTAGAATATTACTGACCTCAATAGTCTTTAGTTTGTTTTTTGTTGTTTTGCTTTTATTTTTTAAGAGAAAAGTCCAATTGCTCTCTCGTTAAACTTTTCTAAAGTTGTTTGGTAGGAAGGTGTGGCAACAAATTATAGACTTTTCTGACTGTTCCTCAGGAGGTATCATTGAGAAGGTATTTTCTCACTGCACAGACTCCATCACAGGAGCAGGAGAGGAGCAGGTGATCCATGTGCCACTAACCCAGGACACATCTGTGTCAAAAGTAATGAAAATGCTGAAAATATGGAAGCACTTAGGGCCACAAAGCACTTATACAACAATAAAAAAAAAAAAGGCTTCAAGAGTACAGAGCTAATACCTGCCCAAATTTGTGTCTGCAGCCATGTGTTTTATGCAAAGATTTGTAGAAACACAAATATATAAAACAGACAAACTTGTGCACGCACATCACTCCATGTATTTGATTTCCAGTCTTAAAATCTCCCTCTACCTTCTGTTCTTATGCAACTCTTTTCAGTTCTTTACAAATTTCTAAAGTTTTTGCCCTCTGCCAGCAGTATTTCTTAGCTGTAAGAAGATGTTAAACAAGAAGAAACTGAACTTTAGGTAAATATTAGGCAGTTTCACACTTTTTACTGTTAAATGTGTATTTTTAATATTCTGATATCATTCATTCCAAGTGTTATTTTCATCCATCAGAGAAGCAGAAATAGGACTACATTTAATCACAATTCAGCTTGAATTTTGAATATTAAATATTCATAATTAAGGCTTCTAAACAATTTACAGAGCTAGTAATAATTACAGGAATTAATTTGTAAATTTCTTTAATTAAAAATAATTTTGGCAAATTATAACTTGCTCCTGAGAAGTTTAAGAATAGAATTTGAAGCAAGGTTTTATACAACTTTGTTCAATGCCTCAAATCCTCCAGTTTCTTTGGGGTATGCATGACAGCTAAATTTTAATTGTAGTAAGATAATTTTTAGTTCAACATATGTTTATTCTATACTGTCATATGTATTTAAATTTAAGGGGAGATGATGTCTTATCATCATCTCTTTGTGACATGTTTGAAGCAAAGCATTCTAATAGCAGTTTTGGAAAAGGGTTTTTTATTTTGTGTGTTCATTAGGCAGAAATGTGCACTGAAGGAAATGTTCAAACCCATGGCATTCATGTGGTACATCTTGGACTAGTGAAGGCAAATGACACTCCTGTTAGGAAGGAAATATAACCCCTAATTTGACATTATTTTCTCCTTTTTTTGCAAGAAAAGACCTTTAAGTCTGGAACATAATGAACTTGCAAAATTAGCCCAAATTCGTTCAAACTCTCTGCAGTGTAATTCTGATATGTATGCATACAGGAAAGCAGGAAATGTTCTTGAGCTTGTTATCAAGTGAGACAAGGTTAATTAGTGACTAGAATAGCTTTAGCATTTATTTTATTCCATTATATTTCACCACCTGTCCTTTTTACATCCAGTATGAAATTTCCTGGTTTAAATATGAGTAAGGAGTCACTGTTGCTTTGCACATATGAAATAACTAATGACTGTATATTTAATATGCAGGATGGTGGCTCTCCTGTGGGTTTTGGTGGCTTTTTGGTTTGTTTTTTTTTTTTTTTTGGTTGGTTGTTTTTTATTAAGTGTATAGATTATTTAGACTTATATTTTTGGAAAGGAACATTGATTGATTTTTCAAAGGTTCAGTACCCAAAATCACAGCTGGATTTTCAATGGTTTCTGTGTTTGTGCTGAGCAGCCTTCAGATTAGCAAGGATTTTCAAAGGTCTCAAAATACAGTGTGTCAACACTTTGAAAATAGATTTGTTTTTTTGATGAGAAGTATACAGTACTGCTTGAACAGGTACTTGCTTGAAAGTGGAGTGTACAGAAACACTGTTGTCCATACAAAGGAAAAAACAGAATTGCTAATTAATATCCAGCCAAGAGTTAAATTTGAACATATTTATAACTCATCACATATACACAAGACTATCTGAGTTTCATGTTCTTTATTATTGCTTTGTAGAGAAGAATAATACAGTGTAATTTAATTTTATTTTTTCTTTTTTATCTAGCTGTATATGTAGGGAACTGAGTTCCACTTGTCACTGTGTTCCCACATAAATTCAGATTCTCACTTTGGCTTCTGTAACTATTACGTATTCAGGAAATGCTGTATTTTTAGGTTGTAATGAACTATTTATCACTAAATTGTGAAGACTAAAGTCTTTAAAATTCAAGCTAAATTTAAGATTTCAGCTAGAAGTAGGGATGCAAAATGCTTAAAGTAAGTTAAATATTTCAATATTCCTTTTTGTATTTTCTACTTGGTATCTATATATATTACTCTGTTACTTCATGTTTTTCAAAGTTAGAAATGAACAATTTTTTTTTTCAAAATTAAAATACAGTACAGCTCATATTTCTTGACAATGGTCAAGATTTGAAAACATTAGGATAAATAGACAGACCAGAATGTTATCTTAGTACAAAAAATACTGTAAGAGAGAGACAAGTTTGTGAAAAATAGTGTGTGTTTTCATTTTTCTTTCCTCGCTTTCTACTCTGAAGAAAAGAGAATCCATTCTGCTTTTGTAAGAAAGTTGGTCTCTTCTGGTGCAGAGACTGAACCCCATGGATTGGTCTACACTGTAAAGCATTGGAGCAGACTCTTCTGTCCAAAGTGAACAGAAAATCTCCAGTTAGAGAGGGCAGGGCAGCTCAGCAGCAGAACAGAAAGATTCGTAGCCCAGTGAACATTGTGATGTTTTTAACTATCATGTCAATGCAAAGAAACAATCTTCTCTGTTTAATGAACTTCATTACATCTTTATTCATGTTTTATTTTCTTAAAGAAGAACTACTCATCTGAACTTTTGCAGTAGCCTGCTGTCAATTAACAAAATCCAATCTTTAGGGAGAAATTGAGGGTGCTTCTCTTTTTGGTGACTCGTTGGATTGGACAATCATGGGCATCCTATCTATTGGAGCAGGGCCAGGCTGATGTTCCCAGCTGTGCTGTTGCACATGATCTGTTCCTTCAAGATTCTTGGCAAATGAACCCTTTCAAACAAGGGAACACTCTTGCTCAGTTGGTCAATTATGTGACTTGTAAAAATGAAGAGATTACTCCCTACCACCTTCTTTAATTCAGTCTAAAAAATCAGTGAGATTTCAAGACTTCAACTCTTATTTTACTTTAATTTGGTTTAAAGAAAGAAATAAGACTCTGAATCTCGTATGGGGAATGCATGGACTGAGTAAATGTATATGCCATCATCATTCTCTTGAAGGTTTTTTTCTTTGTCACAGTGGTCTGATGTGAACTTACAGAGCTTTCTGTGTTTATTTTACATAGGAAAAGAAAACTTAATTCCTCTCATATAATATTTGAGTAAATCCAGTTTTCTATATGCTCAAATTTGGGGTCCCAAATGCAGAAATTATTTTGAAATAAAAATCACACTCCGTATTTTAATTTGAATTTTCAGTATTTTAAAAGGTAAAGCAAGTTACTATATAATGTTCAGTGTCTAAATCTACCAATACACTTTCCTAGACTAGCTAGTGCTAAAAGTCTTATTTAATGTCTGCAGTATGTCTTATTTAATAATGATAATATTAATTTCTGTTGGAAGGGGTCTCAATGTCATGTAATTGTCCAACCTCCTGCATTACATGAATCCAGCTTCCTGTTTTGACCCAGAAGGACTTTCAGATTAAGGCCCGAGTTTATGGTTAGCTTTAAGCAATTGAACAGTTGTCCTCCATCCACCCTAGAACAGATTTTCTACCCAAAATCCAAAAAAATAAGTGTTTTATCTCAATTTGGAACTTGTCCTATTCTACAATCTGTTAAAAAACAAAATTTAATCTAAACTAAGATATATATATAGAGGGCTCATTTAGATATTTTCAAATAAAAGAGATTTACTTGAGACTCCTGAGGTCGTTGACTATCTTACATTGGATTTTGCAGCAAAGTTTTTCTGGTTTTTTCCCATCTAATTTCCTTCTTGTACATTCTTAATAAATATTAGATGTACTATTCAACAATTCAAGTAAGTGACTTTCCTTGTAAAGAAAATATATAAATAAATAAAAATCAAACTGCAGTATTCAATCTTTCATAGGATGTCCTTTGCAAGCTGGGAGCAACAATGGTCCTGTCTGCACTTTCCTCACAGTGGGATCCACTGAGGACCTTTATCACAACAGACCTCAAAATTCAATCCAAAGTAGAAAATTGCAGTCAAACTCCATTATGAAGATTTCCACACATTAAATTACTACAGAAAGGTCAGAGTATGCAAGAGTTATGTCACTCGTTTCCTGTCTGTTGACAATCAGGAAATAAATGTAACCAATACAGAGATGCTGAACTGAGCCCGCAGAGTTGAGGCAGTACATGCTAAGGCAGTGTTAATGCTTTGTTTATGCCTGACATTTGAGCAGCTCTGTTGCTCCTCATCAATGGAAGGAGAGATCAGCTGCAGCCCTGGCACTGTCAGCTCATCTCATTGCTGTGGGTGACAACTGCAAATTACTAATTCTTTTTTTTTCCATTTCATCTCCTACATAGTTCAGTCTCCTAACTAGTCTGTTCTTCAGTCAATCAGAAGATAAATCCAAAGATCTTTTTGCAGCTTGGGGTCCCCTATGATCTCTCACAAGGACAAGAAGTACCCTGAGAGCATTTCCATTCATGTTTTGAGTGTGTGACAGCAACTACAAGACCTCTGAAGCAGCTCATGCAGTCAAAGCTTCACATAATGATATTGCCTATTCCTGTAGTTGTTTTAACCTCCTTCCCAGACTTCAGTACCTGGTCAGAAACATCTGTGACAGATGACTAATTTATTAAGTAAAAAACACTGCCAGTTATAAGAAAATGCTCAAAAGAACTGTAGGTAAGGTTTGGAATATTTACCTCACACTGAAAGACTT
>VZTB01003384.1:89512-130708 GCA_013397245.1 Thryothorus ludovicianus
CAAATTTGGGGTCCCAAATGCAGAAATTATTTTGAAATAAAAATCACACTCCGTATTTTAATTTGAATTTTCAGTATTTTAAAAGGTAAAGCAAGTTACTATATAATGTTCAGTGTCTAAATCTATGAATACACTTTCCTAGACTAGCTAGTGCTAAAAGTCTTATTTAATGTCCACAGTATGTCTTATTTAATAATGATAATAATAATTTCTGTTGGAAGGGGTCTCGATGTCATGTAATTGTCCAACCTCCTGCATTACATGAATCCAGCTTCCTGTTTTGACCCAGAAGGACTTTCAGATTAAGGCCCGAGTTTATGGTTAGCTTTAAGCAATTGAACAGTTGTCCTCCATCCACCCTAGAACAGATTTTCTAGCCAAAATCCAAAAAAATAAGTGTTTTATCTCAATTTGGAACTTGTCCTATTCTACAATCTGTTAAAAAACAAAATTTAATCTAAACTAAGATATATATATATAGAGGGCTCATTTAGATATTTTCAAATAAAAGAGATTTACTTGAGACTCCTGAGGTTGTTGACTATCTTACATTGGATTTTGCAGCAAAGTTTTTCTGGTTTTTTCCCATCTAATTTCCTTCTTCTGGTACATTCTTAATAAATATTAGAGGTACTATTCAACAATTCAGGTAAGTGACTTTCCTTGTAAAGAAAATATATAAATAAATAAAAATCAAACTGCAGTATTCAATCTTTCATAGGATGTCCTTTGCAAGCTGGGAGCAACAATGTCTGCACTTTCCTCACAGCCTGATCCACTGAGGACCTTTATCACAACAGACCTCAAAATTCAATCCAAAGTAGAAAATTGCAGTCAAACTCCATTATGAAGATTTCCACACATTAAATTACTACAGAAAGGTCAGAGTATGCAAGAGTTATGTCACTCGTTTCCTGTCTGTTGACAATCAGGAAATAAATGTAACCAATACAGAGATGCTGAACTGAGCCCGCAGAGTTGAGGCAGTACATGCTAAGGCAGTGTTAATGCTTTGTTTATGCCTGACATTTGAGCAGCTCTGTTGCTCCTCATCAATGGAAGGAGAGATCAGCTGCAGCCCTGGCACTGTCAGCTCATCTCATTGCTGTGGGTGACAACTGCAAATTACTAATTCTTTTTTTTTCCATTTCATCTCCTACATAGTTCAGTCTCCTAACTAGTCTGTTCTTCAGTCAATCAGAAGATAAATCCAAAGATCTTTTTGCAGCTTGGGGTCCCCTATGATCTCTCACAAGGACAAGAAGTACCCTGAGAGCATTTCCATTCATGTTTTGAGTGTGTGACAGCAACTACAAGACCTCTGAAGCAGCTCATGCAGTCAAAGCTTCACATAATGATATTGCCTATTCCTGTAGTTGTTTTAACCTCCTTCCCAGACTTCAGTACCTGGTCAGAAACATCTGTGACAGATGACTAATTTATTAAGTAAAAAACACTGCCAGTTATAAGAAAATGCTCAAAAGAACTGTAGGTAAGGTTTGGAATATTTACCTCACACTGAAAGACTTTGGCAGTTTCTGCTTCATGTAGAGAAGGTTAAGGAAGGATTTGATTATGGATTGTAGATACCCACCATGGAATAAAATATTGACCAGTAGAAGCTACATAAACTGACAGACACATAGTTGAAAAACTGACGTTTCAAAATAATCAAATTTGGGATAATGTTCAGCTGTACAAAATGAGGGTTATATTCTAGTGAAGCAACTTACCAAGGGAGCAATTAATCTGTTGGTTTACAATTAAAATCACACATACATTGAACAGACACACTGTAAGTTACTGAACTTTGTGTCATCATTACACAGAGAAAAAAAAACATTAATTCTCAGGAAGAACTTTTGGAAAAAGTGGAGTGACCATAAAGTCTGCTTTATGGTCACTCCTGACTTTAATATCTCTGTGATGCCAAGTGGCCAATAGTAACAGAATATATATTATAATAAACTTAGAAAATGTATAAATTGCATTCATTTTGCCTGGACAATGCTTTCATTTGTCGTAAAATCATAGAAAGGTTTGGGTCAGATGAGTCCAACTCAGAATGTTCTGTCAATCTGAGTTCTTAAATATCAGCTGATTCCAATGCTGGGGCAGGGATACCTTTCTACCTTCCACTAAACCATGTTGCTCAGAGTCCCATCCAGCCTGGCCTTGAATACCTCCATATTTCGTATGGCAGTGTCAGAATAATGTTTGTTCAAAAGAATTTTGACCCAAAGACTTGGAGTGTGAGAACAGATGAACCCTACTGTGAGAATAAAACGCAGCCACCAGCTCATTGCTTCTGTATTATTTGGTAATATTGTAATACATGGCATCATTTGATTTGCTTTCCTAAAATATATAGATTATAATGAAATATTTGAATGCTACCCACAACTTTAAAATGAAGTTCCAATTCTTGCATTTTGTATTTATTCTGTATTTCACTATTATAGGGTTCTCATTTCATTATATTGAACTATCTTGGTGCTATAATGAAAACCATTAATTTTTTAAAATCAGTATGAGTATAAACAAAAAGAAAAAAAGATGTCATGCCACTCAAATTTGATTGCTTTTTTGATAGACTTACAAAATTAGTGGATGAAGGATATGCAGCAGATACATTTGCATTTTAGTAAAGTGTGATCATGCCTTTGAAAATCTTACAAAAAGGATCCACACTCACTTGAATATGATTGCTATTACATGGAGAAAAAACTAGATAAAAGACAACGAACAAAGTGAACTTTAGTATGGGGTGAAGTGTAGATGGATGCTCAAACCATATGCATTAAAATTCATTTTATTCAATGCATTCTGGCTTGATCACATCATTCTGGATGATGGAGTAAATAGCATTAAAAAAATTTGCAAATCATGGTGTGCTGGAAAGCAAATTTTGATGAACATGGGGTGGATCAATAGGGAAGCCTGCTTTTTGTGTGTGTCTTCACTTTACTGTGACATTCTAAACAAAATCCAATAAATATACTTTTGACTGAACAAGTATTAGAAAATTTGCTTACTCAATTATTCTCTATTAAAGGCCTAAATGATCCCATGTATTCTGTCTTGAAGTAAGTAGACCTAATATGTTACTAATATGTATTTCCCTTCCCTTTTAGACAAACTGCCAATATGGACATGGTATTCCTTCCAGTAAGGACCTCTGGATGCTGCTGATTAACTGCTCTGTGTCCCAGCCTTTCCCAAGACCATTGAGCAAGACTAAGGCTTTTCCAAATAAAAACAGGTTTAGCATCAAAAAAAAGGGTAAATATGAAGAAGTTTTTCCTGCCAGTTTTATTACCAAAAAAGGTTTTAAAAAATATTAGTTAATTATTTGGACCGTTAGACTGTTAAAATGTTAATTGGAATAACAGTAAATCATTATTGCCATGTATGTGGTATCTTTTGTCCAAAAAAGATTTCGAGTAACACTCTTTTTTGCAATGTTTGGCAGTTATGAAAGGGAGTTTATCCATGAATAAGGGAAAAAAATAATTTAACGTGTTTTACTTAATATTAGATTTGTATGATGTCGCTTATGAAAGAATCTTTAAAGCACTATATAGCTTTAAAGTTATATTATTAGTTAAGTAAACTTATAAATTTGGCAACCCAATAACTTAACAGATATAGAACCATTAATTTTATGAGTAAATCCTTTCAGAAACTCTTCTTTGTCAGCTGTACTCTAGGCACTAGCATGATTTTGAGGGTATTACTTCCATTTCTTGGAAAAGTCTTATCACAAAAAAAAGACAAACAACCCTGTCCCCCCCAAAAAAAACCAAACAAATAATCTAGCAATAGGAAATTGTTCTCTCTTTTTTCCCCCAATTTTGTAGGATTTATGCTTATAATCCTTTGAGCTGTGAAACTCTACGTGTGATAATCTCTTAATACAAAGATTCTGAAAATAGATAACACAGATATAGATGTGCAGCTTGATAGCGGGATCTAACCCCCTCCCTTCAATATATTAGTGAAAAAAAATCCAAATAAGCAATATTTTTTATTAGTACCATCTTCATTATCATGAGTAATCCATTGAAGATTATAGAACTTCTCTCAAGAAGTTTCTCTGATTAGAAATGTTTGGTAAGCATATCTGATATTTTGATTTTCCTTCTGATAGGTTTAAGAGATAGATTCAGTTTCAGGGTTATCTTATGGTTCTGCACTGCTTCCCACCAAGTGTCTAATTTCCTAAGTTGCTCACAGAGAATTGTATTTCTCAGTATGATTACAGGACACGGGATCTACTTTTTTTTGCTTTTTCATTATCCAGAAACTCCTGAGGAAAGGCTGAGCTGATGTTTCTACAAGGCTGACATGTGTACAGAAATGAGTCACTCAGTCTGAACAACTTGGCTTGAAATGCTTTCTATTTCCTAAACTCCAGTTTTGCCTCTTGCTTGCTGTTGCCTACAAGCTCCAAGTGCTCCAAGGCATTCAGTTTTGTTTGTGTGGTGCTTACCAGATGGTTTTCTCCAGCTAAGAATTTTCAGCCCAGACTCACTAATGGCTGTCAGGCAGCAGGCTCACTCAGCTATCTCAAGTTAAGTGGAACCCATTAATTTTGCCATCTTGCAGTGACTTGCATTTTCCATCTAAAGATAGTTAAAAATTTACTTCCCATCTTTCTTTTTTTTTTTCCCTGCTACCCCCTAATGCATATTGCTATTTTTATTGCAACATTCAGTTGTTTTAGAAATATGTACTTCCTAAGTGATTTGCATTGTCACAGGAAAAGTCACAAAGTACTGAACTTTACGGCAAAATAAAAAGAATAACCCCATTACTAAACTGTAGGGCTAATGGATCAAAAAGATTTTTCATGTTTTTTCTGCCCACAAGCTCTGTCTGCACAGGAAAAGAGAAATTCATGCAAACTTTGTGTGACCTATAGAATCTTTCTGACTGCAGTGACCTGGTGGGGCAGCACCTCCTACTACTCTGCTAATGAGACCCACTGATTCTAAACATCTCAAAGTCTCCACAAATCATCCACAGTGAGTGCAAGCAAATTTCTGTGAAATATAAGACAGAAGTTCACCAGCCATATGAGGTGACAGAGCTTTCACTCAGTTAATGCTATGAAAAAATTAAAAAGCTAGGAAGGGTGGGGGGAAGACCTGCCATACAGAGAGAGAAAATAATTGCAGCACTGTTCACTAAGGAATAATAGATCACCTTTTTACACTACTAATTTGCCTTGCTGCCTCTACTAACAGCCTCTGGATCCCACCTAATTGTACCCCTCCATTCCTCTGCCAGAGCACATTGTCACGTCTGCTGCTCTGGCTGTCTCTTGCTCTCTTTTCATTGTGTTCGCTGACAAATGATGAGACACTGAAATATGAAGAAATGCAAACTGCATTATAGGGACTCTTCAGATTATTCAAATTAGCCAATTGGCTGTGGAAACCTTTCCTTCTAAATGTTCCATTACTGAGGAAAAAAAGGGGCTTGTACAGAGGAGGATAAACTTTGCATTTATGACCAGTATATTTTGTCCCCTTTAGTTTTACAAAAGGAAACACTGATTTTTTTGTCATTCTGTTATTTTAAAACTTCTTTTTCAGGTAAGAAAAAATGAATTATAGCTATGAAATTTTTCAGGCACATAATTTTTGGTACGTAATTTCCTTTCCAGATTTTAATTTACCAAGCACTCAGTACTTTCATTGCCTGGACCCTCTCATATGAACTTTGAGGAGCTACAATTTTGTCTCTAGATAAAGCTCTCAGTTCTCAAGATCCAGCCAATTAAATTGTTTTGTACATTAACTTGTCCTCTGCAACCTGAAAATCTGGGAATGAGCAAAACCTAGGGGTAGCATTTACTCTGGTATTTTCAGCAGACCATTAATGGAGATATTTCCCATCCTCTTTCTTACACCATGAAAAAAAAATATCCAGAGAATAGAAAATTTTAATATAGACACCACAGGAAAACTATTTTCCTTTCCCCTCTGCCTTTTGGGAGCTTTGTGCATATCCTATGTATGATGGTTTTTAGTATTAACAACTGATCTGTTCATCATGCTATCAGCATCTTCAACAAACAATTCTTTGTTTGCTTATTGTCTTCCAACACAGTCTGTATTTCAGCATATCAGCAGATCCAAGCCATAAGAGATAACAAATATTCACACAGGATTTTCTCAGATCTATATTTTGTGCTAACTACTTATCAGGTATCTGAATCAAGGTTATCACACATTTTTATACAACTTGATCCACATAGTAGGAATAGAACAAATATTCTCTGAACAAATTATTCTGTACTCAGAAATAAGAATCTGCACATGATTCAGGAAGCCTGGAATGTAGCTTATTTTCCATTGGTATGTGCACAAATATTTATGTTGATTTTCTGTCCAAAAGTTTTCAGTTTGCTTGTTGCGAATTGCCTATCATTTATTTGCCATCAATATAATGTTTTAGGAATTGATTTCCAATTTCTTAGCTGAAGCTGAATGGTAATTTGGAGTTAGAGTGTAACACAAAGGAAATACTTTTATGCTGAAATGAGCATGGACAAAACCCAATATGATAAAAATAGAGTGGCCAAATTCTTTCATAATTTTTCATACTACCAGGAAACTGTCTTAATTTGACGACATTCAACTATCCTATAGAAAACCCGAAAGTTCAGGCTCAGAGCACTGTGTACTCAGGGGCTGCAGAGTGAAATGCTTTCTGTGCCCCAGACACACAGGGTTCCAGAGCCACTGCAGGGCACAGCTCTGTGCTGCAGTCACAGCAGCGGTGTCTCAGGGAAAGCCCTGAGCCGGGGCTAATTGTGAGGAAGGACAAAGTGCTGCCCATCGGTGAGAACTGGGGGGAAAGTGTGAGAAACAGCCCTGTGAGCTCTGTGGGGAGAGAATGAGCAGGGCAGGAGGTGCTGCAGATGTCCCTGAAGTGTTTGAGATCCTCTTGAATAACAGAGCTGTTTTTCCCTCTAACCACTGGACAGTAGACAAGAGCCCTTGGAGGACCCCATGCTGGAGCAAGACCCTGGCAGAAGAGGAACCCCCACAGGAGCTGGGACTTTTCCCCTTGGAGAGGATCCATGCTGAAGGTGTCTGCCTGAGGGACTTTATCCCTTAGAGAGGATCCATGGTGAAGCAGTTCTTGAAGAGTTGCAGCCTGTGGGAAGGACTCACCCTGGAGAAGTTTGTGAAAGTCTGGTTCCCGAGAGAGGGACCCTATGCTGGAGCATGGGATCTATATGAGGAAAAAGGAGCAGCAGAGTCAAATTGTTATGAACAAACCACAACTCCCCTTGTCCCATCTCTGCACCATCCTGAGAGAGGAGGAGATAGAAGATTCCATGAAGGAATGAAGCTGAGTCAAGGAAGCAGGAATGAATAATGGTAAAGTGATGTGGTTTGGAGTTTATTTCTCCTACTCCATTTGCAATCCCATAAGTGATACATTAATTTCCTCCAAATGAAATCTGTTTTGCCCATGGTGATAACTCATAAGCAATCTCCCTGTTTTTATCTTCACCTATGAGCTTTTCCATATTTTCTCCTCCCGTGCTGCTGAGGAATGGGAGTGAGAGAGTGGCTGGGTGGGCATCTTGCACCCAGACAAGGTCAGCTCACCACATTCTCAGACAGTTAAAATTTACTGTCACTCAGAACCTTCTCTCTCCTTCTGAGGCCACAAACTCAACATTATTATCATGAAAATAATATAAAGTACCCTTCAATTTTCCAAAACCGTGGCAATATTATTGAAGTTGTATTTGAGGCTTCTCTGTGCACACTCCAGCTAAATGTTTATATGCACAAAAACACTGGATTTTGAGGAGTGTTTACAATACTCGGATTTAAGAAAATCTGTGCCTGATTTATGTAAAAGGTGGGGTTTTTTTTCATGTGTAAGAATAAGATTACAATATTTGACCAAATATTTCTAATGATGAAGCCATAGGAGTAACTGAAATTAATTTTGTTAAAAACTTTGGGTTTTTTCTTAAGGGAAGCTGTTCATGAACTAGGCTGCTCATTTTAATTTGCTGGTCTTTTATTATATTCTTTGTGGTTAGGAAAAACTTTCTAATATACAAGTTCTTAAGTTTTTAGATATACTATTAAGTTGATGATGTAGAAATAAGTTTTATAGAAGTAATATATTTTATAAAAGATAGTTAAAAAAATTAAAAATAATTGCAGGTTGTGCTCAAATTAGTAGTGCTATAAACTTCAAGGTTTTTCACATTATTATTATTAAAAGAACTGGTAGCAATGACTCAGTATTTTTGTACTCAATATTTAATTTTTTACACACTACAGCATTTTGTGATTAAAGTTAAAATGAAGAAAATGCTTTTGATTGATTTACAGTAAATTTAGTCTTAGATTAACATTTCAGAAGGAGTAAAAACAAATGAATATGCTATAAAACATGCTAATGATGATCATGATAATTGAGAATGTGCTTAGAATAGATAATGCCTTAATGAAGACATCAAGATTTCATGTAGATATTCCCCCCTGCACGTTTTATAACAGGCAGAAGAATCTTTGAAAGAATTAACAATTTTTTAAAAAAATTATTGGATTTAAACCCTTTCAAACATTAAAGAAAAAAAAGAAAAATAATATTTCCTTGCTGTGTTTTAATTTATACTGATTATGATATAATATAAGTATTCTATAAGTATTCTTCCATGTTCTTGATCACTAGGTTTTACATTCACTAATATTAGATCTCCCCAGTTGGCTGAAAATGTTACAGACCAAACCACACTCTTTCATTTCACTTTTTCTTCTGTTATTTTATTTCCTACTGTTTTGTAAGTTGTGGTCAAATCTGAATAATCACTCTAAAGTTACCAGCAACAGATGTGGAGCTGCTATTCCAAGCAAAGGAAAAAAGAAACTGCACAGGGATTTCAGATTAATTGGTCATGAAATCACCTAAAAACTTCTAAAAGTCATTATGAAGTATGACTCCTAAAAAAACCTCACTATATACAGAAAAATGATTTCCTTAAAAAAACCAAGAACTACTCTCTGTGCCTCCAGTGATCTGCAAATGAAAGCTTGAGAACTACAACCTAAAGGAAATGGTCAGGATGTAGATAAGCCTTTATTTTCTAGATCATTGATAGGAATATGAGAATATAAAATGGTGAGTAATGGTTCATTATGAGATGAGTATCATACATAATAAAGTAATTCCAATTCAGATTGTTCATCTGGGCCCAATCACAATTTGGCCAGGAGATCTGTTCTGAGGTAGGAAAGAAAAAAAAAGGACATAAGGGATCAGGAACATCAGGATTTTAAGAACATTTAGCTTCTGTCTGTCATGGCAATTAGCATGACTGAGGCACCCAGCAGTCCATGAAAAAACCCAACTTCCACTGTATTTCACAGAGACACCACTCTTTTCTCCAAAATCTGAAACCTACTCTCATTTTTTCTCTTGCATCACCTGCCATATATCAAAGTCTCTTAGCTATCAGCTATTTTTTATCAGCACCCACTGTTCCTGCTCTGAAACTTCAAATGTAACAAACCCCCCTTAAATTCATCCTTGGGCACCTACTATTTTGTTAAATGTTCAGGTCTATTTATCCTAGAGACCCTACTATGTTTCCACATGTAAGGCCTTTTTTTTTTTTTTTAACTTAGCATGTCCTCTTTTTTCTTAACATCCCTGCATGAGCCTTCCCTCTTGCAGTTTGACTTTCTTATGTTCAATTAACTTTAACTCATTTAACCTTGAAAGGGCAGCTGCTTCCCACTAGGCCATGCAGTCCTCAACTTCTGGTACAGCTGCATTAATCAGAGAGAGTGAATTAAAACTCAGGGGAAGGGTGGGGCACTTTCACAGGCAGCCTTCTCCAGAAAGGCTCTCTGACTCCATCTCTCTGGGATTGGTTAATGGGCGTGTGCTATAGAGCAAAAGCTGGAGGTTGAGTTTTATCTCTCTTTACTTGGTGTTCTTGCTGGGATTAAAGCACGTGAAGTTCTGCTACTAGTGGCTTGCAGCACTACTTCGTCTTGATGTAAGTGTTTATGTCCTTTTTAAGTGCATAAAATCTTTGGCTTGCTGTTAGAATAGGATGTTCTCCTTGCTCTCAAAACAGTTTTAAAAGGATTCTTGCTGTGGGTTCTTTTTATCTGCTGGTTTCTTATGTGGAATATTTCATCCAGGAGATGGGATAACTAGCCTGAAGCTTGGAATATGACTTTAGGTTTATGGCCCTCATTGTGTAGGTGCCTGTGTTAAGTGTGAAACCATATCCTCACTTGAGGGAAAAGAGAGCAGTTATTCCTTTTATAAGTTTTCTTTCTCTTATCCTCTTCCAATGCCATAAGAAGTTCCACAAGGCTTGGATCTGCAGAGGGGCAATTGTGGACTGTATGTCCTTTGAAGAGAGGAAAGTCATGAGTTTTGACCTGTCATTTTGGGGGTATTTGTGCTTTTGGTTACTGAGTGAAGACTGGTTTTTAGGGTTGGTTCGCAACAGTTTATAAGGTGAGGCAGTGACTTCAGTCCTAGTAAGTGTTTAATATTTACCACCTCCCTGTCCTAGCTGAATTGCACTTTCTGTCCTTGCAGTTTTTGTCCATATTTGTGTACATCTGCCTTTTATTCATGATATAAAGTGACAACTGATACCAAATGATATTGACAGGCCTTCATTGAACTTAATTACTCTTCAGAGACTGGCATGAATCAATCCTCATAAAATTCATCTGTCACTTTGTGATATGCCAGCTTCAACATGGAGATGAAGGGAAAAGTCTCTGAGAAAGGAGTCTGTTTTAAGAGCAAGTTATTTCTTCTTAAATTATTGATGGACTCTGTTAAAAAGTGAATTTTTATAAACATTTATCAGTTAATACAATGAGAAAATTCAGCAGTGATCCTCAGTTTGGTTGTATTCTGTAGTGTAGTAAATACCATGAACTTCCATTAAAATTAGTAAATTCCCTGAAAATGCATTCACCGCTATAGCAGATGAAATTTTTTACTAGTATAAAGTTCACCACTTAGTGATGTATCAAGCATCTTGTACTGTTTTGTGTGGCTTTTCCTGTTGCTTTATGTGTTTTGTTGTAGTTTGGTTGTTTTTTTATTTTTTACTTGTTATACAAACCTATGAAGTTACACATTTTTAATGTATCATGGTTGAATCTGCAGGAGACAAATTATGACCTTCACTGAATAAAAAAAAAAGAATAGGTTATTATGGTCTATTCTAATGACAAACCAAGCATTTCTAAGAGATATCTGGTTTGTAGTATTTCTTATGAACTCAACTAAAAAGATTCCAGTAGCTTAGGGAAAATAGTATAGATATCAGCCATTGGTAACTTTAGGCCTTGTAGTGAGAATTCATTTGCATTGTTTAGTGTAAAATAGTGCTTCTCAAGCTGAAGATGTTAATTGAAGGCAGATTCTTATGGTTCTTCTTAGTTTTTTGTGGTGTTCTCTCCATCTGGAGTGGTGGTATTTGTCAGAACTTTCCTCATTTTTATCACTTCAGCTTCTTTCTGATGGGGGGGTTAAACCACTGGTTCTCAAAGTGAAGGGAGGCAAGAGTAGGACTGGAATTAAAAGTCATTTGCTTAAGCCAATCTACTTTATTTTTCTGATGCTAAAATAATGGGAGTTTTACACAGGCTGATCATTTAGAGAGTGTGGCCACTCCAATTTAAATTACCCTGCAGGGCTTTCAGCCTATGTTTTGTATGAATTACAAAGGTGGAGGGTAGCTCAAAACTGCTTCAAAGAATTCAAAAAATAGTCATGAAAAATAAGCATAATAATATCATTTGGGGAACCCACCACTTCTGTGTGCCTATCCTGTGGTGTCAGCTGGTATGTAGTCAGCATTAAAGCTATTAATTTGGTGTAGTCTTTTAAAATGACTAACATTTTTGTCTTCTCCATTCCTAGTGAAAGGCTGTTCAAATTCTCATTGCAGTCTTTTAAATACAGTTAAACCTGTGACTTTTTCACAGGCAATGTGCTCCTAGTTTTTCCTTTTGTCTGTCCTCTTCTCTTGTCTTCTGTAGGTTGATCGTGTTTGGTGGTCTTTTGGTGGGTTTTTTTGTTTGTTTTATTTTTTGTAATTAGTCCTCCTGCAACTTCTATGATAAGAGAAGCATCCTTTGTTTCCTGTTGCTAGGCTGTGTGACTAATGTTCATTTAAGACTCATTTCTATGGCATAAAATTGTACCCCATAGAAATGCCCAGGTTTGATTGCTGTGGGGTGGTTTGAGGTATTGGAAGCACTGTTGCCACAACATTGTAATGTTCTCCTTAAGTTGAATTACCCCACAGAGTAATGATTTCTTTGGCTAATGTAGCTACCTTTATGAGTTGTAACAGTTCATATCTTAAGATATCCTTGCTGGTCTGTATCTGTAGATACTCTGCACATCTTTGAGTAGATCTTGTAACTTGTTCTAATTTGATAACTTTTGTCTTGAACTTAATTAACAACTCTTAATATACTGGAAGCTTCTCCTTGGCCTGTTTTCCTGCTAGAGATAAAAGCTCCAGATTATTTCAGCCAAAGATGAAAATGCATTTAAGCCTTTCATGCGTTTGGCTTTCTTGAGGTGGGCTTCCTTTTCAGAGTTAACAGGTTTTGTGAAAATACTAGTACAATTTCCTCCAAGTTTCTTTTCAGGAATTTGGAGTATATGTGGATGGATTAATCCTTTTTGAGTCTTTTAAAGAATGCACTCAATAGAATTCAAAACTGTGGCCAGGATTTTAAAAAATTGTTTATATTCCCTACTCTGATTAGCTACTATCTATTACTGATTTTTCAAGCAATGAATTAAGCAGAACAAGTATTTGGAATTGTGTAATTTGGCCATTCTCTTCACAGCTGGAAAACATTAAAAGTATCTCATCAGTAATATTTTTGGTTATTACTTTTTTTTAAAGTATTAATACTGATTTATGTACCTAATTACCAAGAGAGGAGATGAAGTTTGTGCTTGAAGAACAGTGGGATCTGTGATGTTCTGGTTTCTTAAGGAAGGTTTATATTACTTTTTCATACTTGCTCCTGAGAAAACTGTCTACTAGTTCAGGTAATGGAGGACTATGAAAATAAAATTAGTTTTTGAAATAAGTATACATTTTCTGAGTAGAATACTGATGAGAAGATAATAAAAGTAGTAAGGAATGTTATGCCAGCCCTAATTGTGAGTTCTGTTTGTGATCCAGTGTGTCACAGTGTTACCTTCATATGTGATGCAATTTCTTTTATGTCTATGATTACAAACAAACTCAATATTAATAAAATCCCATCCAGCTGAGCACATGGAACATATACTGCTAATATAAGGTTGATTTGAATTACATGCCCTTATAAAGGAGGATTAGTGGCCTGGAATGGGCCTTATGTGCTTTGACAAAAAACATGTTGCAATGCTGTAAACACAGCAAGTCCACATCTACAATTGGACAATGCTGTCCATAAATTCAAGCTTTTAAATCTTGTACTATTGCAGAACTCTCAAAGGATTTTTCTACTAATAGTGCTGACTTGCCAACAAACTTCTGGCATCTCAGCATGGCAGGACCTGAGTAAATTGCTAGTTTCTCATCTGGATAACAGTGAAAACCTGTCGTGCATTCAAGCAGAGAGCTTACTGTGGTCTGAGAAGGCCAGATAGCAAAGAATCCTAGCAGAAATCCTGTAAAATAAACTTGGAAGAGATTTTGAAGAGGTCATTTTTCACTTTCAGCCCCAAGGTAGAATTGGGTCTTCCTATGTTATTCCTGACGCATATTTATCTAGTTTGTTCTAAATATAATAATGGAAATTTGGCTGCCTCCCTAGGCACTCTCTTCTTGTACTTAACCATCTGTAGTGCTACCCACTTCACCTGAAAATCTCCTGCTGCTATTAAACCCACTACTGCTTTCCTTATCTTCATCAGATGTGAAGAAATGTTTATTCTCTACTAATTAATAATTTAAAGTGTATAAGATAAAATAGTTGTTACACACATCTTCCTTCAGTCTTTGTCAGACCAAATGTTATAATTTCTTTTCAACCTTGATCATGGTTGTTACTCCTCTTAAAATTCTTTCCCCCTCCAATCCCAACTGTTTTGTGTTTTCCTTGAATCACAGTGCCCAAAAAAACAGAATGGTGATTGCTTTGGAGCTTTACCAGCAAGTAATACTGCTAAAAAATTTCTTCATGTATCTTACAGACTATAACTGTACTTTATCTTATGCAGCATAGCAATTGAAAAGAGGAGATAAACTTGATTATCTTGGACTAAAAAGTAGTAAAGTTTCCTATCTGTTTTCTGGGACATCATTCAGACAATATTAAAGGGAAGATTTTACTTCCAATTAACTTGAGACAATGCTTTCTGAGAAACAGATTATTCCAGATTGTTGTTAAATTGCTACATAGACCAAATTTTTGGACAGTTTAGATCAACAGAATGTATCTGTTTAAGTTATGATGCTGCTGATATGCTGCTTGATTAATTGTGAGCAAAAATATTTTATAGGAGATAACAGACCATAATCCTAGGAATGTTTCTAATTAAAGGGTTTTCAGCTCAGTCTAAATTGCCATATCTATGAAAGGCATTGATGATGTTGGGAAAATGGATTCCCTTATAATTACATAGGTAGCACAGATGCCATGTAAAAATTCCCAAAGCAGTGTCATGTGGAATGATTAGCTTCACTACATGATAACTTATACTGTGTGTTATCAATAATTCCACACAGCCTGCAATATTCCAGGTTCTAAAATCTGGGGCACTTCACAAGTTGACATCTTGACTGTGCCCTTCATGTGCCTTCTTTCTTGTTGCATTGGTCTTTTGAGTTGGTCATTAACAACATGTAAGGAGAAAAAAAAAACCAAAAAAACAAATAATAAGATGTAGGTAGCAGAAACTCCACCATAATCCAGTTGCACATGATGCAAAATGCTTTGTGCTGAAAACAAATATTCTGCTTCTGTAAACAGTATCTCAAAATAAAAGCTTACGTTGCTCTCCTCTCCTCTTTAGCCCTCCTCACCCCTTCTAGTGGAATGACAGAAATAATGACTTGGTGTTTGGCTTTGTGGAATCATGGCCTTGGTAGCAGAAGTGCTATAATTATCTCATTGCTACTATCACAGCATTGTAAATATTAAATGCAAAAAACAATGTTTCAATAGCTTTGAGGTTTTGACACTTATTGAGAAAAGCCCTGGAGTTCACAGCTAATATTTCCTCTCTTTCAGTTAATCTCTTGAGCATTTTTAGTACAGTCCTGCTTTATAAGCCACAGATTGTCATCATTAGTAGAACAAGCTTCTAGAAGTCCATCTCTGTGCTGCTCATTTCTCTCTATTGTCATCCATGAGCCAGGAAAGGATCCTCTGATTAACTTTCCCTGCATGCCACCTAATAATCAGGCTTCCAAGAACTGGAATAAGCCTCCCCATCTGCTCAGGCAATGAGATAAGGGGCACACAACCCCCAGCTTCAGCAGCAGTGGGAGGAGAGATGGCATTTTGGTTGAGCCCCTACTGTCTGTTTATTGGAGAATTGGCTCTCCATTTCTGTATTAATACGAGGATATTTGAAAATTAAATGAGAGATCGAGAAAATATGAAAATTTCAGGTTTATCTGAGTTTCTTATATCAATGTTTGGAAAGAAAGGTGATATTCATAATCATCTTAGAAGAGCTTTGTGGTACCACTATTTGGTGCTTGTTTTTTATTCTGTGCTTACATAAGGAACTTTGTTTCTGGCCTACCCTGAAAAAAACACAAACTAATCTGTGCCACTTTAAATCACTTCTTTCCCCTCCCAATTTAAGTGACTTCTGTGTGGTCCTTACTCAGAACTTGTTTCCTCTAAACATGATGATTTCCATTCAGAAATATTCATTGTAATGACTAAAGTCAGGCATGGAGACATCTGTGGTGATATATTAGGAACAACTTTTGGCACCTAGAATTTTTAGGGCACACATCTCTGCTGCTTCTTCTGGTTTTATGCTGAAGAAAGGGGGCTACTCCCTGGTATGTTTTTATCGAGCAGAGCTTGGAATTGGATGTCTCTTTGAGTCTAAACTAAATTTAAAAAAACCTGCTAAGTAATACCCTAAGGCAAGGAAAATGAGCTAAAAAAGAGCTACTTCATTTTTTACTGAGTACTTGTATTTGATCAAAGGTTAATTCAGAAGGATTATGTTGTCTTTGTGTGTCTATTTAGAATAAGATTAGGACAAATGTTTAGTTTATTATTAAAATGTTTTACACAGAATTTTCCAAAGGACACTTCATACTTGACCTACTAAATATTTGTAAACCAAGTGCTGCTTCTGACTGAGGCAAAATTGCTAAAATTAACCATAGCATAAGGTCCTAAATGTGTTTATTGGTCTATCAAAATGTTTTCATTTGTAGTGTTTTGACATTTGCAGTTAGTCTTAGTCCCAAACTACATTCTCTATTCAAGATTAACCAGATGATTCTTATTTTGCAGTTCAGCATAGTGGAAGTAAGTTTAGGGTTTTTTATGGATGTTCCTCCTTCTATTTATATTGTATATATTTATTTACTTTTTGCTATTACACTGGTCTTTAAAATCCAGCAAGAACATATCCAGACATGCTCCCTTTACAACATGCATCAGAACAGGAGTTTGAAGAATCTAGCTGACAAAATGAAAGTGACTATCATGCAGCCTACCTATATCTGCAGAACATCTTTTAAAACATTTGATTAAAAAGATGTACATTTGTGAATATTTTTACAAACATATCCCCTCCCTCAAAAAATGCAGTAAGGATTTTATGTAATCCAAGAAATTCACAGATTATTGAAGAAAAACATCTTTATTCCTCTTTTCAGAGCCTGTTCTGTGTCCTGTATGAGAGATCACCCCCCCCTTACCCTCCCCATATTTTCTTATTTGCAGCTTGGTGGACTTTAGTAGCCTAAGAAAAGGACCAATGTCAGTGCCTGGGCAGGGGGAGTGGAGGGGAACATCAAACCAAACACACCAAACTCTTATTTAGCTCTTGATGACAGAGCTGAGGTTTCAGAGGGGCTCAGGCTATTAAGCAGCAGGCAAGTAAGGACCCTAAAGTTCTAATATTTCAAATGTATGACACTTCTGTTTAGAGATAAATTTAGGATGGTTGTTCACGAAAAAGCTAGGAATAAATCTGTTAGGTCTGTTGTAGAATCATGAGGTAACATATTTTGAAAATCAATATCATAACATACTGATTAATGTCTCTTAGTTCTTTCAGAATAATTCTGCAGAATAACAGAGGAATAAGCCATTAAATATAAAGCAGAGGACAAATGTGGCAGCAATTTCTGATTGGTGGGTTTGGGAATGTCTAATTTAAAGTGGGGCTTCCATACATCTTGAAACATAGAGGAGTACCATAGTATTCCTGTTAGGTGTGAATTTATTTGACCGTATTATTTATTGAAAAAATAAATAGATATTCAAAAATGCTGCCTAATATTTATCTAATGGGAAGGAAAAAAACCCTAATCAAGTCTGCTAAAGAATATCAGAATTGGCTGGGATACTCTAGGAGTTAATGGAATCTGTTTTCCACTGCCTTTAGTGTGGCAGTAGCAGGTAGTGGAGGAAAAAATCTTTGTTTGGAAGAGGCTGAAGCATGGAGCTCTAGCGGCTGCCAGAATTGGGTCTCCTTGGTGGTAGTCACACAAGAACTTCAGAAAAGTGTAAATGTTGTGCTCAGAGACATGGTTTAGTGGTGGGCATGGCAGTGTTAGGTTAAAGGTTGGTCTCAATGACCTCACAGGTCTTTCCCAACAGTAATGATTCTTCTTCCTGACCCAGATGTGTGAATGTGGGTGTGTTAGTTCTCTGCAGTTAAGAGGTAAAACAAGTGAGATCTGGTAATGTGATGATGCTTTGGAGTCTGGGCCTGCAAGACTCAGTAACACCTTAATGGCCAAAAAGGCCCTTCCTCAATGTCCCTGCTCTACTGCTCCCTGCTTCCCCATTCTCCACCAGCTGATGATTCAAAGCCTTGGATAGAATTGTTAATGTGGAAACTTCATTCTTCTGGCCTTGGATACAACCTTTTTTTGTAATGACTAGGGACTTGCCCAAAGTTTATTACATGATATTTGAAGAGGAAACGACAGAAAAAATGAGATAAGGAATGCTTGTTCCTCTTTATTCTCCACAGACTTAGTGTAAGAGAAATCTTTATCCAAGCTGTGTTTTCAGTTTAATAACTCTAAAAGTGGAATCTTGTTTCATATTTGGTCTGGGTTTTTTTTGGTAAATCAATATGCTTAAGTCCATTTGTGTTTTCCTCCCACTTACATCCTTTGCATACACACTACAAAAATAGCATGTAGAAATCATCCTTCTGTTGCTTCATGAACCCATGAAAATTATAATTCTGCTTTAGAAGACCCTCCATGGTCAGAACTGCTACACTACTGACTTAAAAAGGCTTGTAAGAGCTTCTCTTGTACATGCAATTTATAAAAATCATACCTAGTTTGATATTCACTTTCTACTAATGCTAGGTATGACACTACAAAGGTACATGATGGATTCAATGGGATTTTGCAAGGAAGAGATCATTTGGATGAAGTGCTGCTAGTTCCTCTTAGGCTTACACAGTTGTAATTCCGAGTTACTGATATTTTTAAATGTATACAAATTATCCTTTGCTTTGTAACATAGGTTACTTCAGTCTCAGATTCTTTACTGGAATAAAGACTCCAGATACATCTAAAACCTAATACTCTAGAATTTTATTCATGTGAGTGCTTATTCAGTGAGTCCAAGAAGATCAGAACATATGAAAATTTTATTAAGCTAAACTCCTCTAGAACTGAATGAGAGAATGTTTCTGCAATACCCTTATAAGTCACTTTGTAGAGTTCTTAGCCTAATTTTAGTACTCTAAAATAAGTATTAACAACCCATCTGATTATAAATAATTCTTATTTATTCTTTCTTATTTTTATCTGCTCTGATGAAGCTCAGTACTTGAACTCATTTCCATGAGGAAAATTGGATCATTTTAGGTCTGGGTTTTTTTAACTTTATTGCTGTAAAACAGATAATTCTCTACAAGATGACAGACAGAAGTCAGTCCTGCATTCCCTTATGTCTCACTCAGATTTACTGCAGGTAGTAAAGGGGGAAATTTAGGGATATACCAAGAGCCTGGACAGGTGGCATGGTTTAATCTCAGCCAGCAGCCAAGCCCCAGGCAGCAGATCACTCACTCCCACACCAATTGGAACAGGGAGAAAACTGAAAGGCTAAAAACTGGAAAACTGATAATTTGAGTTGGTATCATGGGGAAAGCAAAAGCACAAGCAAATCAGGGAATGAGTTCTCTGCTTGCTAAAGGCACCCCCATCTCCAGGAGGGCTTATCACTTGTAATGGTTACTTTGCAAGGTGAATGCCATCACTCAAACCTCACCCCATTCCCCCCACTTTGTATATTGAGCATGATATCACATGGTTTGGAATATCCCTTTGGTCAGTTTGGGTCACCTGTCCTTGCTGTGTTTCCTCCAAGGACCCCCAGGCCCCCTCCCAGTGTGGCTGGATGAAAAACAGAAAAGGCCTTGGCTCAGTGCAAGCCCTGCTCAGCAAAAACAAACATCAACCCTGTGTTCAGCACAAATCCAAAACACAGCCCTGTAGCAGACACTGAAGAAATCTAACCCAATTTTAGCCCAAACTAGCAAAACAGGAGTCAACTCAATTGTTAAATCTGTCAAGTCAGATTTTTATTGCATTGCATGCTGAAAACAGCTTCCAAAATCAGGGCAAATACATATTACCTATGTCACAGTGCTTTCCTAATTTTCGCATTGGTAACCTTGGCCTTATACTGTTAGTAAATATCATATTTAATTTTTTTGTGGGTTTTTTTTTCCATTTGCAAGTTTGACTTTGGCGGTGCTGACGTGGTTGGAGGGCCTTCTTTTGCTCAGTGGTTTTATTCTTTGACCCTAAGAGAGTGGCACCCCTCTGTCATGTGCTGGAGGCAGGAGCTGGTGTGCCCTGGTCCTTTAAATTCACTTTTGCACAACGGAGCCACTGACAGAGTAAAGAGTGAGCCAGGAGCTACAACGAGCTATAGGCCCTAAGTGAGGCACTTATCAACTCAGCCAGAGTTAATCAAACCATCATTTTCTGCAGTAAAAGGTCACTTTTAGGTGAATTGGATTCTTCTCCCTGCTTGCAGGATATTGTGAGATGGCTGCAGTAAATTGAGGCTTGTTGTTAAATGTGCATAACTTTTGGCTTTGGTGTTTCATTCTGCAGCTACATTTTTTTGCTGATTTTATTGTTTTGTGGAAACTTGTCCCCGAGTCATGTTTTCTCTATTACTCAGCATTGGGTTATTTATGTCTCTTATCCTTTCTGTTGCAGAAGATTTCTTGCAAGTTATAAAAAAATAGGGCAGGAAAAAGTCTCTGCAAAAATGTAACATATTGCTTTCCATTCTCTCTCTAGTTTCTTTGTAGTAGTGCACGATAAAACTCATAACTGAAGCGTGTTTTTGTAAGCTGAGGGTGATTTAGTCTTCGTGTAGTTAAAATAAACCCACAAAAAACTCCTTGGTAGGATATCAAGAAAATGAAAAGGTAAGCAATAATTATCTGATCAAAGAACATGGGACACTCACATCTTTCAAGCAAAGGCAGGTGACAATGACCCCATAGGACTAAAACAGGGCTCTGATCACTCACCCATCTAAATATTTAAAAAATTGTAGGTGCTCATCTGAAGAGTTTAGATTGGACATATAACAACACTAAAAATACTCCACTCATTGACTAACAAGCAGAGAGCCTTGACATTTAGATTAATTTGAAAATTACAGCTCAAGATTTATCTTGTGTATGCTTAAAACATTAGCAAACCAAATTTATCCAGACCTGGTAAAGAAATTGGGAAACTGGGGGAAAGGGTTTTCACATTTTATATTTGATTAACTGTACATCTGACAGTGTAAAGCAAATCCATCTTTAAGAACAAAATTAAATATGTACCAGAAGTCACTTTCTGACAATCAGAAAATCAGATTTTATGTCATCACAGCTAATATTAGCAAAATGTCCTTTAATATGATAGCATTCAGAGAATAAGTTTCACCTCTCATATTTCATACAGTCTAAAATCATCCCCTCATCCACTGCTCTTTTTAATCTTTTTTTCTTTATTTTACCTACAAAAGCATCTTTATTAATAGTGCTATAGAAGTTGAGCCAGCAGGATTTCTCAGATCTTTTAATAACCCTCTGAAGTAAAGCTTTCCTTACCTTCCTTTTATGATGTACCAAGTCTAAAAACTTTAAGGTTGGTCTAACTTTACAAAAGGCCTTCCTTTTTTTACTGTGACCACCATATAGGAATGAATATTTCATAAGGAGAAAAGTGTTTCTTTCCTGCCTGATGAAGCCGTGCTCAAAATCTCTATTTCTCCCTAGGAATAGTGTCCAAATGAGATGTGTTGCTGACCATCAGGCTTGTTCCTCTTTTGCTCTGAGAAGTTTGCTGGAAAACAAAATGAGGATCCTATTTTTAGTTGATGAATCTTAGCACCTGTTCCAATGTGATATTTCTTTAGAAATACACTGAACAGTTAAATAAAATTAAAAATCATCAACAAATATTGGAAGGAAGCAAATAAAAACTATGTCTTAATTTCAGAAAACATGAAGAAACATTGAATCCAAATGTTTTGTACAGCCATATTTAATTTGGTTTAACAACTGAAAACAAATTGTACACCTTGGCTGTAGGATTCTCTCTAAATGACTTGTCTAATCAAATGGGTGCAGGGGCAATACTAGCCTTGGAGGAGAGAAATTAATCATTGAATGGGATTGAACTCATGCCATTTTATGAATAGATAAAAGATATAGGTCTGTTCTGCTCTAGGTTACCTGCCTCACTTGTCCCATGCAATAACCCCTGCTGCCTTACCCATGGCATCAGAGTCTCTGAGGCACTTTTAGCTTGTTGATTCCGGCCCATGAACTTCAGCAGGATCTAGAGGCTGGAAAGGCTGAAAGGGAAGTTTGACCCTGATTTTATTACTGACTCCCATGTAGTCGAAGGACTTGAATCCTCCTGTGGTTTGTGGAGATGGCAGTGCCTGCAGCAGTAGGGTGGGTGTTCACCTGCTGGGTGTAGGGCTCTCCCATGCCTTGGGAAAAAGAGAAGAGCTGTACCAAGCCCTGTCACCCTGCAGCTCTGCTTCTTTGCTGGCAGCACACCCTGTTTGCTGTCCTGCAGCTCCTCACCTGCACCAGGTTTAGGAGGCAGTGCCAGGACAGTGCTTCATCAGCCACGATCACAAATGGCTCCACAGACCACAGGTTTGTGGTGTCTTTTGCTGTAAAATGTCCAGAGCTGCTCTGGAACAGGCAGAAATTTGTTCTGTTTTGCTGTAATGTCACTTTTGCGGTCCGAGGGCTGTGCCTGACCTTTTCCTCATTCTAAAGGTAGCGTGTTTTCATGTGTGAGCTGTGATTGCCCTCCCTGGTCTCTATTGCTCAGTCAGACTTTTGCATATTGTGAGGGACCTGCGTGGGAAGTGGAGGTTTAAGGTGCTGGTGAGGTCAAAATTGTCTACAGCCATATTAGGAAAAAAAAAGCTGGAGATGGAAGAGATGAGACTGCAGCTGAACTGAGAGCAGCATTTATCAATTTGTTCTCTTGAATGAGTCTTGAAGTCTGTAAAGTGGCCATTAAGAATCCATGGCAGGAAGAGTGGGATAATAATCCTCTTTGCAGATTGCAATTTAACTTAAGTCATGGAGTGCTAAATAGTATTGTAGGTCTTAACAAGAGCATCTCAGAATCCTTGTTTTTCAAACTCCATACTGAGCATGTTACTCTGGTTTTTATTTTTTTTTTCCTTGTTATTGAGTAAGAGGAACACTCTCCTTTGAGTGCTTAGAGTTACCCAAACAGATAAACTGGTTTCTCAAAATTGATAAATTTAATATCTTGACTTGATAATGTTATCTGTGGTAACATTAGCTTATTTCAAATAGCATTTCTTTTAAGAATGAGTAACATTAATGTTTGTTTTTAACTTCTGTCTACCTACATAGCTAAATTTTCATGAAACTGATATAAATCCATAGGAATATGTGCATATTTTTATGTATCTTATTATCTTACAAAAAATAAAGCTTTTCCTTTAAGTAACAAAATCACTAGAACTGTTACAACTATGCCAGAAAAAGAGATGATCTACTGGTATGTCTGCAGTGAAATGGCTATGGGTAATGGCTTCTAAAAATTGTCTCAATATGTGCAGAGATATTTTGCAGGCTTCCTGGTACACAGCAATTTACAAAAGGAAACACTATCATATACACTGTATTTGCTGGGTATGACATAACAGCAATAAAAAAAATAAGTGAGTTTGGATCCAAACTAGCAATATTTGAGATATTTCAACTGTTAGGAACTATAGGATAAACTAACAAAATAGCAAGCAGGCTTTTCCTTTCAGTTATAAAATATTTATACTGTGGCTGTAGTCAAAAAAGCTGCTGTACATACTCTCTCTCAACCCTTCATTCAGCTCATAAAATTAAAACCACTTTTCTTCGTTAGACAGTGAAAGTTTGGTTTTGTTTTGTTTTTTTTTTCCCTCCCCCTCAGACTTACTTGAAGGAAATAACCAAGTTTTGCTTGTTTGTGCCAAGCATCTTGGATGGAGAGGCTTCAGGGAGATGGAATAGGCAAATTAAATAATGCAAAAATTCCCATGCTGAGACAATTTTGCCACAATACATGCTGATGGTTAAACATTTTGACTTGTACTTTTTCTTTGATTCCTTTATGTATTCAACATAATTGGAAACTTGGTCATCAGATTAAATGTTTTGTTTCGCAGTTTGACTCTTACCTCAGATCACTTAAGAAACAAAAATGCCTCATAGTTACATAATATTCAGAAGAGTGGGTGTTAACTTGAAGAACTGCAATTAATAGGTTCTTTCTTGATTTTGCAAGTGGATGGGCTATTTCTACCTGGTATTTATTGTAACTGAAAAATTACGTGAGATGGAGCAAGTCCATTTTCCACAAGCAGATAAAAATCTCCATGAGTTCTATCACAGTTTTATCTCCTTTGGTGATTTTTATATTAAGTGAAAATGTTTCTTTTTAAAAGTATTTAAGAGAGGTCTGCTTCTTTATAAATTTTGGTGTAAAATTCTTTCTGAGGATCAAAACTAAATTGTCAAAACTTTTAGTAAAGGGAGGAAAAAAACGGAGGGGTTTATGCCACTATACATCATGAGCTTAAAAGCCAATTTTGGTATCTTTAAGCTTCTGACATGAACCTGTTCTTTCTTAGTAGACATAGGCANAACCTCTGCAATAAAATGCCCCAGAAGAAAACTCTTCTCAAATTTATAAGTCTTCTCCAGTTTTAATGTGGCTGTGTTGCTTTTCATGGAATCACAAATAGTAATAGTCTATAAAAATAACGTTTCTTCGCTTGTATCATTAAGAAAGAAAAGAGTTAAATGAGACAATAACCTTGGGTTGCATTACTTAGGACACAAATTTTGCACAAACACAATTTCTATACCACTTTGAGACAGAGATTTGCTTGCATCTGTGATGATTTCTGCTCTACCAAGTGCTCTTACCTAAAACTTCATTTCTATTAGGCAATGGGTGTTTCGGAAAACTTAACTTTGCTTCTTAAGAAAATTTCAGTTCAATAAGGAATCAAACTAAACAATTCCTTTTTTGTGTTGTCTGCTTCATCTCCTGATTTTGTCTTTTAAAAGACTGGGGGCTGTATTCAAGTGGGAAATATTTTTGTGATGTGTTTACAGTTAAAGGCAAATAACTATGTTTTCTGAAAAGTTCAAGTGAGATACATTTTATTTTCTCATCTCTTTCCTGCCTTTAGATGAATGCATGTCTGTTTATTTGCATAAATTATGGAAGCTTATGGCTGTTTTGGGTTGAATTTCTACATCTTTACTTTCTTTTGGAACTCAGGGAGAACTACGTTAATCAAGATACATACTGAAAAATTGGGAATATCAGAAAAGTGTGACATGGCAGCAGTGACTATGTAGCCTGCATTATTTTGCTTATGGGGTAGTTATAGAGGTAATTCAAAGGAACAAATATCTAGACCTAAAAAATTGTTATGATTAGGTATAAAGCTCTCTACTGAAAATTGAAAATTTTTTATATGTTCTTCAAAGTGCCAAAGTCAGTACAAAGCTCTTACTGGAAAGTTACTATGAGTAAAAAAAAAAAGGTTTTGGAACTAAACTATTTGTCTTGAAAAAGGCAAGACAACAATCCAAAATGCTTTGCCTGGTAGTAGAATGCTCAAAGTCTACCATAACATGAAAACATTAGTGATGGTTTTTGAGAAGTAATTCTTTAATACAGTGGATGATCCCAAAAACTTACTGTAAGAAGCAGCAGCAGTGGTTTAGAAAATGTATAGTGTGTTTCCAAGTAGAATTCTGAAACATCTGAGATTACCACAAGGATGGTGTTTTTCTTTTCTCTTCCTCACCTGGCAATCCCCTTACAATTACCATATTTTAAAAAGAATTTTCAAAATGCCTCTCATTCTATATTCTAATGAAATACTTATATGAGCTCAGGTACCAAATAAACCATAAAAGAGAACTTAAACATTCACTTGGGGAAAGAAAGATATAAACTAAGCTTTATCATATCCTCAGTACAACACCACAAAATAAATATGCATAATCAACCTCCTTCTATCAGTAAGACTAACTATGAGAATTAGGAAAACATAATGAAGCATGAGCGTATTTTTATTTTTGCCACTGTTTTCCAGGAATTGGGACAAATTTTTGAAGTGGAAGAAATTTTATGTGACTGTTGAGATCTGTTTTTAAGGCCTGTGAGAGTACAGGGTGTAGTAGGGAAAGGTAGAGACTATGCAGATAACTTAAGAGTAGTGGGTAGTAATTTGTATATTTCCTTGATTTAAGGTCAAATTACTCCAAACACATTCACTGTCTAAACTTTTTTGCATTCCTAATATTAAAATAATTATATTTAAATTTTCTTATTATAAGAGAGAGCAAATTTAGTCTGCCTTTTTTTTTTTTAATGCTTTTATTAATGAGACTACTGCTGGTAGTATGACTAAGATGGTTTAGAATCCTAAAATGTTTCTTTACTGAAATTTTCAGGAAGTTATAGTGAGTACATGCTGTTACCCACACAGAGACAGAGTGAAAATGCTTTGCCAGTAATCACAGCACATTTTTGAATTTGAGCAGGCCCTTCCAAAGGTGGGTTTGATCTCTCCTCTTGCCAACCGAACTGCAAGTCTTTAATACCTCTGAGGGGGATCATCTTTTACATTTGAAGTAGCAAGGAAACGTATTGTACTAAAGGTGTTACATTAGCTACTGTTACACCACCATCCCCTCCCCATCCCCTGTGTTCTGAATTGTTCCTTTTTGGTGATAAACAGCATTCTTCATTGAGCAGTTTATTCACTTTGATCCTTTTCAACACTAGCAGGTGAAGTAGAACTCTGCTCCCAAGCCAGCAGGTGGAGGTGAATGTGGTTCTCGGGGCTTTTGTGCTGAACGCTGAAGTGGAGGCAGGGTGCTTTGTAATGTATTGATGGGTCTATTAGGCTAAAATGTGCTTCTCACTGTGGGGAATTTTGCGATTTGAAAGGAGGATCATCTGTTTCAATTATGATTAGTTTTTAATACCTCACTTAGGTATACTTACTTCCGTAACTTGGTGTTTGCCTTTTGCATCTTCTAGAAAAAGATAGAAAACACTCTGTAGCAGGAATTCCTTGTGGGATGTTGTCCAGTGTATTGCATGTTGATGACATAGTCCATAGGTAAAGCTTTCAGTGATTATTGCAGTATAAATAGTACTGTGGTGATCTGAAAACCCCTGTGTACTGGACAAGTCTGGCTTATCAGGTAGGGTGGGTTTTATATGCAACTTCAATTTTTTTCCCATTTTCCTTGAACTGTTTAAAATATCCCTCTTCTCTCATCTACTTTGGTAACTGAGGTAGAGCAAAACAAGAAGGAAGTTTCACAAGAATTGAAATGTTTTGATTAAATCAAGACCCCATAAAAGGCAGGGCTAGCCTCTATGGTTAAAATACTCTCTGTGTCAGGGAGAAGTCCATTGAGTTCTGTCTTCTGGCCTGATTAAATGACATGGTCTGTGTGCCTCCCATTCCACCCTTTTCTATAAACAGCATATCCCTGTTGCCTGACGTACAATTAGACGCTCAAAGGAGCTCTTAATCTACAAAAGAATGACTTGTATTTGTCCCTGTATTCTGTTTGTACTTCAGTAATCTGCCATTTAGCATCTTCAAGCATTTCTGATGCTGGTGGAAACTGCTGATTTTCCCACTCTGGCTAGAAGAATGCACTCCCTTATGCAATGTTTATTTTTGGGTTACAGCATCCTTGTTATCTTGTAACTCGCCCTTCTCCCTCCTGCTTCCCTATTCAAGATTGTAGTTACTGTTCATTAATCAGAAAAAAAAAAGAGCCTGCATTTTCAGTGCAATGTTCAGTTGTCTGAAGACCAAAGAAGAAAAATAAGCCTCTTTTCAACAACAACAATATAATGGGGAGCAGCAAATGAATCCATGCAAAACTTCTCTGAAATGTAGCAATATAGTATCTGAATTTAACTATTTGACTATTTCCAACAAACAATAACATAACAAACCTGTCTTATCCTATTACCTAATCAAGTTTAGTCCATGATATCTTGTTGTAACTCATTGTGTGCCCTTGCAGTTTTCCAGTGGTTTTGTTGGCTTTAAACTCAGAAAACTTCTGGAAAAAGCCAAAAGTGTATATTACTTTTTGTAATTAGTTTTTGCCTATATGCACAATCAGAAGGACATCTGGAGCCTATTAGACATGTTGAAACCAAAATGGCAACAAAAATTATGTCCGTAAACCACTAAAAAGTCTTTGTACTGACCCAGGTGCAAATGTCACAATGTTGAAGTGGTAAATGAACTTTGTCAGAGATGTGAGGAAGAGGAGGGAAGATTTTCTCATGTCATTACTCATATTGGATCAGCCAATGAATGCAGCTCAAGGGAGAAAAAGGATGTATTTTTACTGTGGTGACTGATAAATTAACAAGTGGAGGATAGAGAGGTTCCATTTATTTAGTTCTGCAGCTCGTCCCATTAGAATTGTATTCCAATGTGTATATTAATTGAATTTTGCATTCCCTTAAAACGTCTATTATCCTATTCAAGTGAAAAATGTTATCAAAATTTCCAGACCTTTATTCTAATATGTAACCTTCAGGAAATTTTATTTTCACTTCTTCTGCAGCTCAGCTAAATGTGACAGGATTTTCTTACATAGACCACTCTCTATTTGGTGTGTTACTCTCAGGACAATGCAGTATGAATGTCAATACTTACCTGTATTTGCAAGGTGGCTCCTCTCTTGAATAGCAGCATCCACAAAATCTAATATTTTTTATGTTGTGTGAATTTGCACAATTAGTTTATGAAATGCACATTAAAAAAGAAAAAAAAATCTAGGAGAAAGCTTAACATCAAAATACCTATTATAAACAGATATTCATTTTTTTCCCTGACAGTTTAAATACCACTGTTAGTCTAACATAATTTTCACTTTAAACCTCTGAAATGTTATTTGTTTTTATCTTACTGCCTATGAATACCAGAATATTACTGTTTGGTTCAATGTGAAGGAATGGCTGTGCACTGTTTTCAGGTACATAATGGAATTCATGTGATGGTTACACTGGGATGCCAGTGGTAGAGCCTTTTCAGGATTGGGATGTCAGATTTTCCATTGGCATGCAGTTTTACTGCTGGCTGTTTTCACACAAGCAAACACAAATTAACTCTTGCATACAAGACCCTTGCCATAGCAAGGTGTGACTAAGCCTTAAGGTTAAAAAAAAAAAAAGATGAAAGAAGTAATAACTTCCTCAAGTGTTTGATCCCATCTTCAATTTGGGTATAAATAGGTAGAAAGCACATCTATACACAAAAAGCTGATTCTGACTGTAAGAACATCACTCAGCTGTCTTTAATGGGAGATGTTTATATGGAAAAATTGTTGACTTCAAGAATAGACTACTTTGGGGATAAATTTGTGGAGTGGTACAAGATTACGTAGAAATCATTGTTTTAATCCATCTTTTTTTGTGCGTGTTTTAGTGCTTCTTTTGCTTCGAAATATAAGCTTGTATCCTGATTTTTAATCTGAAATGGGAGGTAAAAGTAAAAAAGCAGGACAACAGATGGATGGTGAAAGTTAGGAAGGCCTGACTATGACCTTCTTTCCACCTTTCGAACAGATATTGAGGAGATTGATGTAATGAACTTGTAATTGTTTCATCTGATCTTTCTCTGATAGAGATTCAAGCTCTTATCTGCTTTGTTCTGAACTGAAGAATGGCTCCTCCTCGCTGAACAGTTTTCCTACTGTTCAGTCAACAGAGAATTGAAAACCAAACCATATTTAACTGAGAAGATTTAGGTATATCATGCACGAATCCTGAAAATATTGCAGAGCTTCTTTTTGGGCCTGCTCTTAGGAATATTCCTTTAGTGGAACTCTGGAGCATCTGACAGATGCTACCCATTCTCATCACACACACATGCTGTGAAGGTTGCCTACTATCATGGGCACACACGTGGGAGTAGAGATGCAGAGACATATGTATCATATTTAGATTTCTGCATGTGCAAATCTAATTATAATCAGAGAGGCAGAGTACATTTTAAACTGGATTTGGTTTTTCTGTGGTTTTTTTCCCTTTGCATTCCCATCAGATACATCTGTTAGAAAGAAATGTCTGTGGGCAGTGACATAACCACAGCACAGAGAGTAAGAAGAGAATTGGAAGTCAAGCAAAGCTTCTGACTCTGTAATGTTATGGTGAGTTCCTAAATGTTGGTCTGCTATGTGGTGCCTTAGCAGACTGTTTCTCAGGAGATGGCTAAACAGACCAGAAGATTTGATGGCTAAACAGATATTTTAAAGGCCTTTAAAATCTGACACAAGTGTAAGTGGGGGGAAAAAATTTCATTATCTAAAAAATAAAAATTGTTCAGTTGTAACTTAACACTACTAGAAGGAAGGAAGAGAAGACAAGTTTCAATGTTTTTATTTAAAAGAATAACAATGATGAGCAAAAGGTGTTTATTTAAGAAACAACATACCTATCTGACATATTCTGCTTTAATATCATGATATATCAGCTTATTTTGCTGCTTTGGCTTTTTCCCTTGCTTTTTGCAATGCATTTCAATTTTGTTAATATTAGTTTCTGTATTATTTATTGCCAAACTTAAAATATTTTTCTTCCTTCTCCTCTTCCTGCATTAATATGGCTGAATGGTCTCAATTTTTTGTTTCTAGTTTGAATTTTTTTCCTTATTTCTTGAAACAATGGCTTACTTTAGATGTCAGGACTACATTAACTTTTGTGATGAAGTTATATCATGTGGCTTAAATATTTTGTTCACTTTTTCTACTAACTTTGAAACTTCGAGCTCCTTATACTGCGCAGTGTTAAATAAAGCCAAAGCAAACAAAAAACCCAGATAACAACAATCCAAAAGAACCTCATGATTACTTAGCCATATTAAATATTAGTTGATATTTGATAAACATATTCAGATTAAAGTTTTATGGATTTGTTTATATTCCTGATAGTTATTTGAATTCTCACATTTTATTCCAGTTTCTTAAACAAAGTCTATTCTGTAAGTAGCTAAATACTTTAATCGGTCTCTCAGAATCTTGTAAAGCTCTTCAGTTTAGAGTTTCATGATTCTATCCCCTGTAGGACTCACCTCATCACTTTGAAAAGGCATTTCTGTATTTAAGCTGTGACAAATTTGCTATGCTTGCATTTTTAGAGCACCTGAAGTCATGAACATATCTGAATTTTTTTTCTTTTTTTCTTTATCCTTTATTTTAAAAGAAAAGGACAGAAGGGGAATGACCTTGTAGTGTTAACAAGTGGCTGTCCTGAAGTAGCACTCTGTCCTTAGCCTGGCTTTGCTGTGTGCTTTGCTCTGAAGCCTGCATACAAAAAAGTAGCAGCTGCCTTGTGCTCTGCTCTGCTGGCAGTGAATGGGCTCCCTTGACAGCCCGCTGTACATCACGTCCTGCTGGGCTTGTTCAGGCCCACTGTTCTCCAGGATGTTCTGTACAAAATCCATAGTGTCTCTGTGCTGGAGACGACAGCATCTGGGTGTGGGAAAATCCTTCAGCAAAGCTGAGCGTGTTCCTGCCCCTGCAGGAAAGTTCTGGAATGATCAAAGCTTAATAAATTCAATTTTGTATTGCAGAGCAGTGTGAAAGAGAATTGGAATTTGATCAGATATATTCTGAGTGTATTAAGATAGTATTTGGCTTGAAACTCATCCACCAAAGCTGTTAATGTAATTAATCAAGTAATTGAACAGTTTAAGATAAAAGCGACCTTTTTTATTTTTTTCTGGTGCTGCCTATTATTATCACTCTGGAAAAAGCCTTACTCTTCACCTTTCTCAACAAAAGATTGCTCTGTGATGGGTAGACTGCGTTTGTTTTCATGCAGCAAGGGACAAAAGGTTGAAAGTCTGGTTAAACAGAGAAAAAAAAAAGTCTTCCATCAATATTTATTCCTCCCTGTTTGTTCCGTACTCCTGGTAACACTTTCAGTATGAAAGGGAAGTGTGACATCTCTTATTACCAACTGTTTGCTGAAGAAGGCAATACGAGAAGTGGATTTCTAAGAGGATGTTCAGCATACCTGAGTTGATAGGAGGAAATGCAGACAGAATTCAAAGGCCTCTTCAGAAGCACATCACAGACATTGTGCCCACTCCAGAAGCTAAACTTTAATCTGAGTACCCCAGGTGGAAAAAATAACAAGTGTGTTCACAAAAATCAAAATAATCATTGCCTATTGCTTACAAATTTTGTTTTAATATAACATTGAATGTCTAGTGGCCAGCTCTTGGCTAAACTTAATCAGAACTGGGTTGACATACTGGACTCTTGTGTGTGTCACTTGAAAATTGCTAAAGCTGTCACCAAGGTGGTTAATAGGTCTGACTTATATCGTAGCATGAATGAGAAATGCCTACTCTGCCTTAGGGAAATGTAGTCTTTTCCCTGTAAACCTGCTTTAGCTGCTACATTTCAGTAGATTATCTGAATATTAATGAACACTATGACAAACCAGCTGGACTTCCTTTTTTTTGTGAGTTGGGATTTGTTTTCCTTTCGGTTTAAGTCTTGAGTCATGCAGTGTTGAGCTTTTAACCACATTATTCAGATCAGGACAAGATTTTGGTCTGTTTCTCTGCTGGTGTCTCAGAGTCAACACAGGCACCCAGACCCCCCACAAACCCCTAACAAGAACACAAAGAGTAAATTCATTTCTGTTACCTTGCTAGCAGGGGCATCCCTGAGGCAACACCTGGTCAGAGGCACATCAGCAGAGACACAGACACTATTGTGCTCGGTCCATGCTAGAAGGTCACTGCCCTGCTGTTCCCACAGGTTTGTCCATGGTTATTCCCAGCAGCAAGGTCACTTAAGCCATTTACAATCCTTCCTCCTGACCAGACTTCTGCTTTTTAATCCTTCCCTCTCAGCAATGTCTAATAGCACAGCCAGTGGTGTTGCACAAAGAAAGGATGAATACGGAATGAGGAGGGAAACTTTTCCCACCACAGCTTTTAAGAAGACTGCAGAGATGGAGTAGCCTTTAAAAGGTACCTGCAGAACTGGAGAAGCCTGGTCAATTTTATCGTGAGGTAAAATGTAATGTTCGTAGGTTTGACGTGTTTAGAATAATGCAGCACTGAGATAAAGTAGCAGCACATTTTTGAGGTTCCATTTGCAAGCTTCCACTAATGCTTTAGCATTTTGGCCAGCAGCTGCTTCTAGTTTGAACTTAATGTCTTTTATTACTTGAACAAGCTCCCTTGGAGAATGAACAGGCACCCTGGGCTTCCTTTTCACAGCACAGTGATGGCTTTTGGAAAGGCCAGAACAGAGTTTTTCTGTCATCCCAAGCCAGGCTGCCTGGTCACAGCCTTACACTGCTGGGACATTTCACTTCTTTTTCAATGATCATGTATCTTACAAACTAACATGATGCTTTGTCTGAGCTGACTTGGTGATGATTTCTGTAGTTTTGGATGCGCACACCTGGCTGTTTCTTTCCTTTGTCCTTTTTTAGATTGAGTTCTTCCCACCCCTGGCATTCTGAAAGTTTGCTTGCATTAAACAATTAATAAAGGTAGAATAATGATCAGTCTAGAAAACTTTGTTATATCCTTCAGTGCTCTGGGTATGATCTGAAGATAGTCCATGATACTGTATGGGAATTTGGGAATTCCCATTCCAGATTTCAGAAATGGACTCTTAAACGCTTTCCTCCCACCTTTCCATACTTGATTATATAAGCTGCCTGCACAGGGGCTCTGCCACAATAATATAAGCTAATTTTGGGCTCCAGTTGAAACACTTTTTCTCTATTATGCCAGGATCTAGATGTAGATATTTTTAATAGATGTCTTATAATTTACAATTGAATTTTCCATTTCTAATTTCATTATCTCACACTTAAACAGTCATAAGTATAATGTTTGTCCCTCAGAGAATTGCTAAATCATCCTCATTGTGCTCTAAAATCTTATTCATTTCAAAGTCCCATTTTTGAGTTAAACTATTGTCTAGGACACAACATAAGTATTCCCTGTATGAAGCTGGTAGACTTTTGAAAAAAAATTGTTCCTTTCTGGGATTGATAGTTATTAATTCTAATGCTAAAGCTTTGAATCTCAAGGCTAACACTGGATTTACTATTAGCCTAAATTTCTGATGACCTCCACTGCTTTTGCCTCTAAAGGTGTGGAGGAAAAAGAGAAGGAGAAGGGGGGAATGTGCTAATAGAATCAGGAATATAATTTTAAATTGCTTGTCTTGATCTGTTCTCTTTGGATTCATTGATATTTTTGCTTTCTTGCTGCAAGGGACAGCAATGTGTTTTCTTTTGTACACCTACTATATATTATTTTCCTTCTGTGCAATGATGGAAGTGGCCATACTCTACATACAAGCTAATAACTTACAGGCTGCAAGATTGCTGTTGCCTGAGAATCTGAAACTGTGCCATTGCCTGACTGGGTAGTAAGTCCCAAATCACAAAACACATGTTTATCTGTGTGAGAGGCTGGCAACACAGAATGTAACTAACAAATTTATAAAAATGCATATCTGTGTATTAATGTCTAGTATGATTTCTTAAATAAAACTTGGCTAGGAATGGGGAAAGCTATGAACAGCTAAAATGGGTTAATTATATTTCACGTTCATTATGTATAAATGAAAAGCTCAGCATTTTTCAAAAGCTTCACTCAATTAAATCTTCATGAACTTAAAATTCTTATTGGTCCCTAATTAAATTAGGGGAATTACTGACAAACTGAATTGGAGATGATCTGTATTTAGGGACCTCTTGAACAAGGTCCCCTATCTATATAGTACCTTGCATATTGCTGCCTTAAATCTACCCTTGTGATACTTCCATCTCAGTTGATCCAGTTCATAGTTTTAATTTTGTTTCCTTCTCATGAATTCTGTATCTGAGTCCCAAAGAAGGAATTATTTTTAGTTGTTAATGTAAATCTTTCATTTTTGTGGCACGGTTAGGATCTTTATGTGAGACTCTCTAGGCTTCTTGGTTGTTGAGCAAAATTGTAGTGTTTTCTAAGCTAAACAAACGCCTAGAAGACATAAATAAGCAAGCCAAGAGGAAAACTCACTATTTAAAGGTAATTAAATAGGAATTTGGCAACTATATCTAAGAGTGTAATGCCAGGTTTTTCTAAAGTAATTGTCTCCTAAGTTCTGAATGTGCATATACTGACAAAAGAATACGCTCCCATCTACAAGACATTAACACTTATTGTTGCCCTTGGGCCAATCTGTAGAATAAAAATTTAGAGTTCTGCTAAACAAGGTAATTCATACTTCTCCCTGGGTTTAATAGAAGCTCTTGAGTGTTTCCTATATGGATTTAACATGGATCAGAAAATATGTAATGTAATGCTAAATAGTTATAACTTCAAGTATAAGGGAATTTAGTTTAAATATTAATGAAATCCCTAAGCAGTCATGATTGTTGCCATTTGGTGTCTCTTAGAAAGAGGAGACAAAGACTCCAGAAATATCCTTTCATTCTAACACCCAAGTTGCTCTTTTTATGTACCTGCTGCTATATTATCAGAGGTGCAAGCCTGCATTTGAAAAGCTGGCACATGGCTCTCTTCCAATATTTCCTGCCAATATAAATTAATGCTTACCATAAGACATACTTGGATGATCCTGTGAGAGATGTTTTAGGAACAACTGAATAGTTCTGGCTCTTATACGTCAAATCTAAGGGTATGTATAAATTAATTACTAAACAATCCATTATTGTTTCTTGCCAGACCTAGTGTTTTCTATGTCCACAGTGATAGCATCATATTTGTTTAGGAGGGAATATCTGCCTCACAGGAATTGGTATCTAGAGGAAGATTAGTCACTCTGCTAGTTAATTAAAATAATGACACTTAATGCTGTATAGTTTTTAATTTTTAGAGTTAAATGGATACTTCTCTTCTTTTATCCCCTGCCAATTTCAAACCACAAAAGAGACGTACTATCATCTATTTAGTTATTTAATTTTTCTTTTCTTTGACTAGGAAGATATAGGGTTTACCAATGTAAAAGTAGGGGGTTTGCAGAGCTTAACTGGATATTACTCCATCTCTTGAGTGCCTGGATCTTAAACATCATGCAAAACAGAAACCAAATAAAGAGCTGATGCCAAAACCTACTCTTCACCAAGCTTTTCTGCAAATGAGATGATTGTGCTAGCAGAGGACTGTCTATGAGTAGAAAGTAGGTCTCAGAGGCAGGTGCCTATTAATTACAGCTCTCTCATTTATAGTTTTCTTGGTGTTGTCAGCCGAGGGAAGTAAAAAAAAAAATCTTAAGAAGTTCAGAAACTGTTGCTGAAACAATGAAGCTGAGAAGATTCTGTAGGTTGGTGAGATGAAAAATATGGAGTTATACTGAAATCAGGCACTCAGCAATAAAAAGGCCTTAGGATTTAATTTCACTATAATCAGAAAGCTAACTATTATTTCAAGTAGATATATCAGACTACATTTGATGCTGGACTTCTTGCACATGTAAGATTGTGCTGTATCCATATGACCAGTGGTATAACATTCATGTAAAAATGATTCCAGGATGATTTTGGACTCTGATCTAGCTTCAAAGGTCTTTCAAATACATGTATTTGTATGCAAGTACGTAGTATTGACTTAATTCTTAATAGTGATAAGCATTTCTGAAAGGAAAAACAGTAAATGTTTGTTTTAGTCGCCTGTCAGTTGTTGTGGAGAACTCAGTCTATGATAGATGTCTCTACAGGAAACGAAAAATCTGTGTTGCAGGCTATTTTAGGTATCCTGGCTATGAATTTCTTCTGCTAATATTCAAGGATTCTAGGGATTACTGTTATTTTGATGATGAATATTTCTTCGTCTTTCCTTGGCATGTGGTTGTTTCAATTTTCATACATTTGGTAACACGCTACACCTTTCTCGCCCATGAAAGGTCATATTCACACTGAAAATGTTGTCAGTGTCAGTAATCTCCAGGAAGTATGGCTTTGTGCTCTTCCTATGGGTCAGACACATCCAGTTATGGAACAGAACTGGTACTTTAAGGATCAGTCATACGTGTGAAGGAAAACACTTAAAGGAAATTGTAGAGTTGAAATCCATCCATGTTCAGAAGGCCAATGTGTAATTTTTCCTCCATTTCAAGTTCAATGCCTGTCATTTTAAGTGTTCTCTGTGATACAGTACTTTTTTTCTCAGAATAGAAAGGAAGGAATCATGACACACTTCACAGAACTATTTTTTTCCATAGCATTTTTCTAGACTTGAATCTGTACCACAATATGTCAATTAAACAAAAAACCAAACAACCAAACCCAAAAAAAGCTACTTCTGTCTACAGAAGATTGAGAAAGGATATATTTGGCCAGTGATCTTTCTGAATCAACAAGTTAAAACTTTTACCTTTCTCCCCATGTCCATAACGTATTTGGGCCTTTGTCTGAAATGTATGTTGGTACAAAATTTTGATTTGCATAGCTGGCTCTGTTAACATGACTTCTCTCTGCTATATGTGTAGCTTGTCTGCTGTATTAGTTCTGAAAACAAATGTCAGGTGCTGGGATATTGAACACGGGATGAACTTGTCCATTTGGAAAATCTCTCAAGTCTTTGTCAGTGCTTCCTGTCAGACCCTATGCTGTAGCAGCCTGTGTGTTTTTGGATGCTGAGACTGAGTTTTGGAACACAAAACAAGCAAAGATATATTAAAATCAGAAGGATATGGGCCTTTTGGTTTTAAACATGCATTCAGAAACTAAATATATATATATAAATAAAGATATTATTACAGTGATACTAAATAATCAGTATAGAAACGGTAGAGGAGCTGGATTGAATGTTTCCAAAATTTCAATACCAAGTTATTCAAATGGCTGCTGACAGCCTTGGAACTTAATTGCCCTTAATGAGCAAAGGTGGCAGTGACCCTCCAGATGTCACCACCACATGATCAAAAGATGGAATGAAATGATCCCTGGCTGCCTTTGTTATCAGTCTTGTCTGACCTTTCTGTGTGACTTGGTCAGACCACTGCACTGGGGAATTGCCACTCCAAACATGGCTCTTCTGCTGGTTATGTGGTGGGAGATCAGCTTAGAAAATTATTTGAATTCCTAAGTTACCTCTGGCTCTTGAGCAGTAGATTGGCAGATACAGACCAGCTAATTAGAATTGTGAAATGTTTTTAACAAATTTGGAATTTATTTTTAATATGGAAAATGACCTAGGGCATACTTTGATGTGACCAGAATGCATGTGTTAAGTCAGTGGCCGTGATTTTGAAAACAAATTTTATATGGAAACATTAATGAGGACAGGTTATTTTTTAGGTGTCAAAGACAAGGTTCTATGCTATGTGGTAAATAACAGGTCATGGATGAAAATATTTCCACTATGAAGAACTCCAGAAGGAATGGATTCATATGCTAGTACTTGCCTTGCAGTTGAGACTTGTTAAAGCTGCTGTAGCAATGCACTGAGTTCTGCAGTGTTGTTGCTTGTTACTGGGATTACTGCCTCACTGAGCAGGGCCAACGCTCTCCTCAGACTTCCTTTTTCTGGCAGTGTACATGCAGAAACTCTTCTTCCTGCCCATCTTTTTCCAGGTTTGAACTCCAGCTGTGCGTTGCTGATTCTACTCCCACCTCTACAGCCAGTGTCTATATTTCTCCCAAGCAACTGTCCCTGCTTTGGGGTCTTGCGTCCTTTTGTTTTGTGCCTGAACTCAGCCAGAAGCTCTCCTTTTTATCTGTGCTGGCCTTGCTGGATTCCTGCAAAGTGGGATGAATTTTTCTCATACTCAGATAAGGCTGTCCTTGAACTTCAGCCAGTTTTCCTGTGTCCCTGTGCCCTGGCAAGCAGTTTCTCTCGGGATCCTTCCAAGCAGGTCCCTGTAGAGGCTGAAGTCTTTTCTTTGCATTCCAGGACTGCAATACTGTTGATCCTACTCATTCCTCTTGCTGTCTTGAGGATCTGGGTTTCCTCTGACCCACTGTACTGACCAGCAGAGAGCAGAGGCTCATGAGAGACAGCTTCCATGACAGTGAGACTTTTCCCAGCTGCCTCAGGAAGGTTTTATCTGCCCCTGCTCCTTGATTATCAGTCTGATATGTCCTACATCTCTGACTGCTTCTGCTCGACAATAGGGTTGAGAGATGCACCACCTTGGGCCCCTCATCTTTTACCCTTGCCAACAGGGTGTCCTGCTTTTTTAGTCCACTTACTTGATACTGGGGCAAGCAATGCAGATGAGAGTGAATTTATAATTTCACAGTACTTTTCTGTGGGCAGGCTTGATATTAGTACTTGAATGTGGTGGTGTTTTTCTTTCTTGTTTTCTCTGCCTCGAGATTGCTTCTCCTATGCACTGTATGGCAGGAGTTCATGTACCTGTATGTCTCAGAGTATTCTTAAATAAGTGCTCGGGGGCGAGGGAGAGAAGCAGCAGGTAATCTTGGAGTCTTTCATCACAGAAGCCCTGGAGGATCCTTTTAACATAAAACTACTTGTACTTAACATAAAACATACAGTAAATGAAATGTTCCTTCAGGTAACAGTGTGACCGTTTGGGAAGCTTACCTCATTCTATCACTTAGCTAGTTGCTCTGCTGAAGAGGAAGGAATTGAAGGGGGAGTTGGTGTGATTAGCACATTAGCTTGAAATCTTGAACAGTAAAATCCTCATTTTCTCGGTCTTGTCTTTTCTTGTCTTACTTGACAAGTCTATATGAGATTGTCTTTATAACATTTTAAATAGTAGTAATCTTCCTCGGTTCTGAATATTTGCTTCAGCTGCAGAATGTACAAATAAGCTGTGCCTTAATGTGCTTGAATAGACTTTTTTAGCTTAATGTTCCCTTCAGGGATTCAGATTCACAACTTTCAATCTTTTCTTCTTCCTGCTTCTGTCTCTGAAAACATCAGCATCTCTTTAAGTATCTCCACTTCTTCCTCAGGCAGTTTGTCATGAGGTATTTCTTCTGGTCTGTGAATTCCCTTTAAGCTTTTTTCTTCCTTTGCCTGTTTTAGTTTTTTTAGAGGGGTTGGGGTTTTCTTTCACTTTATTTTATTCTCAGTTCCAAGTCATCTCCCTTGCTACAGCGTTGACACTTTTGTGATGCTGCTGTTTGAAAAAAAAACAACAAAACAAAAAATCCAACATTATAATGAACTTTGGTCACTGTTCCTAACAATTGTCTCTTCTCTTCTAAAAATTGGGACGTTGAGCCTGTATAAAGGAAGAAAATTTTAGAGGCATAGGCTCTGATATTGCAGATATCTCTTTCCTGTCTGTAATTTAAAGCATGATAGTCTCACTGGTTTGAGTGGTATCACTGACATGCTGATGTTGGGCATATGAACAGTGCTTGCAGGGTCAGGAGCCTTCAAGGTTTTTCTTGAAAGAACTTGTCAGACCTTTTTTTAATTATTCATAATCAGAAAAAAAAACAGACACAGAAGAAAGTGCATAATTTCAAGTGTTTCCCTAGGAAATTATTAGATTCAGTCAAGTTTTGCTGGTGTCATTTTAGATGTCCTTCAGGTTTCAGAGACATGTTCTTTGGATTAGGAAAGATTTCTCTCTCTGTACGTTGGTAACTGGAAATAAAGAGCACTATTCTGGTGCACAATTGTACTGTTCCATGACCATTAGTCTATGTGCTTATCTGTTTCAGTAATAAAGAATANGCTGTACTAATTGCAAAATTACTGGTTTATTTTTGCATTGTCTTATTTACACTCATTTGTCATGCACGTTAGTCTCCTCTTCTTGGTAACAAAGTCAACAAATGTTGTTATCCAAAACAGTTGATGAGTAAGTATTTTGGAATGATTTTTTTAAGCATCAAATACCAAATTGACGTATTTTAGGGAATGTTGAGGGGCAGAAAACTGTTGGTGTTTTTGATTTAAGAGCTAGTTGTTTGCTTTTGTCCTAAAACCACATGCTTGCTGACTTTTTCTATCCAGTGTTAAAAGGTATTGAGTTCATTATGATCAGATCAAAGTGATTTTGACTGTCACAAGTAACATCTTAGAGGAAGCTGGGTATCATAACACTGATTTAACATTATAATTATTTTTTCAGTGTTGATATAGAGAATCTTATGCTTCTAACATGGCGTATCATTTTTGGCATGATAAGAAATGCTGTTTTAGATATTTGGTTTTCTGCTTTGGTTTTCTGTCAAGGAAAACTGTCTTCTTAGTTTGTCCTATTTTTTTTTGAATCAGTGTCTAGTTTCTCAGAGTTGTGCTTTTGCCTATGCAGAACACTCTCTTTGTAAAACAAAAATCACGGTTCTGAAGTAAACATGTAGTATCTGCAAATTTGCCTCTAGCCTAAAGATGTACCCTATGGAAATTTAGAAGCTTGAGGGGACTGGAATGTTAC